>JAAAXO010000119.1:413303-739845 GCA_011799875.1 Thinopyrum elongatum | reverse complement strand
CGATGAAGTGGGCCACCGGGGTATACGGCTTTTTGCTGCGGTCATTTTGGTAGGTTGTGGAGCTCAAACGGAGTTCGTATGACTAGATTACGCCCGTTCTATGGATACAACCTAAATGTATTCCAGCACCGTGGCAGACCGGGAGTCGAGCTTCCAAGGTAAGTTGATCGCGCCGGGGAGCCATCTTTCAACACTTGGAATGACCTATTATTTTGCGTGTAAATGATAAGTGCGCAGAAGAGCTGCTATGCGCATCTTCGTCCAAGGATGACGCATGTTCTTGCCCAAACATGCGGCTGGCAGCGGGATGGGTTATAGAGCATGCAAAACTTCATTTTCGGGGTGTTTTGGTGCACCAGGGAGCCTCCTCCTTCTATCCAGACAGACATGTAGGCCTTGTTGGTGCACAAATGGAATCATATCCCGTTATTCTGTACATTAGTATCCCAACATGTGTCCCTGGGTGAGCTCATGTAACGATTTTAGAGGCTAGGACTGGACACGCCAGCGATTAAATCATCAGGAACTCAATTTTGCAAGCCAGTTTTGGCCTCTGTAACTTTACCGTAGCCAACGAAGTAGGCCACCAGGGTATACGGATTTTCGTTACGGTCATTTTGGCAGGTTGTGGAGCTCAAACGGAGTTTGTATGACCAGATTACGCCTGTTCTACGGATACAACCTAAATGGATTCCAGCACCGGGGCAGACCGTGAGTCGAGCTTCCAAGGTAAGTTGATCGCGCCGGGGAGCCATCTTTCAACACTCGGAATGACCTATTATTTTGCGTGTAAATGATAAGAGCGTAGAAGAGCTGCTATGCACATCTTCGTCCAAGGATGACGCATGTTCTTCCCGAAACATGCGGCTGGCAGCGGGATGGGTGATAGAGCATGCAAACCTTCATTTTTGGGGTGTTTTGGTGCACCAAGGAGCCTCCTCCTTCTATCCAGACAGACATGTAGGCCTTGCTGGTGTACAAATGGAATCATATCCCGTTATTCTGTACATTATTATCCCAACATGTGTCCATGGGTGAGCTCACGTAACCATTTTAGAGGCTAGGAGTGGACACGCCAGTGATTAAATGATCAGGAACTCAATTTTGCAAGCCAGTTTTGGCCTCCGAAACATTGCTGTAGCCGACGAAGTGGGCCACCAGGGTATACGGCTTTTCGCTGCGATCATTTTGGTAGGTTGTGGAGCTCAAACGGAGTTCGTATGACCAGATTACGCCCGTTCTACGGATACAACCTAAATGGATTCCAGCACCTGGGCAGACCGTGAGTCAAGCTTCCAAGGTAAGTTGATCGCGCCGGGGAGCCATCTTTCAACACTCGGAATGACCTATTATTTTGCATGTAAATGATAAGAGCGCAGAAGAGCTGCTATGCACATCTTCGTCCACGGATGACGCTTGTTCTTGCCCAAACTTGCGGCTGGCAGCGCAATGGGTGATAGAGCATGCAAAACTTCATTTTTGGGGTGTTTTGGTGCACCAAGGAGCCTCCTCCTTCTATACAGACAGACATGTAGGCCTTGTTGGTGCACAAATGGAATCATATCCCATTATTCTGTACATTATTATCCCAACATGTGTCCATGGGTGAGCGCACATAACGATTTTAGAGGCTAGGAGTGGACACGCCAGCGATTAAATCATCAGGAACTCAATTTTGCAAGCCAGTTTTGGCCTCTGAAACTTTACCATAGCCAACAAAGTGGGCCACCAGGGTATACGTCTTTTCGTTGTGGTCGTTTTGGCAGGTTGTGGAGCTCAAACGGAGTTGGTATGACCAGATTACGCCCTTTCTACGGATACAACCTAAATGGATTCCAGCACTGGGGCAGACCGTGAGTCGAGCTTCCAAGGTAAGTTGATCGTGCCGGGGAGCCATCTTTCAACACTCGGAATGACCTATTATTTTGCGTGTAAATGATAAGAGCGTAGAAGAGCTGCTATGCACATCTTCTTCCAAGGATGACGCATGTTCTTCCCGAAACATGCGGCTGGCAGCGGGATGGGTGATAGAGCACGCAAAACTTCATTTTTGGGGTGTTTTGGTGCACCAAGGAGCCTCCTCCTTCTATCCAGACAGACATGTAGGCCTTGCTGGTGTACAAATGGAATCATATCTCGTTATTCTGTACATTATTATCCCAACATGTGTCCATGGGTGAGCTCACGTAACCATTTTAGAGGCTAGGAGTGGACACGCCAGTGATTAAATCATCAGGAACTCAATTTTGCAAGCCAGTTTTGGCCTCTGAAACATTACTGTAGCCGATGAAGTGGGCCACCGGGGTATACGGCTTTTTGCTGCGGTCATTTTGGTAGGTTGTGGAGCTCAAACGGAGTTCGTATGACTAGATTACGCCCGTTCTATGGATACAACCTAAATGTATTCCAGCACCGTGGCAGACCGGGAGTCGAGCTTCCAAGGTAAGTTGATCGCGCCGGGGAGCCATCTTTCAACACTTGGAATGACCTATTATTTTGCGTGTAAATGATAAGTGCGCAGAAGAGCTGCTATGCGCATCTTCGTCCAAGGATGACGCATGTTCTTGCCCAAACATGCGGCTGGCAGCGGGATGGGTTATAGAGCATGCAAAACTTCATTTTCGGGGTGTTTTGGTGCACCAGGGAGCCTCCTCCTTCTATCCAGACAGACATGTAGGCCTTGTTGGTGCACAAATGGAATCATATCCCGTTATTCTGTACATTAGTATCCCAACATGTGTCCCTGGGTGAGCTCATGTAACGATTTTAGAGGCTAGGACTGGACACGCCAGCGATTAAATCATCAGGAACTCAATTTTGCAAGCCAGTTTTGGCCTCTGTAACTTTACCGTAGCCAACGAAGTAGGCCACCAGGGTATACGGATTTTCGTTACGGTCATTTTGGCAGGTTGTGGAGCTCAAACGGAGTTTGTATGACCAGATTACGCCTGTTCTACGGATACAACCTAAATGGATTCCAGCACCGGGGCAGACCGTGAGTCGAGCTTCCAAGGTAAGTTGATCGCGCCGGGGAGCCATCTTTCAACACTCGGAATGACCTATTATTTTGCGTGTAAATGATAAGAGCGTAGAAGAGCTGCTATGCACATCTTCGTCCAAGGATGACGCATGTTCTTCCCGAAACATGCGGCTGGCAGCGGGATGGGTGATAGAGCATGCAAACCTTCATTTTTGGGGTGTTTTGGTGCACCAAGGAGCCTCCTCCTTCTATCCAGACAGACATGTAGGCCTTGCTGGTGTACAAATGGAATCATATCCCGTTATTATGTACATTATTATCCCAACATGTGTCCACGGGTGAGCTCACGTAACGATTTTAGAGGCTAGGAGTCGACACGCCAGCGATTAAATCATCAGGAACTCAATTTTCCAAGCCAGTTTTGGCCTCCGAAACTTTACCGTAGCCAACAAAGTAGGCCCTCGGGGTATACGGCTTTTCGTTGCGGTCATTTTGGTAGGTTGTGGAGCTCAAACGGAGTTCGTATGACCAGATTACGCCCGTTCTACGGATACAACCTAAATGGATTCCAGCACCGGGGCAGACCGTGAGTCGAGCTTCCAAGGTAAGTTGATCACGCCGGGGAGCCATCTTTCAACACTCGGAATGACCTATTATTTTCCATGTAAATGATAAGAGCGCAGAAGAGCTGCTATGCACATCTTCGGCCAAGGATGACGCATGTTCTTGCCCAAACATGCGGCTGGCAGCGGGATGGGTGATAGGGCATGCAAAACTTCATTTTTGGGGTGTTTTGGTGCACCAAGGAGCCTCCTCCTTCTATCCAGACAGACATGTAGGCCTTGTTGGTGCACAAATGGAAGCATATCCCGTTATTCTGTACATTATTATCCCAACATGTGTCCATGGGTGAGCTCACGTAACGATTTTAGAGGCTAGGAGTGGACACGCCAGCGATTTAATCATCAGGAACTCAATTTTGCAAGCCTGTTTTGGCCTCCGAAACTTTACCGTAGCCGATGAAGTGGGCCACCAGGGTATACGGCTTTTCATTGCGGTCATTTTGGTAGGTTGTGGAGCTCAAACGGAATTCGTATGACCAGATTACTCCCGTTCTACAGATACAACCTAAATGGATTCCAGCACCGGGGCAGACCGTGAGTCAAGCTTCCAAGGTTAGTTGATCGCGCCGGGGAGCCATCTTTCAACACTCGGAATGACCTATTATTTTGCATGTAAATGATAAGAGCGCAGAAGAGCTGCTATGCACATCTTCGTCCAAGGATGACGCTTGTTCTTCCCCAAACATGCGGCTGGCAGCGCAATGGGTGATAGAGCATGCAAAACTTCATTTTTGGGGTGTTTTGGTGCACCAAGGAGCCTCCTCCTTCTATACAAACAGACATGTAGGCCTTGTTGGTGCACAAATGGAATCATATCCCGTTATTCTGTACATTATTATCCCAACATGTGTCCATGGGTGAGCGCACATAACCATTTTAGAGGCTAGGAGTGGACACGCCAGCGATTAAATCATCAGCAACTCAATTTTGCAAGCCAGTTTTGGCCTCTGAAACATTACCATAGCCGACAAAGTGGGCCACCAGGGTATACGGCTTTTCGTTGTGGTCGTTTTGGCAGGTTGTGGAGCTCAAACGGAGTTGGTATGACCGGATTACGCCCTTTCTACGGATACAACCTAAATGGATTCCAGCACTGGGGCAGACTGTGAGTCGAGCTTCCAAGGTAAGTTGATCGCGCCGGGGAGCCATCTTTCAACACTCGGAATGACCTATTATTTTGCGTGTAAATGATAAGAGCGTAGAAGAGCTGCTATGCACATCTTCGTCCAAGGATGACGCATGTTCTTCCCGAAACATGCGGCTGGCAGCGGGATGGGTGATAGAGCATGCAAACCTTCATTTTTGGGGTGTTTTGGTGCACCAAGGAGCCTCCTCCTTCTATCCAGACAGACATGTAGGCCTTGCTGGTGTACAAATGGAATCATATCCCGTTATTCTGTACATTATTATCCCAACATGTGTCCATGGGTGAGCTCACGTAACCATTTTAGAGGCTAGGAGTGGACACGCCAGTGATTAAATGATCAGGAACTCAATTTTGCAAGCCAGTTTTGGCCTCCGAAACATTGCTGTAGCCGACGAAGTGGGCCACCAGGGTATACGGCTTTTCGCTGCGATCATTTTGGTAGGTTGTGGAGCTCAAACGGAGTTCGTATGACCAGATTACGCCCGTTCTACGGATACAACCTAAATGGATTCCAGCACCTGGGCAGACCGTGAGTCAAGCTTCCAAGGTAAGTTGATCGCGCCGGGGAGCCATCTTTCAACACTCGGAATGACCTATTATTTTGCATGTAAATGATAAGAGCGCAGAAGAGCTGCTATGCACATCTTCGTCCACGGATGACGCTTGTTCTTGCCCAAACTTGCGGCTGGCAGCGCAATGGGTGATAGAGCATGCAAAACTTCATTTTTGGGGTGTTTTGGTGCACCAAGGAGCCTCCTCCTTCTATACAGACAGACATGTAGGCCTTGTTGGTGCACAAATGGAATCATATCCCATTATTCTGTACATTATTATCCCAACATGTGTCCATGGGTGAGCGCACATAACGATTTTAGAGGCTAGGAGTGGACACGCCAGCGATTAAATCATCAGGAACTCAATTTTGCAAGCCAGTTTTGGCCTCTGAAACTTTACCATAGCCAACAAAGTGGGCCACCAGGGTATACGTCTTTTCGTTGTGGTCATTTTGGCAGGTTGTGGAGCTCAAACGGAGTTGGTATGACCAGATTACGCCCTTTCTACGGATACAACCTAAATGGATTCCAGCACTGGGGCAGACCGTGAGTCGAGCTTCCAAGGTAAGTTGATCGCGCCGGGGAGCCATCTTTCAACACTCAGAATGATATATTATTTTGGGTGTAAATAATAAGAGCGCAGAAGAGCTGCTATGCACATCTTCGTCCAAGGATGACGCATGTTCTTGCCCAAACATGCGGCTGGCAGCGGGATGGGTGATAGAGCATGCAAAACTTCATTTTTGGGGTGTTTTGGTGCACCAGGGAGCCTCCTCCTTCTATCCAGACAGACATGTAGGCCTTGTTGGTGCACAAATGGAATCATATCCCATTATTCTGTACATTAGTATCCCAACATGTGTCCCTGGGTGAGCTCATGTAACGATTTTAGAGGCTAGGACTGGACACGCCAGCGATTAAATCATCAGGAACTCAAATTTGCTAGCCAGTTTTGGCCTCTGTAACTTTACCGTAGCCAACGAAGTAGGCCACCAGGGTATACGGATTTTCGTTACGGTCATTTTGGCAGGTTGTGGAGCTCAAACGGAGTTTGTATGACCAGATTACGCCTGTTCTACGGATACAACCTAAATGGATTCCAGCACCGGGGCAGACCGTGAGTCGAGCTTCCAAGGTAAGTTGATCGCGCCGGGGAGCCATCTTTCAACACTTGGAATGACCTGTTATTTTGCGTGTAAATGATAAGAGCGCAGAAGAGCTACTATGCACATCTTCGTCCAAGGATGACGCATGTTCTTGCCCAAACATGCGGCTGGCAGCGGGATGGGTGATAGAGCATGCAAAACTTCATTTTTGGGGTGTTTTGGTGCACCAAGGAGCCTCCTCCTTCTATCCAGACAAACATGTAGGCCTTGTTGGTGCACAAATGGAATCATATCCCGTTAATCTATACATTATTATCCCAACATGTGTCCATGTGTGAGCTCACGTAATGATTTTAGAGGCTAGGAGTGGACACGCCAGCGATTAAATCATCAGGAACTCAATTTTGCAAGCCAGTTTTGGCCTCCGAAACTTTACCGTAGCAGACGAAGTGGGCCACCAGGGTATACAGCTTTTCGTTGTGGTCGTTTTTGCAGGTTGTGGAGCTCAAACGGAGTTTGTATGACCAGATTACGCTCGATCTACGGATACAACCTAAATGGATTCCAGCACCGGGGCAGACCGTGAGTCGAGCTTCCAAGGTAAGTTGATCGCGCCGGGGAGCCATCTTTCAACACTCAGAATGATATATTATTTTGGGTGTAAATAATAAGAGCGCAGAAGAGCTGCTATGCACATCTTCGTCCAAGGATGACGCATGTTCTTGCCCAAACATGCGGCTGGCAGCGGGATGGGTGATAGAGCATGCAAAACTTCATTTTTGGGGTGTTTTGGTGCACCAAGGAGCCTCCTCCTTCTATCCAGACAGACATGTAGACCTTGTTGGTGCACAACTGGAATCATATCCCGTTATTCTGTACATTATTATCCCAACATGTGTCCATGGGTGAGCTCACGTAACGATTTTAGAGGCTAGGAGTGGATACGCCAGCGATTAAATCATCAGGAACTCAATTTTCCAAGCCAGTTTTGGCCTCCGAAACTTTACCATAGCCGACGAAGTAGGCCTCTAGGGTATACGGCTTTTCGTTGCGGTCGTTTTCGCAGGTTGTGGTGCTCAAACGGAGTTCGTATGACCAGATTACGCCCGTTCTACGGATACAACCGAAATGGATTCCAGAACCAGGGCAGACCGTGAGTCGAGCTTCCAAGGTAAGTTGATCGCGCCGGGGAGCCATCTTTCAACACTCGGAATAACCTATTATTTTGCATGTAAATGATAAGAGCACAGAACAGCTGCTATGCACATCTTCGTCCAAAGATGACGCATGTTCTTCCCCAAACATGCGGCTGGCAGCGGGATGGGTGATAGAGCATGCAAAACTTCATTTTTGGGGTGTTTTGGTGCACCAAGGAGCCTCCTCCTTTTATCCAGATAGACATGTAGGCCTTGTTGGTGCACAAATGTAATCATATCCTGTTATTCTATACATTATTGTACCAACATGTGTCCATGGGTGAGCTCACGTAACGATTTTAGGGGCTAGGAGTGGACACGCCAGAAATTAAATCATCAGGAACTCAATTTTGCAAGCAAGTTTTGGCCTCAAAACTTTACCGTAGCCGACGAAGTGGGACACCGGGATATACGGCTTTTCGTTGCGGTCGTTTTGGCAGATTGTGGAGCTCAAACGGAGTTCGTATGACCAGATTACGCCCGTTCTACGGATACAACCTAAATGGATTACAGCACCGTGGCAGACCGTGAGTCGAGCTTCCAAGGTAAGTTGATCGTGCCGGGGAGCCATCTTTGAACACTCCGAATGACCTATTATTTTGCGTGTAAATGATAAGAGCGCAGAAGAGATGCTATGCACATCTTCGTCCAAGGATGACGCATGTTCTTCCCCAAACATGCGGCTGGCAGCGGGATGGGTGATAGAGCACGCAAAACTTCATTTTTGGGGTGTTTTGGTGCACCAAGGAGCCTCCTCCTTCTATCCAGATAGACATGTAGACCTTGTTGGTGCACAAATGGAATCATATGCCATTATTCTGTACATTATTATCCCAACATGTGTCCATGGGTGAGCTCACGTAACGATTTTAGAGGCTAGGAGTGGACACGCCATCGATAAAATCATCAGGAACTCAATTTTGCAAGCCAGTTTTAGCCTCGGAAACTTTACCGTAGCCAACAAAGTAGGCCACCGGGGTATCCGGCTTTTCGTTGCGGTCGTTTTGGCAGGTTGTGGAGCTCAAACGGAGTTCGTATGACCAGATTATGCCCGTTCTATTTCTACAACCTAAATGGATTCCAGCACCGGGGCAGACCGTGAGTCGAGCTTCCAAGGTAAGTTGATCGCACCGAGGAGCCATCTTTCAACACTCAGAATGACATATTATTTTGTGTGTAAATAATAAGAGCGCAGAAGAGCTGCTATGCACATCTTCGTCCAAGGATGATGCATGTTCTTGCCCAAACATGAGGCTGGCAGCGGGATGGGTGATAGAGCATGCAAAACTTCATTTTTGGGGTGTTTTGGTGCACCAAGGAGCCTCCTCCTTCTATCCAGACAGACATGTAGACCTTGTTGGTGCACAACTGGAATCATATCCCGTTATTCTGTACATTATTATCCCAACATGTGTCCATGGGTGAGCTCACGTAACGATTTTAGAGGCTAGGAGTGGATACGCCAGCGATTAAATCATCAGGAACTCAATTTTCCAAGTCAGTTTTGGCCTCCGAAACTTTACCATAGCCGACGAAGTAGGCCCCTAGGGTATACGGCTTTTCGTTGTGGTCGTTTTGGCAGGTTGTGGTGCTCAAACAGAGTTCGTATGACCAGATTACGCCCGTTCTGCGGATACAACCTAAATGGATTCCAGAACCAGGGCAGACCGTGAGTCGAGCTTCCAAGGTAAGTTGATCGTGCCGGGGAGCCATCTTTCAACACTCGGAATAACCTATTATTTTGCATGTAAATGATAAGAGCACAGAACAGCTGCTATGCACATCTTCGTCCAAAGATGACGCATGTTCTTCCCCAAACATGCGGCTGGCAGCGGGATGGGTGATAGAGCATGCAAAACTTCATTTTTGGGGTGTTTTGGTGCACCAAGGAGCCTCCTCCTTCTATCCAGATAGACATGTAGGCCTTGTTGGTGCACAAATGGAATCATATCCTCTTATTCTGTACATTATTGTCCCAACATGTGTCCATGGGTGAGCTCACGTAACGATTTTAGAGGCTAGGAGTGGACACGCCAGACATTAAATCATCAGGAACTCAATTTTGCAAGCAAGTTTTGGCCTCCAAACCTTTGCCGTAGCCGACGTAGTGGGCTACCGGGGTATACGGCTTTTCGTTGTGGTCGTTTTGGCAGGTTGTGGAGCTCAAACGGAGTTCGTATGACCAGATTACGCCCGTTCTACGGATACAACCTAAATGAATTCCAGCACCGGGGCAGACCGTGAGTCGAGCTTCCAAGGTAAGTTGATCGCGCCGGGGAGCCATCTTTCAACACTCTGAATGACCTATTATTTTACGTGTAAATGATAAGAGCGCAGAAGAGCTGCTATGCACATCTTCGTCCAAGGATGACGCATGTTCTTCCCCAAACATGCGGCTGGCAGCGGGATGGGTGATAGAGCATGCAGAACTTCATTTTTGGGGTGTTTTGGTGCACCAAGGAGCCTCCTCCTTCTATCCAGACAGACATGTAGGCCTTGTTGGTGCACAAATGGAATCATATCCCGTTATTCTGTACAATATTGTCCCAACATGTGTCCATGGGTGAGCTCACGTAACGATTTTAGCGGCTAGGAGTGGACACGCCAGCGATTAAATCATCAGGAACTCAATTTTGCAAGCCAGTTTTGGCCTCCGAAACTTTACTGTAGCCAATGAAGTATGCCACCAGGGTATACGACTTTTCGTTGCAGTCGTTTTGGCAGGTTGTGGCGCTCAAACGGAGTTCATATGACAAGAATACGCCCGTTCTACGGATACAACCTAAATGGATTCGAGCACCGTGGCCGACCGTGAGTCGAGCTTCCAGGGTAAGTTGATCGCACCGGGGAGCCATCTTTCAACACTCGGAATGACCTATTATTTTGCGTGTAAATGATCAGAGCGCAGAAGAGCTGCTATGCACATCTTCGTCCAAGGATGACTTATGTTCTTGCCCAAACATGCGGCTGGCAGCGGGATGGGTGATAGAGCATGCAAAACTTCATTTTTGGGGTGTTTTGGTGCACCAAGGAGCCTCCTCCTTCTATCCAGACAGACATGTAGGCCTTGTTGGCGCACAAATGGAATTATATCCCGTTATTCTTTACATTATTATCCCAACATGTGTCCATGGGTGAGCTCACGTAACGATTTTAGAGGCAAGGAGTGGACACGCCAGCGATTAAATCATCAGGAACTCACTTTTGCAAGCCAGTTTTGGCCTCGGAAACTTTACCGTAGCCGACGAAGTGGGCCACCAGGGTATACGGCTTTTCGTTGAGGTCGTTTTGGCAGGTTGTGGCGCTCAAACGGAGTTCGTATGACCAGATTACGCCCGTTCTACGGATACAACCTAAATGGATTCCAGCACCGGGGTAGACCGTGAGTCGAGCTTCCAAGGTAAGTTGATCGCGCCGGGGAGCCATCTTTCAACACTCGGAATTACCTATTATTTTGAGTGTAAATGATAAGAGCGTAGAAGAGCTGCTACGCACATCTTCGTCCAAGGATGATGCATGTTCTTCCCCAAACATGCGGCTGGCAGCGGGATGGGTGATAGAGCATGCAAAACTTCATTTTTAGGGTGTTTTGGTGCACCAAGGAGCCTCCGCCTTCTATCCAGACAGACATGTAGGCCTTGTTGGTGCACAAATGGACTCATATCCCGTTATTCTGTACATTATTATCCCAACATGTGTCCATGGGTGAGCTCACTTAACGATTTTAGAGGCTAGGAGTGGACACGCCAGCGATTAAATCATCAGGAACTCAATTTCGCAAGCCAGTTTTGGCCTCTGAAACATTACCGTAGCCGACGAAGTGGGCCACCAGGGTATACGGCTTTTCGTTGCGGTCGTTTGGGCAGGTTGTGGTGCTCAAACGGAGTTCGTATGACCAGATTACGCCCGTTCTACGGATACGACCTAAATGGATTCCAGCAGAGGGGCAGACCGTGAGTCGAGCTTCCAAGGTAAGTTGATCGCGCCGGGGAGCCATATTTCAACACTCGAAATTACCTATTATTTTGCGTGTAAATGATAAGTGCGCAGAAGAGCTGCTATTCACATCTTCGTCCTAGGATGACGCATGTTCTTGCCCAAACATGTGGCTGGCAGCGGGATGGGTGATAGAGCATACAAAACTTCATTTTTGGGGTGTTTTGGTGCACCAAGGAGCCTCCTCCTTCTATCTAGACTGACATTATTATCCCAACATGTGTCCATGGGTGAGCTCACGTAACGATTTTAGAGGCTAGGAGTGGACACGCCAGCGATTAAATCATCAGGAACTCAATATTCCAAGCCAGTTTTGGCCTCCGAAACTTTACCGTAGCCAACGAAGTATGCCACCAGGGTATACGACTTTTCGTTGCTGTCGTTTTGGCAGGTTGTGGAGCTCAAACGGAGTTCGTATGACCAGAATACGCCCGTTCTACGGATACAACCTAATTGGATTCCACCACCGGGGCAGACCGTGATTCGAGCTTCCAGGGTAAGTTGATCGCACCGGGGAGCCATCTTTCAACACTCGGAATGACCTATTATTTTGCGTGTAAATGATAAGAGCACAGAAGAGCTGCTATGCACATCTTCATCCAAGGATGACGCATGTTCTTGCGCAAACATGCGGCTGGCAGCGGGATGGGTGATAGAGCATGCAAAACTTCATTTTTGGGGTGTTTTGGTGCACCAAGGAGCCTCCTCCTTCTATCCAAACAGACATGTAGGCCTTGTTGGTCCACAAATGGAATTATATCCCGTTATTTTGTACATTATTATCCCAACATGTGTCCATGGGTGAGCTCAAATAACGATTTTAGAGGCAAGGAGTGGACACGCCAGCGATTAAATCATCAGGAACTCACTTTTGCAAGCCAGTTTTGGCCTCGGAAACTTTACCGTAGCTGACGAAGTGGGCCACCAGGGTATACGGCTTTTCGTTGCGGTCATTTTGGCAGGTTGTGGATCTCAAACGGAGTTCGTATGACCAGATTACGCCCGTTCTACGGATACAACCTAAATGGATTCCAGCACCGGGGCAGACCGTGAGTCGAGCTTCCAAGGTAAGTTGATCACGCCGGGGAGCCATCTTTCAACACTCCGAATGACCTATTATTTTGCGTGTAAATGATAAGAGCATAGAAGAGCTGCTATGCACATCTTCGTCCAAGGATGACGCATGTTCTTCCCCAAACATGCGGCTTGCAGCGGGATGGGTGATAGAGCATGAAAAACTTCATTTTTGGGGTGTTTTGGTGCACCAAGGAGCCTCCTCCTTCTATCCAGACAGACATGTTGGCCTTGCTGGTGCACAAATGGAATCATATCCTGTTATTCTGTATATTATTATCCCAACATGTGTCCATGGGTGAGCTCACGTAACAATTTTAGAGGCTAGGAGTGGACACGCCAGCGATTAAATCATTAAGAACTCAATTTTGCAAGCCAGTTTTGGCCTCCGAAACTTTACCATAGCCGATGAAGTGGGCCATCGGGGTATACGGCTTTTTGTTGCGGTTGTTTTGGCATGTTGTGGAGCTCAAGCGGAGTTCGCATGACCAGATTATGCCCGTTCTACGGATACAACCTAAATGGATTCCAGCACCATGGCAGACCATGAGTCGAGCTTCCAAGGTAAGTTGATCGCGCCGGGGAGCCATCTTTCAACACTCGGAATGACCTATTATTTTGCGTGTAAATGATAAGAGCGCAGAAGAGCTGCTATGACATCTTCGTGCAAGGATGATGCATGTTCTTGCCCAAACATGCGTCTCGCAGCGGGATGGGTGATAGAGCATGCAGAACTTCATTTTTGGGGTGTTTTGGTGCACCAAGGAGCCTCCTCCTTCTATCCAGACAGACATGTAGGCCTTGTTGGTGCACAAATGGAATCATATCCCGTTATTCTGTACATTATTATCCAAACATGTGTCCATGGGTGAGCTCACGTAACGATTTTAGAGGCTAGGAGTGGACACGCCAGCGATTAAATCATCAGGAACTCAATTTTGCAAGCCAGTTTTGGCCTCCGAAACTTTACCGTAGCTGACGAAGTGGGCCACCGGGGTATACTGCTTTTCGTTGCAGTCGTTTTGGCAGGTTGTGGAGCTCAAACGGAATTCGTATGACCAGATTACGCCCGTTCTATGGATACAACCTGAATGGATTCCAGCACCGCGGCAGATCGTGAGTCGAGCTTCCAAGGTAAGTTGATCGCGCCGGGGAGCCAGCTTTCAACACTCGGAATGACCTATTATTTTGCGTGTAAATGATAAGAGCGCAGAAGAGATGCTATGCACATCTTCGTCCAAGGATGACGCATGTTCTTGCCCAAACATGCGGCTGGCAGCGGGATGGGTGATAGAGCATGCAAAACTTCATTTTTGGGGTGTTTTGGTGCACCAAGGAGCCTCCTCCTTCTATCCAGATAGACATGTAGACCTTGTTGGTGCACAAATGGAATCATATGCCATTATTCTGTACATTATTATCCCAACATGTGTCCATGGGTGAGCTCACGTAACGATTTTAGAGGCTAGGAGTGGACACGCCAGCGATAAAATCATCAGGAACTCAATTTTGCAAGCCAGTTTTAGCCTCGGAAACTTTTTCGTAGCCAACAAAGTAGGCCACCGGGGTGTCCGGCTTTTCGTTGCGGTCGTTTTGGCAGGTTGTGGAGCTCAAACGGAGTTCGTATGACCAGATTATGCCCATTCTATTGATACAACCTAAATGGATTCCAGCACCGGGGCAGACCGTGAGTCGAGCTTCCAAGGTAAGTTGATCGCACCGAGGAGCCATCTTTCAACACTCAGAATGACATATTATTTTGTGTGTAAATAATAAGAGCGCAGAAGAGCTGCTATGCACATCTTCGTCCAAGGATGATGCATGTTCTTGCCCAAACATGAGGCTGGCAGCGGGATGGGTGATAGAGCATGCAAAACTTCATTTTTGGGGTGTTTTGGTGCACCAAGGAGCCTCCTCCTTCTATCAAGACAGACATGTAGACCTTGTTGGTGCACAACTGGAATCATATCCCGTTATTCTGTACATTATTATCCCAACATGTGTCCATGGGTGAGCTCACGTAACGATTTTAGAGGCTAGGAGTGGATACGCCAGCGATTAAATCATCAGGAACTCAATTTTCCAAGCCAGTTTTGGCCTCCGAAACTTTACCATAGCCGACGAAGTAGGCCCCTAGGGTATACGGCTTTTCGTTGTGGTCGTTTTGGCAGGTTGTGGTGCTCAAACAGAGTTCGTATGACCAGATTACGCCCGTTCTACGGATACAACCTAAATGGATTCCAGAACCAGGGCAGACCGTGAGTCGAGCTTCCAAGGTAAGTTGATCGCGCCGGGGAGCCATCTTTCAACACTCGGAATAACCTATTATTTTGCATGTAAATGATAAGAGCACAGAACAGCTGCTATGCACATCTTCGTCCAAAGATGACGCATGTTCTTCCCCAAACATGCGGCTGGCAGCGGGATGGGTGATAGAGCATGCAAAACTTCATTTTTGGGGTGTTTTGGTGCACCAAGGAGCCTCCTCCTTCTATCCAGATAGACATGTAAGCCTTGTTGGTGCACAAATGGAATCATATCCTATTATTCTGTACATTATTGTCCCAACATGTGTCCATGGGTGAGCTCACGTAACGATTTTAGAGGCTAGGAGTGGACACGCCAGACATTAAATCATCAGGAACTCAATTTTGCAAGCAAGTTTTGGCCTCCAAACCTTTGCCGTAGCCGACGTAGTGGGCTACCGGGGTATACGGCTTTTCGTTGCGGTCGTTTTGGCAGGTTGTGGAGCTCAAACGGAGTTCGTATGACCAGATTACGCCCGTTCTACGGATACAACCTAAATGGATTCCAGCACCGTGGCCGACCGTGAGTCGAGCTTCCAAGGTAAGTTGATCGCACCGGGGAGCCATCTTTCAACACTCGGAATGACCTATTATTTTGCGTGTAAATGATCAGAGCGCAGAAGAGCTGCTATGCACATCTTCGTCCAAGGATGACTTATGTTCTTGCCCAAACATGCGGCTGGCAGCGGGATGGGTGATAGAGCATGCAAAACTTCATTTTTGGGGTGTTTTGGTGCACCAAGGAGCCTCCTCCTTCTATCCAGACAGACATGTAGGCCTTGTTGGCGCACAAATGGAATTATATCCCGTTATTCTTTACATTATTATCCCAACATGTGTCCATGGGTGAGCTCACGTAACGATTTTAGAGGCAAGGAGTGGACACGCCAGCGATTAAATCATCAGGAACTCACTTTTGCAAGCCAGTTTTGGCCTCAGAAACTTTACCGTAGCCGACGAAGTGGGCCACCAGGGTATACGGCTTTTCGTTGAGGTCGTTTTGGCAGGTTGTGGAGCTCAAACGGAGTTCGTATGACCAGATTACGCCCGTTCTACGGATACAACCTAAATGGATTCCAGCACCGGGGTAGACCGTGAGTCGAGCTTCCAAGGTAAGTTGATCGCGCCGGGGAGCCATCTTTCAAAACTCGGAATTACCTATTATTTTGAGTGTAAATGATAAGAGCGTAGAAGAGCTGCTACGCACATCTTCGTCCAAGGATGATGCATGTTCTTCCCCAAACATGCGGCTGGCAGCGGGATGGGTGATAGAGCATGCAAAACTTCATTTTTGGGGTGTTTTGGTGCACCAAGGAGCCTCCGCCTTCTATCCAGACAGACATGTAGGCCTTGTTGGTGCACAAATGGAATCATATCCCGTTATTCTGTACATTATAATCCCAACATGTGTCCATGGGTGAGCTCACTTAACGATTTTAGAGGCTAGGAGTGGACACGCCAGCGATTAAATCATCAGGAACTCAATTTCGCAAGCCAGTTTTGGCCTCTGAAACATTACCGTAGCCGACGAAGTGGGCCACCAGGGTATACGGCTTTTCGTTGCGGTCGTTTGGGCAGGTTGTGGAGCTCAAACGGAGTTCGTATGACAAGATTACGCCCGTTCTACGGATACAACCTAAATGGATTCCAGCAGAGGGGCAGACCGTGAGTCGAGCTTCCAAGGTAAGTTGATCGCGCCGGGGAGCCATATTTCAACACTCGAGATTACCTATTATTTTGCGTGTAAATGATAAGTGCGCAGAAGAGCTGCTATTCACATCTTCGTCCTAGGATGACGCATGTTCTTGCCCAAACATGCGGCTGGCAGCGGGATGGGTGATAGAGCATACAAAACTTCATTTTTGGGGTGTTTTGGTGCACCAAGGAGCCTCCTCCTTCTATCTAGACTGACATTATTATCCCAACATGTGTCCATGGGTGAGCTCACGTAACGATTTTAGAGGCTAGGAGTGGACACGCCAGCGATTAAATCATCAGGAACTCAATATTCCAAGCCAGTTTTTGCCTCCGAAACTTTACCGTAGCCAACGAAGTATGCCACCAGGGTATACGGCTTTTCGTTGCGGTCATTTTGGCAGGTTGTGGAGCTCAAACGGAGTTCGTATGACCAGAATACGCCCGTTCTACGGATACAACCTAAATGGATTCCACCACCGGGGCAGACCGTGATTCGAGCTTCCAGGGTAAGTTGATCGCACCGGGGAGCCATCTTTCAACACTCGGAATGACCTATTATTTTGCGTGTAAATGATAAGAGCATAGAAGAGCTGCTATGCACATCTTCATCCAAGGATGACGCATGTTCTTGCCCAAACATGCGGCTGGCAGCGGGATGGGTGATAGAGCATGCAAAACTTCATTTTTGGGGTGTTTTGGTGCACCAAGGAGCCTCCTCCTTCTATCCAAACAGACATGTAGGCCTTGTTGGTGCACAAATGGAATTATATCCCGTTATTTTGTACATTATTATCCCAACATTTGTCCATGGGTGAGCTCACGTAACGATTTTAGAGGCAAGGAGTGGACACGCCAGCGATTAAATCATGAGGAACTCACTTTTGTAAGCCAGTTTTGGCCTCGGAAACTTTACCGTAGCCGACGAAGTGGGCCACCAGGGTATACGGCTTTTCGTTGCGGTCATTTTGGCAGGTTGTGGAGCTCAAACGGAGTTCGTATGACCAGATTACGCCCGTTCTACGGATACAACCTAAATGGATTCCAGCACCGGGGCAGACCGTGAGTCGAGCTTCCAAGGTAAGTTGATCGCGCCGGGGAGTCATCTTTCAACACTCGGAATTACCTATTATTTTGCGTGTAAATGATAAGAGCGTAGAAGAGCTGCTATGCACATCTTCGTCCAAGGATGACGCATGTTCTTGCCCAAACATGCGGCTGGCAGTGGGATGGGTGATAGAGCAAACAAAACTTCATTTTTGGGGTGTTTTGGTGCACCAAGGAGCCTCCTCATCCTATCTAGACTGACATGTAGGCCTTGTTGGTGCACAAATAGAATAATATCCCGTTATACTGTACATTATTATCCCAACATGTGTCCATGGGTGAGCTCACGTAACAATTTTAGAGGCTAGGAGTGGACACACCAGCGATTAAATCATCAGGAACTCAATTTTGCAAGCCAGTTTTGGCCTCTGAAACTTTACCATAGCCAATGAAGCATGCCACCAGGGTATACGGCTTTTCGTTGCGGTCGTTTTGGCAGGTTGTGGAGCTCAAACGGAGTTCGTATGACCAGAATACGCCCGTTCTACGGATACAACCTAAATGGATTACAGCACCGGGGCAGACCGTGAATCGAGCTTCCAGGGTAAGTAGATCGCGCCGGGGAGCCATCTTTCAACACTCGGAATGACCTATTATTTTGCGTGTAAATGATAAGAGCGCAGAAGAGCTGCTATGCACATCTTCGTCCAAGGATGACGCATGTTCTTCCCCAAACATGCGGCTGGCAGCGGGATGGGTGATAGAGCATGCAAAACTTCATTTTTGGGGTGTTTTGATGCAGCAAGGAGCCTCCTCCTTCTATCCAGACAGACATGTAGGCCTTGTTGGTGCACAAATGGAATCATATCCCATTATTCTGTACATTATTATCCCAACATGTGTCCATGGGTGAGCTCATGTAACGATTTTAGAGGTTAGGAGTGGACACGCCAGCGATTAAATCATCAGGAACTCAATTTTGCGAGCTAGTTTTGGCCTCCAAAACTTTACCGTAGCCAACGAAGTGGGCCACTAGGATATACGGCTTTTCGTTGCGGTCGTTTTGGTAGGTTGTGGAGCTCAAACGGAGTTCGTATGACCAGATTACGCCCGTTCTACGGATACAACCTAAATGGATTCCACCACCGGGGCAGACCGTGATTCGAGCTTCCAGGGTAAGTTGATCGCACCGGGGAGCCATCTTTCAACACTCGGAATGACCTATTTTTTTGCGTGTAAATTATAAGAGTGCAGAAGAGCTGCTATGCACATCTTCGTCCAAGGATGACGCATGTTCTTGCCCAAACATGCGGCTGGCAGCGGGATGGGTGATAGAGCATGCAAAACTTCATTTTTGGGGTGTTTTGGTGCACCAAGGAGCCTCCTCCTTCTATCCAGACAGACATGTAGGCCTTGTTGGTGCACAAATGGAATCATATCCCGTTATTCTGTACATTATTATCCCAACATGTGTCCATGGGTGAGCTCACGTAACGATTTTAGAGGCTAGGAGTGGACACGCCAGCGATTAAATCATCAGGAACTCAATTTTGCAAGCCAGTTTTGGCCGCCGAAACTTTACCGTAGCCGATGAAGTGGGCCACCGGGGTATACGGCTTTTCGTTGCGGTCGTTTTGGCAGGTTGTGGAGCTCAAACGGAGTTCGTATGACCAGATTAAGACCGTTCTACGGATACAACCTAAATGGATTCCAGCAACGCGGCAGACCATGGCTCGAGCTTCCAAGGTAAGTTGATCGCACCGAGGAGCCATCTTTCAACACTCGAAATGACCTATTATTTTGCGTGTAAATGATTAGAGCGCAGAAGAGCTGCTATGCACATCTTCGTCCAAGGATGATGCATGTTCTTGCCCAAACATGCGGCTGGCAGCGGGATGGGTGATAGAGCATGCAAAACTTCATTTTTGGGGTGTTTTGATGCACCAAGGAGCCTCCTCCTTCTATCCAGACAGACATGTAGGCCTTGTTGGTGCACAAATGGAATCATATCCCATTATTCTGTACATTATTATCCCAACATGTGTCCATGGGTGAGCTCATGTAACGATTTTAGAGGTTAGGAGTGGACACGCCAGCGATTAAATCATCAGGAACTCAATTTTGCAAGCTAGTTTTGGCCTCCAAAACTTTACCGTAGCCAACGAAGTGGGCCACCAAGGAATACGGCTTTTCGTTGCGGTCGTTTTGGAAGGTTGTGGAGCTCAAACGGAGTTCGTATGACCAGATTATGCCCGTTCTACGGATACAACCTAAATGGATTCCAGCACCGGGCCAGACCGTGAGTCGAGCTTCCAAGGTAAGTTGATCGCGCCGGGGAGCCATCTTTCAACACTCGGAATGACCTATTATTTTGTGTGTAAATGATAAGAGTGCAGAAGAGCTGCTATGCACATCTTCATCCAAGGATGATGCATGTTCTTGCCCAAACATGCGGCTGGCAGCGGGATGGGTGATAGAGCATGGAAAACTTCATTTTTGGGGTGTTTTGGTGCACCAAGGAGCCTCCTCCTTCTATCAAGACAGAAATGTAGGCCTTGTTGGTGCACAAATGGAATCATATCTCATTATTCTATACATTATTATCCCAACATGTGTCCATGGGTGAGCTCACGTAACGATTTTTGAGGCTAGGAGTGGACTCGCCAGCGATTAAATCATCAGGAACTCACTTTTGCAAGCCAGTTTTGGATTCTGAAACTTTACCGTAGCTGACGAAGTGGGCCACCAGGGTATACGGCTTTTTGTGGCGGTCGTTTTGGCAGGTTGTGGAGCTCAAACGGAGTTCGTATGACCAGATTACGCCCGTTCTACGGATACAACCTAAATGGATTCCAGCACCGGGGCAGACCGTGAGTCGAGCTTCCAAGGTAAGTTGATCGCGCCAGGGAGCCATCTTTCAACACTCTGAATTACCTATTATTTTGCGTGTAAATGATAAGAGCGCAGAAGAGCTGCTATGCACATCTTCGTCCAAGGATGACGCATGTTCATCCCCAAACATGCGGCTGGCAGCGGGATGGGTGATAGAGCATGCAAAACTTCATTTTTGGGGTGTTTTGGTGCACCAAGGAGCCTCCGCCTTCAATCCAAACAGACATGTAGGCCTTGTTGGTGCACAAATGGAATCACATCCCGTTATTCTATACATTATTATCCCAACATGTGTCCATGGGTGAGCTCACGTAACGATTTTAGAGGCTAGGAGTGGACACGCCAGCGATTAAATCATCAGGAACTCAATTTTGCAAGCCTGTTTTGGCCTCCGAAACTTTACCATAGCCGACGAAGTGGGCCACCAGGGTATACGGCTTTTCATTGCGGTCGTTTTGGCAGGTTGTGGAGCTCAAACGGAGTTCGTATGACCAGATTACAACCGTTCTATGGATACAATCTAAATGGATTCCAGCACCGGGGCAGACCGTGAGTCGAGCTTCAAAGGTAAGTAGATCGCGCCGGGGAGCCATCTTTCAACACTCGGAATTACCTATTATTTTGCATGTAAGTGATAAGAGCGCAGAAGAGCTGCTATGCACATCTTCGTCCAAGGATGATGCATGTTCTTGCCCAAACATGCGGCTGGCAGCGGGATGGGTGATAGAGCATGCAAAACTTCATTTTTGGGATGTTTTGGTGCACCAAGGAGCCTCCTCCTTCTATCCAGACAGACATGTAGGCCTTGTTGGTGCACAAATGGAATCATATCCCGTTATTCTGTACATTATTATCCCAACATGTGTCCATGGGTGAGCTCACGTAACGATTTTAGAGGCTAGGAGTGGACACGCCAGCGATTAAATCATCAGGAACTCAATTTTGCAAGCCAATTTTGGCCTCCGAAACTTTACCGTAGCCGACAAAGTGGGCCACCGGGGTATACGGCTTTTCGTTGCAGTCGTTTTGGCAGGTTGTGGAGCTCAAACGGAGTTCGTATGACCAGATTATGCCCGTTCTACGGATACAACCTAAATGGATTCCAGCACCGGGGCAGACCGTGAGTCGAGCTTCCAAGGTAAGTTGATCGCGCCGGGGAGCCATCTTTCAACACTCGGAATTACCTATTATTTTGCATGTAAATGATAAGAGCGCAGAAGAGCTACTATGCACATCTTCGTCCAAGGATGACGCATGTTCTTTCCCAAACATGCGGCTCGCAGCGGGATGGGTGATAGAGCATGCAAAACTTCATTTTTGGGGTGTTTTGGTGCACCAAGGAGTCTCCTCCTTCTATCCAGACAGACATGTAGGCCTTGTTGGTGCACAAATGGAATCATATCCCATTATTCTGTACAATATTATCCCAACATGTGTCCATCGGTGAGCTCACGTAACGATTTTAGAGGTTAGGAGTGGACACGCCAGCGATTAAATCATCAGGAACTCAATTTTGCAACCCAGTTTTGGCCTCCAAAACTTTACCGTAGCCAATGAAGTGGGCCACCAGGGTATACGGCTTTTCGTTCCGGTCGTTTTGGCAGGTTGTGGAGCTCAAACAGAGTTCGTATGACCAGATTACGCCCGTTCTACGGATACAACGTAAATGGATTCCAGCACCGGGGCAGACAGTGAGTCGAGCTTCTAAGGTAAGTTGATCGCGCCGGGGAGCCATCTTTCAACACTCGGAATGACCTATTTTTTTGTGTGTAAATGATAAGAGCGCAGAAGAGCTGCTATGCACATCTTCGTCCAAGGATGACGCATGTTCTTGCCCAAACATGCGGCTGGCAGCGGCATGGGTGATAGAGCATGGAAAACTTCATTTTTGGGGTGTTTTGGTGCACCAAGGAGCCTCCTCCTTCTATCCAGACAGAAATGTAGGCCTTGTTGGTGCACAAATGGAATCATATCCCGTTATTCTATACATTATTATCCCAACATGTGTCCATGGGTGAGCTCACGTAACGATTTTTTAGGCTAGGAGTGGACTCGCCAGCGATTAAATCATCAGGAACTCACTTTTGCAAGCCAGTTTTGGATTCTGAAACTTTACCGTAGCTGACGAAGTGGGACACCAGGGTATACGACTTTTCGTTGCGGTCGTTTTGGCAGGTTGTGGAGCTCAAACGGAGTTCGTATGACCAGATTACGCCCGTTCTACGGATACAACCTAAATGGATTCCAGCACCGGGGCAGACCGTGAGTCGAGCTTCCAAGGTAAGTTGATCGCGTCGGGGAGCCATCTTTCAACACTCTGAATTACCTATTATTTTGCGTGTAAATGATACGAGCGCAGAAGAGCTGCTATGCACATCTTCGTCCAAGGATGACGCATGTTCATCCCCAAACATGAGGCTGGCAGCGGGATGGGTGATAGAGCATGCAAAACTTCATTTTTGGGGTGTTTTGGTGCACCAAGGAGCCTCCGCCTTCTATCCAAACAGACATGTAGGCCTTGTTGGTGCACAAATGGAATCATATCTCGTTATTCTATACATTATTATCCCAACATGTGTCCATGGGTGAGCTCACGTAACGATTTTAGAGGCTAGGAGTGGACAGGCCAGCGATTAAATCATCAGGAACTCAATTTTGCAAGCCAGTTTTGGCCTCCGAAACTTTACCATAGCCGACGAAGTGGGCCACCAGGGCATACGGCTTTTCGTTGCGGTCGTTTTGGCAGGTTGTGGAGCTCAAACGGAGTTCGTATGACCAGATTACAACCGTTCTACGGATACAACCTAAATGGATTCCAGCACCGGGGCAGACCGTGAGTCGAGCTTCCAAGGTAAGTTGATCGCGCCGGGGAGCCATCTTTCAACACTCGGAATTACCTATTATTTTGCGTGTAAGTGATGAGAGCGCAGAAGAGCTGCTATGCACATCTTCGTCCAAGGATGATGCATGTTCTTCCCCAAACATGCGGCTGGCAGCGGGATGGGTGATAGAGCATGCAAAACTTCATTTTTGGGATGTTTTGGTGCACCAAGGAGCCTCCTCCTTCTATCCAGACAGACATGTAGGCCTTGTTGGTGCACAAATGGAATCATATCCCATTATTCTGTACATTATTATCCCAACATGTGTCCATTGGTGAGCTCACATAACAATTTTAGAGGCTAGGAGTGGACACGCCAGGGATTAAATCAGCAGGAACTCAATTTTGCAAGCCAGTTTTGGCCTCCGAGACTTTACCGTACCTATGAAGTGGGCCACTGGGGTATACGGCTTTTCATTGCGGTCGTTTTGGCAGGTTGTGGAGCTCAAACGGAGTTTGTATGACCAGATTACGGACGTTCTACGGATACAACCTAAATGGATTCCAGCACCGGGGCAGACCGTGAGTTGAGCTTCCAAGGCAAGTTGATCGCGCCGGGGAGCCATCTTTCAACACTCAGAATGACCTATTATTTTGCGTGTAAATGATAAGAGTGCAGAAGAGCTGCTATGCACATCTTCGTCTAAGGATAACGCATGTTCTTGCCCAAACATGCGGCTGGCAGCGGGATGGGTGATAGAGCATGCAACACTTCATTTTTGGGGTGTTTTGGTGCACCAAGGAGACTCCTCCTTCTATCCAGATAGACATGTAGGCCTTGTTGGCGCACAAATGGAATCATATCCCGTTATTTTGTACATTATTATCCCAACATGTGTCCATGGGTGAGCTCACGTAACGATTTTAGAGGCTAGGAGTGGACACGCCAGCGATTAAATCATCAGGAACTCAATTTTGCAAGCCAATTTTGGCCTCCGAAACTTTACCGTACCGATGAAGTTGGCCACCGGGGTATACGGCTTTTCATTGCGGTCGTTTTGGCAGGTTGTGGAGCTCAAACGGAGTTCGTATGACTAGATTACGCCCGTTCTACAGATACAACCTAAATGGATTCCAGCACCGGGGCAGACCATGAGTCGAGCTTCCAAGGCAAGTTGATCGCGCCGGGGAGCCATCTTTCAACACTCGGAATGACCTATTATTTTGCGTGTAAATGATAAGAGTGCAGAAGAGCTGCTATGCACGTCTTCGTCCAAGGATGATGGATGTTCTTCCCCAAACATGCGGCTGGTAGCGGGATGGGTGATAGAGCATGCAAAACATCATTTTTGGGGTGTTTTGGTGCACCAAGGAGCCTCCTCCTTCTATCCAGACAGACATGTAGGCCTTGTTGGTGCACAAATGGAATCATATCCCATTATTCTGTACATTATTATCCCAACATGTGTCCATGGGTGAGCTCACGTAACGATTTTAGAGGCTAGAAGTGGACACGCCAGCGATTAAATCATCAGGAACTCTATTTCGCAAGCCAGTTTTGGCCTCCGAAACTTTACCATAGCTGATGAAGTGGGACACCAGGGTATACGGCTTTTCGTTGCGGTCGTTTTGGCAGGTTGTGGAGCTCAAATGGAGTTCGTATGACCAGATTAAGACCGTTCTACGGATACAACCTAAATGGATTCCAGCACCGCGGCAGACCGTGAGTCGAGCTTCCAAGGTAAGTTGAACGCCGGGGAGCCATCTTTCAACACTCGGAATGACCTATTATTTTGCGTGTAAATGATAAGAGCACAGAAGAGCTGCTATGCACATCTTCGTCCAAGGATGATGCATGTTCTTCCCCAAACATGCGGCTGGCAGCGGGATGGGTGATAGAGCATGCAAAACTTCATTATTGGGGTGTTTTGGTGCACCAAGGAGCCTCGTCCTTCTATCCAGACAGACATGTAGGCCTTGTTGGTGCACAAATGGAATCATATCCCGTTATTCTGCACATTATTATCCCAACATGTGTCCATGGGTGAGCTCACGTAACGATTTTAGAGGCTAGGAGTGGACACGCCAGCGATTAAATCATCAGGAACTCAATTTCGTAAGCCAGTTTTGGCCTCCAAAACTTTACCATAGCCGGCAAAGTGGGCCACCAGGGTATACGGCTTTTCGTTGTGGTCGTTTTGGCAGGTTGTGGAGCTCAGACGGAGTTCGTATGACCAGATTACGCCCGTTCTACGGATACAACCTAAATGGATTCCAGCACCGGGGCAGACCGTGAGTCGAGGTTCCAAGGTAAGTTGATCGCGCTGGGGAGCCATCTTTCGACACTCGGAATGACCTATTATTTTGCGTGTAAATGATAAGAGCACAGAAGAGCTGCTATGCACATCTTCGTCCAAGGATGACACATGTTCATCCCCAAACATGCGGCTGGCAGCGGGATGGGTGATAGAGCATGCAAAACTTCATTTTTGGGGTGTTTTGGTGCACCAAGGAGCCTCCGCCTTCAATCCAAACAGACATGTAGGCCTTGTTGGTGCACAAATGGAATCATATCCCGTTATTTTGTAAATTATTATCCCAACATGTGTCCATGGGTGAGCTCACGTAACGATTTTAGAGGCTAGGAGTGGACACGCCAGCGATTAAATCATCAGGAACTCAATTTTGCAAGCCAGTTTTGGCCTCCGAAACTTTACAGTAGCCGATGAAGTGGGCCACCGGGGTATACGGCTTTTTGTTGCGGTCGTTTTGGCAGGTTGTGGAGCTCAAACGGAGTTCGTATGACCAGATTACGCCCGTTCTACAGATACAACCTAAATGGATTCCAGCACCGGGGCAGACCATGAGTCGAGCTTCCAAGGCAAGTTGATCGCGCCGGGGAGCCATCTTTCAACACTCGGAATGACCTATTATTTTGCGTGTAAAAGATAAGAGCGCAGAAGAGCTGCTATGCACATCTTCGTCCAAGGATGATGGATGTTCTTCCCCAAACATGCGGCTGGTAGCGGGATGGGTGATAGAGCATGCAAAACTTCATTTTTGGGGTGTTTTGGTGCACCAAGGAGCGTCCTCCTTCTATCCAGACAGACATGTAGGCCTTGTTGGTGCACAAATGTAATCATATCCCGTTATTCTGTACATTATTATCCCAACATGTGTCAATGGGTGAGCTCACGTAACGATTTTAGAGGCTAGGAGTGGACACGCCAGCGATTAAATCATCAGGAACTCAATTTCGCAAGCCAGTTTTGGCCTCCGAAACTTTACCATAGGAGACGAAGTGGGCCACCAGGGTATACGGCTTTTCGTTGCGGTCATTTTGGCAGGTTGGGGAGCTGAAACGGAGTTCGTATGACTAGAATACGCCCGTTCTACGGATACAACCTAAATGGATTCCAGCACCGGGGCAGACCGTGAGTCGAGCTTCCAAGGTAAGTTGATCGCGCCGGGGAGCCATCTTTCAACACTCGGAATGACCTATTATTTTGCGTGTAAATGATAAGAGCGCAGAAGAGCTGCTATGCACATCTTCGTCCAAGGATGACGCATGTTCTTCCCCAAACATGCGGCTGGCAGCGGGATGGGTGATAGAGCATGCAAAACTTCATTTTGGGGTGTTTTGGTGCACCAAGGAGCCTCCTCCTTCTATCCAGACAGACATGTAGGCCTTGTTGGTGCACAAATGGAATTATATCCCATTATTCTGTACATTATTATCCCAACATGTGTCAATGGGTGAGCTCACGTAACGATTTTAGAGGCTAGAAGTGGACACGCCAGCGATTAAATCATCAGGAACTCAATTTCGCAAGCCAGTTTTGGCCTCCGAAACTTTACCATAGCTAATGAAGTGGGCCACCAGGGTATACGGCTTTTCGTTGCGGTCGTTTTGGCAGGTTGTGGAGCTCAAACGGAGTTCGTATGACCACATTACGCCCGTTCTACGGATACAACCTAAATGGATTCCAGCACCGGGGCAGACCGTGAGTCGAGCTTCCAAGGTAAGTTGATCGCGCCGGGGAGCCATCTTTCAACACTCGGAATTACCTATTATTTTGCGTGTAAGTGATAAGAGCGCAGAAGAACTGCTATGCACATCTTCGTCCAAGGATGATGCATGTTCTTCCCCAAACATGTGGCTGGCAGCGGGATGGGTGATAGAGCATGCAAAACTTCATTTTTGGGATGTTTTGGTGCACCAAGGAGCCTCCTCCTTCTATCCAGACAGACATGTAGGCCTTGTTGGTGCACAAATGGAATCATATCCCGTTATTCTGTACATTATTATCCCAACATGTGTCCATGGGTGAGCTCACGTAACGATTTTAGAGGCTAGAAGTGGAGACGCCAGCGATTAAATCATTAGGAACTCAATTTTACAAGCCAGTTTTGGCCTCCGAAACTTTACCGTAGCCGACAAAGTGGGCCACCAAGGTATATGGCTTTTCGTTGCGGTCGTTTTGGCAGGTTGTGGAGCTCAAACGGAGTTCGTATGACCAGATTACGCCCGTTCTACGGATACAACCTAAATGGATTCCAGCACCGGGGCAGACCGTGAGTCGAGCTTCCAAGGTAAGTTGATCGCGCTGGGGAGCCATCTTTCTACACTCGGAATTACCTATTATTTTGCATGTAAATGATAAGAGCGCAGAAGAGCTGCTATGCAAATCTTCGTCCAAGGATGACGCATGTTCTTCCCCAAACATGCGGCTGGCAGCGGGATGGGCGATAGAGCATGCAAAACTTCATTTTTGGGGTGTTTTGGTGCACCAAGGAGCCTCCTCCTTCTATCCAGACAGACATGTAGGCCTTGTTGGTGCACAAATGGAATCATATCCCGTTATTCTGTACATTATTATCCCAACATGTGTCCATGGGTGAGCTCACGTAACAATTTTAGAGGCTAGGAGTGGACACGCCAGCGATTAAATCATCAGGAACTCAATTTTGCAAGCCAGTTTTGGCCTCCAAAACTTTACCATAGCCGGCGAAGTGGGCCACCAGGGTATACGGCTTTTCGTTGCGGTCGTTTTGGCAGGTTGTGGAGCTCAAACGGAGGTCGTATGACCAGATTAAAACCGTTCTACGGATACAACCTAAATGGATTCCAGCACCGGGACAGACCGTGAGTCGAGCTTCCAAGGTAAGTTGATCGCGCCGGGGAGCCATCGTTCAACACTCGGAATTACCTATTATTTTGCGTGTAAGTGATAAGAGCACAGAAGAGCTGCTATGCACATCTTCCTCCAAGGATGATGCATGTTCTTCCCCAAACATGTGGCTGGCAGCGGGATGGGTGATAGAGCATGCAAAACTTCATTTTTGGGATGTTTTGGTGCACCAAGGAGCCTCCTCCTTCTATCCAGACAGACATGTAGGCCTTGTTGGTGCACAAATGGAATCATATCCCGTTATTCTGTACATTATTATCCCAACATGTGTCCATGGGTGAGCTCACGTAACGATTTTAGAGCCTAGAAGTGGAGACGCCAGCGATTAAATCATCAGGAACTCAATTTTACAAGCCAGTTTTGGCCTCCGATACTTTACCGTAGCCGACAAAGTGGGCCACCAGGGTATACGGCTTTTCGTTGCGGTTGTTTTGGCAGGTTGTGGAGCTCAAACGGAGTTCGTATGACCAGATTACACCCGTTCTACGGATACAACCTAAATGGATTCCAGCACCGGGGCAGACCGTGGGTCGAGCTTCCAAGGTAAGTTGATCGCGCCGGGGAGCCATCTTTCGACACTCGGAATGACCTATTATTTTGCGTGTAAATGATAAGAGCGTAGAAGAGCTGCTATGCACATCTTCCTCCAAGGATGACGCATGTTCATCCCCAAACATGCGGCTGGCAGCGGGATGGGTGATAGAGCATGCAAAACTTCATTTTTGGGATGTTTTGGTGCACCAAGGAGCCTTCGCCTTCTATGCAAACAGATATGTAGGCCTTGTTGGTGCACAAATGGAATCATATCCCGTTATTCTATACATTATTATCCCAACATGTGTCCATGGGTGAGCTCACGTAACGATTTTAGAGGCTAGGAGTGGACAGGCCAGCGATTAAATCATCAGGAACTCAATTTTGCAAGCCAGTTTTGTCCTCCAAAACTTTACCATAGCTGACGAAGTGGGCCACTAGGGTATACGGCTTTTCGTTGCGGTCGTTTGGGTAGGTTGTGGAGCTCAAACGGAGTTCGTATGACCAGATTACAACCGTTCTACGGATACAACCTAAATGGATTCCAGCACCGGGGCAGACCGTGAGTCGAGCTTCCAAGGTAAGTTGATCGCGCCGGGGAGCCATCTTTCAACACTCGGAATTACCTATTATTTTGCGTGTAAGTGATAAGAGCGCAGAAGAGCTGCTATGCACATCTTCGTCCAAGGATGATGCATGTTCTTCCCCAAACATGTGGCTGGCAGCGGGATGGGTGATAGAGCATGCAAAACTTCATTTTTGGGATGTTTTGGTGCACCAAGGAGCCTACTCCTTCTATCCAGACAGACATGTAGGCCTTGTTAGTGCACAAATGGAATCATATCCCGTTATTCTGTACATTATTATCCCAACATGTGTCCATGGTTGAGCTCACGTAACGAGTTTAGAGGCTAGGAGTGGACACGCCAGCGATTAAATCATCAGGAACTCAATTTTACAAGCCAGTTTTGGCCTCCGAAACTTTACCGTAGCCGACAAAGTGGGCCACCAGGGTATACGGCTTTTCGTTGCGGTCGTTTTGGCAGGTTGTGGAGCTCAAACGGAGTTCGTATGACCAGATTACAACCGTTCTACAGATACAACCTAAATGGATTCCAGCACCGGGGCAGACCGTGAATCGGGCTTCCAAGGTAAGTTGATCGCGCTGGGGAGCCATCTTTCAACACTCGGAATTACCTATTATTTTGCATGTAAATGATAAGAGCGCAGAAGAGCTGCTATGCACATCTTCGTCCAAGGATGACGCATGTTCTTCCCCAAACATGCGGCTGGCAGCGGGATGGGTGATAGAGCATGCAAAACTTCATTTTTGGGGTGTTTTGGTGCACCAAGGAGCCTCCTCCTTCTATCCAGACAGACATGTAGGCCTTGTTGGTGCACAAATGGGATCATATCCCGTTATTCTGTACATTATTATCCCAACATGTGTCCATGGGTGAGCTCACGTAACAATTTTAGAGGCTAGGAGTGGACACGCCAGCGATTAAATCATCAGGAACTCAATTTTGCAAGCCAGTTTTGGCCTCCAAAACTTTACCGTAGCCGACGAAGTGAGCCACCAGGGTATACGGCTTTTCGTTGTGGTTGTTTCGGCAGGTTGTGGAGCTCAAACGGAGTTCGTATGACCAGATTACGCCCGTTCTACGGATACAACCTAAATGGATTCCAGCACCGGGGCAGACCGTGAGTCGAGCTTCCAAGGTAAGTTGATCGCGCCGGGGAGCCATCTTTCAACACTCGGAATGACCTATTATTTTGCGTGTAAATGATAAGAGCACAGAAGAGCTGCTATGCACATCTTCATCCAAGGATGATGCATGTTCTTCCCCAAACATGCGGCTGGCAGCAGGATGGGTGCTAGAGCATGCAAAACTTCATTATTGGGGTGTTTTGTTGCACCAAGGAGCCTCGTCCTTCTATCCAGACAGACATGTAGGCCTTGTTGGTGCACAAATGGAATCATATCCCGTTATTCTGTACATTATTATCCCAACATCTGTCCATGGGTGAGCTCACGTAACGATTTTAGAGGCTCGGAGTGGACACGCCAGCGATTAAATCATCAGGAACTCAATTTCGCAAGCCAGTTTTGGCCTCCAAAACTTTACCATAGCCGGCGAAGTGGGCCACTAGGGTATACGGCTTTTCGTTGCGGTCGTTTTGGCAGGTTGTGGAGCTCAAACGGAGTTTGTATGACCAGATTACGCCCGTTCTACGGATACAACCTAAATGGATTCCAGCACTGGGGCAGACCGTGAGTCGAGCTTCCAAGGTAAGTTGATCGCGCCGGGGAGCCATCTTTCGACACTCGGAATGACCTATTATTTTGCGTGTAAATGATAAGAGCGCAGAAGAGCTGCTATGCACATCTTCGTCCAAGGATGACGCATGTTCTTCCCCAAACATGCGGCTGGCAGCGGGATGGGTGATAGAGCATGCAAAACTTCATTTTGGGGTGTTTTGGTGCACCAAGGAGACTCCTCCTTCTATCCAGACAGACATGTAGGCCTTGTTGGTGCACAAATGGAATCATATCCCATTATTCTGTACATTATTATCCCAACATGTGTCCATGGGTGACCTCACGTAACGATTTTAGAGGCTAGAAGTGGACACGCCAGCGATTAAATCATCAGGAACTCAATTTCACAAGCCAAATTTGGCCTCCGAAACATTACCATAGCTGATGAAGTGGGCCACCAGGGTATACGGCTTTTCGTTGCGGTCGTTTTGGCAGGTTGTGGAGCTCAAACGGAGTTCGTATGACCAGATTAAGACAGTTCTACGGATACAACCTAAATGGATTCCAGCACCGGGGCAGACCGTGAGTCGAGCTTCCAAGGTAAGTTGATCGCGCCGGGGAGCCATCTTTCAACACTCGGAATGACCTATTATTTTGCGTGTAAATGTTAAGAGCGTAGAAGAGCTGCTATGCACATCTTCGTCCAAGGATGACGCATGTTCATCCCCAAACATGCGGCTGGCAGCGGGATGGGTGATAGAGCATGCAAAACTTCATTTTTGGGATGTTTTGGTGCACCAAGGAGCCTTCGCCTTCTATGCAAACAGATATGTAGGCCTTGTTGGTGCACAAATGGAATCATATCCCGTTATTCTATACATTATTATCCCAACATGTGTCCATGGGTGAGCTCACGTAACGATTTTAGAGGCTAGGAGTGGACAGGCCAGCGATTAAATCATCAGGAACTCAATTTTGCAAGCCAGTTTTGTCCTCCAAAACTTTACCATAGCTGACGAAGTGGGCCACTAGGGTATACGGCTTTTCGTTGCGGTCGTTTGGGTAGGTTGTGGAGCTCAAACGGAGTTCGTATGACCAGATTACAACCGTTCTACGGATACAACCTAAATGGATTCCAGCACCGGGGCAGACCGTGAGTCGAGCTTCCAAGGTAAGTTGATCGCGCCGGGGAGCCATCTTTCAACACTCGGAATGACCTATTATTTTGCGTGTAAATGATAAGAGCGCAGAAGAGCTGCTATGCACATCTTCGTCCAAGGATGACGCATGTTCTTCCCCAAACATGCGGCTGGCAGCGGGATGGGTGATAGAGCATGCAAAACTTCATTTTGGGGTGTTTTGGTGCACCAAGGAGACTCCTCCTTCTATCCAGACAGACATGTAGGCCTTGTTGGTGCACAAATGGAATCATATCCCATTATTCTGTACATTATTATCCCAACATGTGTCCATGGGTGACCTCACGTAACGATTTTAGAGGCTAGAAGTGGACACGCCAGCGATTAAATCATCAGGAACTCAATTTCACAAGCCAAATTTGGCCTCCGAAACATTACCATAGCTGATGAAGTGGGCCACCAGGGTATACGGATTTTCGTTGCGGTCGTTTTGGCAGGTTGTGGAGCTCAAACGGAGTTCGTATGACCAGATTACGCCCGTTCTACGGATACAACCTAAATGGATTCCAGCAACGGGGCAGACCGTGAGTCGAGCTTCCAAGGTAAGTTGATCACGCCGGGGAGCCATCTTTCAACACTCGGAATGGCCTATTATTTTGCGTGTAAATGATAAGAGCACAGAAGAGCTGCTATGCACATCTTCGTCCAAGGATGACACATGTTCTTGCCCAAACATGCGGCTGCCAGCGGGATGGGTGATAGAGCATGCAAAACTTCATTTTTGAGGTGTTTTGGTGCACCAAGGAGCCTCCTCCTTCTATCCAGACTGACATGTAGGCCTTGTTGGTGCAGAAATGGAATCATATCCCATTATTCTATACATTATTATCCCAACATGTGTCCATGGGTGAGCTCACGTAACGATTTTAGAGGCTAGGAGTGGACACGCCAGCGATTAAATCATCAGGAACTCAATTTTGCAAGCTAGTTTTGGCCTCCAAAACATTACCGTAGCCGGCAAAGTTGGCCACCGGGGTATACGGCTTTTTGTTGCGGCCGTTTTGGCAGGTTGTGGAGCTCAAACGGAGTTCGTATGACCAGATTAAGCCCGTTATACGGATACAACCTAAATGGATTCCAGCACCGGGGCAGACCGTTAGTCCAGCTTCCAAGGTAAGTTGATCGCGCCGGGGAGCCATCTTTCAATACTCGGAATGACCTATTATTTTGCGTGTAAATGATAAGAGCACAGAAGAGCTACTATGCACATCTTCGTCCAAGGATGATGCATGTTCTTGCCCAATCATGCGGCTGGCAGCGGGATGGGTGATAGAGCATGCAAAACTTCATTTTTGGGTTGTTTTGGTGCACCAAGGAACCTCCTCCTTCTATCCAGACAGACATGTAGGCCTTGTTGGTGCACAAATGGAATCATATCTTGTTATTCTATACATTATTATCCCAACATGTGTCCATGGGTGAGCTCACGTAACGATTTTAGAGGCTAGGAGTGGACACGCCAGCGACTAAATCATCAGGAACTCAATTTTGCAAGCCAGTTTTGGCCTCCGAAACTTTACCGTACCGGCAAAGTGGGCCACCGAGGTATACGGCTTTTCGTTGCGGTCGTTTTGGCAGGTTGTGGAGCTCAAACGGAGTTGGTATGACCAGATTACGCCCGTTCTATTGATACAACCTAAATGGATTCCAGCACCGGGGCAGACCGTGAGTCGAGCTTCCAAGGCAAGTTGATCGCGCCGGGTAGCCATCTTTCAACACTCGGAATGACCTATTATATTGCATGTAAATGATAAGAGCGCAGAAGAGCTGCTATGCACATCTTCGTCCAAGGATGACGCATGTTCTTCCCCAAACATGCGGCTGGCAGCGGGATGGGTGATAGAGCATGCAAAACTTCATTTTTGGGTTGTTTTGGTGCACCAAGGAGCCTCCTCCTTCTATCCAAACAGACATGTAGGCCTTGTTGGTGCACAAATGGAATCATATCCCGTTATTCTGTACATTATTATCCCAACATGTGTCCATTGGTGAGCTCACGTAACAATTTTAGAGGCTAGGAGTGGACACGCCAGGGATTAAATCATCAGGAACTCAATTTTGCAAGCCAGTTTTGGCCTCCGAGACTTTACCGTACCGATGAAGTGGGCCACGGGGGTATATGGCTTTTCGTTGCGGTCGTTTTGGCAGGTTGCGGAGCTCAAACGGAGTTTGTATGACCAGATTACGGACGTTCTACGGATACAACCTAAATGGATTCCAACACCGGGGCAGACCATGGGTCGAGCTTCCAAGGCAAGTTGATCGCGCCGGGGAGCCATCTTTCAACACTCGAAATGACCTATTATTTTGCGTGTAAATGATAAGAGTGCAGAAGAGCTGCTATGCACATCTTCGTCCAAGGATGATGCATGTTCTTGCCCAAACATGCGGCTGGCAGCGGGATGGGTGATAGAGCATGCAACAGTTCATTTTTGGGGTATTTTGGTGCACCAAGGAGACTCCTCCTTCTATCCAGACAGACATGTAGGCCTTGTTGGTGCACAAATGGAATCATATCCTGTTATTCTGTACATTATTATCCCAACATGTGTCCATTGGTGAGCTCACGTAACAATTTTAGAGGCTAGGAGTGGACACGCCAGCGATTAAATCATCAGGAACTCAATTTTGCAAGCCAGTTTTGGCCTCCGAAACTTTACCGTACCGACGAAGTTGGCCACCGGGGTATACGGCTTTTCATTGCAGTCGTTTTGGCAGGTTGTGGAGCTCAAACGGAGTTCGTATGAAAAGATTACGCCCATTCTACAGATACAACCTAAATGGATTCCAGCACCGGGGCAGACCATGAGTCGAGCTTCCAAGGCAAGTTGATCGCGCCGGGGAGCCATCTTTCAACACTCGGAATGACCTATTATTTTGCGTGTAAATGATAAGAGCGCAGAAGAGCTGCTATGCACATCTTCGTCCATGGATGATGGATGTTCTTCCCCAAACATGCGGCTGGCAGCGGGATGGGTGATAGAGCATGCAAAACTTCATTTTTGGGGTGTTTTGGTGCACCAAGGAGCCTCCTCCTTCTATCCACACAGACGTGTAGGCCTTGTTGGTGCACAAATGGAATCATAACCCGTTATTCTGTACATTATTATCCCAACATGTGTCCATGGGTGAGCTCATGTAACGATTTTAGAGGCTAGGAGTGAACACGCCAGCGATTAAATCATCAGGAACTCAATTTTGCAAGCCAGTTTTGGCCTCCAAAACTTTAACGTAGCCAACAAAGTGGGCCACCGGGGTATACGGCTTTTTGTTGCGGTCATTTTGGCAGGTTGTGGAGCTCAAACGGAGTTCGTATGACCAGATTACGCCCGTTCTACGGATATAACCTAAATGGATTCCAGCACCGGGGCAGACCGTGAGTCGAGCTTCCAAGGCAAGTTGATCGCACCGGGGAGCCATCTTTCAACACTCGGAATGACCTATTATTTTGCGTGTAAATGATAAGAGCACAGAAGAGCTCCTACGCACATCTTCGTCCTAGGATGACGCATGTTCTTGCCCAAACATGCGGCTGGCAGCGGGATGGGTGATGGAGCATGCAAAACTTCATTTTTGGGGTGTTTTGGTGCACCAAGGAGCCTCCTCCTTCTATCCAGACAGACATGTAGGCCTTGTTGGTGCACAAATGGAATCATATCCCGTTATTCTGTACATTATTATCCCAACATGTGTCCATGGGTGAGCTCATGTAACGATTTTACAGGCTAGGAGTGAACACGCCAGCTATTAAATCATCAGGAACTCAATTTTGCAAGCCAGTTTTGGCCTCCGAAACTTTAACATAGCCGACGAAGTGGGCCACCGGGGTATACGGCTTTTTGTTGCGGTCGTTTTGGCAGGTTGTGGAGCTTAAACGGAGTTCGTATGACCAGATTACGCCCGTTCTACGGATACAACCTAAATGGATTCCAGCACCGGGGCAGACCGTGAGTCGAGCTTCCAAGGCAAGTTGATCGCACCGGGGAGCCATCTTTCAACACTCGGAATGACCTATTATTTTGCGTGTAAATGATAAGAGCACAGAAGAGCTGCTATGCACATCTTCGTCCAAGGATGATGCATGTTCTTGCCCAAACATGCGGCTGGCTGCGGGATGGGTGATAGAGCATGCAAAACTTCATTTTTGGGGTGTTTTGGTGCACCAAGGAGCCTCCTCCTTCTATCCAGACAGACATGTAGGCCTTGTTGGTGCACAAATGGAATCATATCATGTTATTCTGTACATTATTATCCCAACATGTGTCCATGAGTGAGCTCACGTAATGATTTTAGAGGCTAGGAGTGGACACGCCAGCGACTAAATCATCAGGAACTCAATTTTGCAAGCCAGTTTTGGCCTCCGAAACTTTACCGTACCGACAAAGTGGCCACCAAGGTATACGGCTTTTCGTTGCGGTCGTTTTGGCAGGTTGTGGAGCTCAAACGGAGTTCGTATGACCAGATTACGCCCGTTCTACGGATACAACCTAAATGGATTGCAGCACCGGGGCAGACCGTGAGTCGAGCTTCCAAGGCAAGTTGATCGCGCCGGGGAGCCATCTTTCAACACTCGGAATGACCTATTATTTTGCGTGTAAATGATAAGAGCACAGAAGAGCTGCTATGGACATCTTCGTCCAAGGATGATGCATGTTCTTGCCCAAACATGCGGCTGGCAGCGGGTTGGGTGATAGAGCAGGCAAAACTTCATTTTTGGGGTGTTTTGGTGCACCAAGGAGCCTCCTCCTTCTATCCAGACAGACATGTAGGCCTTGTTGGTGCACAAATGGAATCATATCATGTTATTCTGTACATTATTATCCCAACATGTGTCCATGAGTGAGCTCACGTAATGATTTTAGAGGCTAGGAGTGGACACGCCAGCGACTAAATCATCAGGAACTCAATTTTGCAAGCCAGTTTTGGCCTCCGAAACTTTACCGTACCGACAAAGTGGGCCATCGGGGTATACGGCTTTTCGTTGCGGTCGTTTTGGCAGGTTGTGGAGCTCAGACGTAGTTTGTATGACAAGATTACGCCCGTTCTACGGATACAACCTAAATGGATTCCAGCACCGGGGCAGACCGTGAGTCGAGCTTCCAAGGCAAGTTGATCGCGCCGGGGAGCCATCTTTCAACACTCGGAATGACCTATTATATTGCACGTAAATGATAAGAGCGCAGAAGAGCTGCTATGCACATCTTCGTCCAAGGATGACGCATGTTCTTCCCCAAACATGCGGCTAGCAGCGGGATGGGTGATAGAGCATGCAAAACTTCATTTTTGGGGTGTTTTGGTGCACCAAGGAGCCTCCTCCTTCTATCCAGACAGATATGTAGGCCTTGTTGGTGCACAAATGGAATCATATCCCGTTATTCTGTACATTATTATCCCAACATGTGTCCATTGGTGAGCTCACGTAACAATTTTAGAGGTTAGGAGTGGACACGCCAGGGATTAAATCATCAGGAACTCAATTTTGCAAGCCAGTTTTGGCCTCCGAGACTTTACCGTACCTACGAAGTGGGCCACTGGGGTATACGGCTTTTCATTGCGGTCGTTTTGGCAGGTTGTGGAGCTCAAACGGAGTTTGTATGACCAGATTACGGACGTTCTACGGATACAACCTAAATGGATTCCAGCACCGGGGCAGACCGTGAGTCGAGCTTCCAAGGCAAGTTGATCGCGCCGGGGAGCCATCTTTCAACACTCGGAATGACCTATTATTTTGCGTGTAAATGATAAGAGTGCAGAAGAGCTGCTATGCACATCTTCGTCCATGGATAACGCATGTTCTTGCCCAAACAAGCGGCTGACAGCAGGATGGGTGATAGAGCATGCAACACTTCACTTTTGGGGTGTTTTGGTGCACCAAGGAGACTCCTCCTTCTATCCAGATAGACATGTAGGCCTTGTTGGCGCACAAATGGAATCATATCCCGTTATTTTGTACATTATTATCCCAACATGTGTCCATGGGTGAGCTCACGTAACGATTTTAGAGGCTAGGAGTGGACACGCCAGCGATTAAATCATCAGGAACTCAATTTTGCAAGCCAGTTTTGGCCTCCGAAACTTTACCGTACCGATGAAGTTGGCCTCCGGGGTATACGGCTTTTCATTGCGGTCGTTTTGGCAGGTTGTGGAGCTCAAACGGAGTTCGTATGACCAGATTACGCCCGTTCTACAGATACAACCTAAATGGATTCCAGCACCGGGGCAGACCATGAGTCGAGCTTCCAAGGCAAGTTGATCGCACCGGGGAGCCATCTTTCAACACTCGGAATGACCTATTATTTTGCGTGTAAATGATAAGAGCGTAGAAAAGCTGCTATGCACATCTTCGTCCAAGGATGATGGATGTTCTTCCCCAAACATGCGGCTGGCTGCGGGATGGGTGATAGAGCATGCAAAACTTCATTTTTGGGGTGTTTTGGTGCACCAAGGAGCCTCCTCCTTCTATCCAGACAAACATGTAGGCCTTGTTGGTGCACAAATGGAATCATATCCCGTTATTCTGTACATTATTATCCCAACATGTGTCCATGGGTGAGCTCATGTAACGATTTTAGAGGCTAGGAGTGAACACGCCAGCGATTAAATCATCAGGAACTCAATTTTGCAAGCCAGTTTTGGCCTCCGAAATTTTAACATAGCCAACGAAGTGGGCCACCGGGGTATACGGCTTTTTGTTGCGGTCGTTTTGGCAGGTTGTGGAGCTCAAACGGAGTTCGTATGACCAGATTACGCCCGTTCTACGGATACAACCTAAATGGATTCCAGCACCGGGGCAGACCGTGAGTCGAGCTTCCAAGGCAAGTTGATCGCGCCGGGGAGCCATCTTTCAACACTCGGAATGACCTATTATTTTGCGTGTAAATGATAAGAGCATAGAAGAGCTACTATGCACATCTTCGTCCAAGGATGACGCATGTTCTTGCCCAAACATGCGGCTGGCAGCGGGATGGGTGATAGAGCATGCAAAACTTTATTTTTGGGGTGTTTTGGTGCACCAAGGAGCCTCCTCCTTCTATCCAGACAGACATGTTGGCCTTTTTGGTGCACAAATGGAATCATATCATGTTATTCTATACATTATTATCCCAACATGTGTCCATGGGTGAGCTCACATAACGATTTTAGAGGCTAGGAGTGGACACGCCAGCGATTAAATCATCAGGAACTCAATTTTGCAAGCCAGTTTTGGCCTCCGAAACTTTACCGTACCGACAAAGTGGGCCACCGGGGTATACGGCTTTTCGTTGCGGTTGTTTTGGCAAGTTGCGGAGCTCAAACGGAGTTCGTATGACCAGATTACGCCCGTTCTATGGATACAACCTAAATGGATTCCAGCACCAGGGCAGACCGTGAGTCGAGCTTCCATGGCAAGTTGATCGCGCCGGGGAGCCATCTTTCAACACTCGGAATGACCTATTATATTGCATGTAAATGATAAGAGCGCAGAAGAACTGCTATGCATATCTTCGTCCAAGGATGATGCATGTTCTTCCCCAAACATGCGGCTGGCAGCGGGATGGGTGATAGAGCATGTAAAACTTCATTTTTGGGGTGTTTTGGTGCACCAAGCAGCCTCCTCCTTCTATCCAGACAGACATGTAGGCCTTGTTGGTGCACAAATGGAATCATATCCTGTTATTCTATACATTATTATCCCAACATGTGTCCATGGGTGAGCTCACGTAACGATTTTAGAGGCTAGGAGTGAACACGCCAGCGATTAAATCATCAGGAACTCAATTTTGCAAGCCAGTTTTGGATTCCGAGACTTTACCGTAGCCGACAAAGTTGTCCACCGGGGTATACGGCTTTTCGTTGCAGTCATTTTTGCAGCTTGTGGAGCTCAAACGGAGTTCGTATGACCAGATTACGGACGTTGTACGGATACAACCTAAATGGATTCCAGCACCGGGGCAGACCGTGAGTCGAGCTTCCAAGGTAAGTTGATCGCGCCGGGGAGCCATCTTTCAACACTCGGAATGACCTATTATTTTCCATGTAAATGATAAGAGCGCAGAAGAGCTGCTATGCACATCTTCGGCCAAGGATGACACATGTTCTTCCCCAAACATGCGGCTGGCAGCGGGATGGGTGATAGAGCATGCAACACTTCATTTTTGAGGTGTTTTGGTGCATTATTATCCCAACATGTGTCCATGGGTGAGCTCACGTAACGATTTTAGAGGCTAGGAGTGGACACGCCAGCGATTAAATCATCAGGAACTCAATTTTGCAAGCCAGTTTTGGCCTCCGAAACTTCACCGTACCGACGAAGTTGGCCACCGGGGTAAACGGCTTTTCATTGCGGTCATTTTGGCAGGTTGTGGAGCTCAAACGGAGTTCGTATGACCAGATTACGCCCGTTCTACAGATACAACCTAAATGGATTCCAGCACCGGGGCAGACCGTGAGTTGAGCTTCCAAGGCAAGTTGATCGCGCCGGGGAGCCATCTTTCAACACTCGGAATGACCTATTATTTTGCGTGTAAATGATAAGAGCGCAGAAGAGCTGCTATGCACATCTTCGTCCAAGGATGATGGATGTTCTTCCCCAAACATGCGGCTGGCAGCGGGATGGGTGATAGAGCATGCAAAACTTCATTTTTGGGGTGTTTTGGTGCACCAAGGAGCCTCCTCCTTCTATCCAGATAGACATGTAGGCCTTGTTGGTGCACAAATGGAATCATATCCCGTTATTCTGTACATTATTATCCCAACATGTGTCCATGGGTGAGCTCACGCAACGATTTTAGAGGCTAGGAGTGAACACGCCAGCGATTAAATCATGAGGAACTCAATTTTGCAAGCCAGTTTTGGCCTCCAAAACTTTATCGTAGCCAACGAAGTGGGCCACCGGGGTATACGACTTTTTGTTGCGGTCGTTTTGGCATGTTGTGGAGCTCAAACAGAGTTCGTATGACCAGATTACGCCCGTTCTACGCATACAACCTAAATGGATTCCAGCAATGGGCAGACCGTGAGTCGAGCTTCCAAGGCAAGTTGATCACGCCGGGGAGCCATCTTTCAACACTCGGAATGACCTATGATTTTGCGTGTAAATGATAAAAGTGCAGAAGAGCTGCTATGCACATCTTCGTCCAAGGATGACGCATGTTCTTCCCCAAACATGCGGCTGGCAGCGGGATGGGTGATAGAGCATGCAAAACTTCATTTTTGGGTTGTTTTGGTGCACCAAAAAGCCTCCTCCTTCTATCCAGACAGACATGTAGGCCTTGTTGGTGCACAAATGGAATCATATCCCGTTATTCTGTACATTATTATCCCAACATGTGTCCATGGGTGAGCTCAGGTAACGATTTTAGAGGCTAGGAGTGAACACGCCAGTGATTAAATCATCAGGAACTCAATTTTGCAAGCCAGTTTTGTTCTTCGAAACTTTACTGTAGCCGACAAAGTTGGCCACCGGGGTATACGGCTTTTTGTTGCGGTCGTTTTGGCAGGTTGTGGAGCGCAAACGGAGTTCGTATGACCAGATTACGCCCATTCTACGGATACAACCTAAATGGATTCCAACACCGGGGCAGACCATGAGTCGAGCTTCCAAGGTAAGTTAATCGTGCCGGGGAGCCATCTTTCAACACTCGGAATGACCTATTATTTTGCGTGTAAATGATAAGAGCGCAGAAGAGCTGCTATGTACATCTTCGTCCAAGGATGACGCATGTTCTTCCCCAAACATGCGGCTGGCAGCGGGATGGGTGATAGAGCATGCAAAACTTCATTTTTGGGGTGTTTTGGTGCACCAAGGAGCCTCCTCCTTCTATCCAGACAGACATGTAGGCCTTGTTCGTGCACAAATGGAATCATATCCCGTTATTCTGTACATTATTATCCCAACATGTGTCCATGGGTGAGCTCACGTAACGATTTTAGAGGCTAGGAGTGAACACGGCAGCGATTAAATCATCAGGAACTCAATTTTGCAAGCCAGTTTTGGCCTCCGAAACTTTACCGTACTGGCGAATTTGACCACCGGGGTATACGGCTTTTCGTTGCGGTCGTTTTGGCAGGTTGTGGAGCTCAAACGGAGTTCGTATGACCAGATTACGCCCGTTCTACGGATACAACCTAAATGGATTCCAGCACCGGGGCAGACCGTGAGTCGAGCTTCCAAGGCAAGTTGATCGCGCCGGGGAGCCATCTTTCAACACTCGGAATGACCTATTATTTTGCGTGTAAATAATAAGAGCGCAGAAGAGCTGCTATGCACATCTTCGTCCAAGGATGACGCATGTTCTTCCCCAAACATGCGGCTGGCAGCGGGATGGGTGATAGAGCATGCAAAACTTCATTTTTGGGGTGTTTTGGTGCACCAAGGAGCCTCCTCCTTCTATCCAGACAGACATGTAGGCCTTGTTCGTGCACAAATGGAATCATATCCCGTTATTCTGTACATTATTATCCCAACATGTGTCCATGGGTGAGCTCACGTAACGATTTTAGAGGCTAGGAGTGAACACGGCAGCGATTAAATCATCAGGAACTCAATTTTGCAAGCCAGTTTTGGCCTCCGAAACTTTACCGTACTGGCGAATTTGACCACCGGGGTATACGGCTTTTCGTAGCGGTCGTTTTGGCAGGTTGTGGAGCTCAAACGGAGTTCGTATGACCAGATTACGCCCGTTCTACGGATACAACCTAAATGGATTCCAGCACCGGGGCAGACCGTGAGTCGAGCTTCCAAGGCAAGTTGATCGCGTCGGGGAGCCATCTTTCAACACTCGAAATGATCTATTATTTTGCGTGTAAATGATAAGAGCGCAGAAGAGCTGCTATGCACATCTTCGTCCAAGGATGATGCATGTTCTTCCCCAAACATGCGGCTGGTAGCGGGATGGGTGATAGAGCATGCAAAACTTCATTTTTGGGATGTTTTGGTGCACCAAGGAGCCTCCTCCTTCTATCCACACAGACATGTAGGCCTTGTTCGTGCACAAACGGAATCATATCCCGTTATTCTGTACATTATTATCCCAACATGTGTCCATGGGTGAGCACACGTAACGATTTTAGAGGCTAGGAGTGAACACGGCAGCGATTAAATCATCAGGAACTCAATTTTGCAAGCCAGTTTTGGCCTCCGAAACTTTACCGTACTGACGAAGTGGGCCACGGGGGTATACGGCTTTTCGTTGCGGTCGTTTTGGCAGGTTGTGGAGCTCAAACAGAGTTTGTATGACCAGATTACGCCCGTTCTATGGATACAACCTAAATGGATTCCAGCACCGGAGCAGACCGTGAGTCGAGCTTCCAAGGCAAGTTGATCGCGCCGGGGAGCCATCTTTCAACACTCGGAATGACCTATTATTTTTCGTGTAAATGATAAGAGCGCAGAAGAGCTGCTATGCACATCTTCGTCCAAGGATGACGCATGTTCTTCCCCAAACATGCGGCTGGCAGCGGGATGGGTGATAGAGCATGCAAAACTTCATTTTTGGGGTGTTTTGGGGCACCAAGGAGCCTCCTCCTTCTATCCAGACAGACATGTAGGCCTTGTTGGTGCACAAATGGAATCATATCCCATTATTCTGTACATTATTATCCCAACATGTGTCCATGGGTGAGCTCACGTAACGATTTTAGAGGCTAGGAGTGGACACGCCAGCGATTAATTCATCGGGAACTCAATTTTGCAAGCCAGTTTTGGCCTCTGAAACTTTACCGTAGCCAACGAAGTGGGCCACCGGGGTATACGGCTTTTCGTTGCGGTCGTTTTGGTAGGTTGTGGAGCTCATACGGAGTTCGTATGACCAGATAATGCCCGTTCTACGGATACAACCTAAATGGATTCCAGCACCGGGGCAGACCGTGAGTCGAGCTTCCAAGGCAAGTTGATCGCGCTGGGGAGCCATCTTTCAACACTCAGAATGACCTATTATTTTGCTTGTAAATGATAAGAGCGCAGAAGAGCTGCTATGCACATCTTCGTCCAAGGATGACGCATGTTCTTCCCCAAACATGCGGCTGGCTGCGGGATGGGTGATAGAGCATGCAAAACTTCATTTTTGGGGTGTTTTGGTGCACCAAGGATCCTCCTCCTTCTATCCAGACAGACATGTAGGCCTTGTTGGTACACAAATGGAATCATATCCCGTTATTCTGTACATTATTATCCCAACATGTGTCCATGGGTGAGCTCAGGTAATGATTTTAGAGGCTAGGAGTGAACACGCCAGCGATTAAATCATCAGGAACTCAATTTTGCAAGCCAGTTTTGGCCTCCGAAACTTTACTATACCGACGAAGTTGGCCACCGGGGTATACGGCTTTTTGTTGCGGTCGTTTTGGCAGGTTGTGGAGCTCAAACGGAGTTCGTATGACCGGATTACTCCCGTTCTACGGATACAACCTAAATGGATTCCAGCACCGGGGCAGACCGTGAGTCGAGCTTCCAAGGCAAGTTGATCGCGCCGGGGAGCCATCCTTCAACACTCGAAATGACCTATTATTTTGCGTGTAAATGATAAGAGCGCAGAACAGCTGCTATGCACATTTTCGTCCAAGGATGACGCATGTTCTTGCCCAAACATGTGGCTGGCAGTGGGATGGGTGATAGAGCATGCAAAACTTCATTTTTGGGGTGTTTTGGTGCACCAAGGAGCCTCCTCCTTCTATCCAGACAGACATGTAGGCCTTGTTGGTGCACAAATGGAATCATATCCCATTATTCTGTACATTATTATCCCAACATGTGTCCATGGGTGAGCTCACGTAACGATTTTAGAGGCTAGGAGTGGACACGCCAGCGATTAAATCATCAGGAACTCAATTTTGCAAGCCTGTTTTGGCCTCCAAAACTTTACCGTACCGACGATGTTGGCCACTGGAGCATACGGCTTTTCATTGCGGTTGTTTTGGCAGGTTGTGGAGCTCAAACGGAGTTCGTATGACCAGATTATGCCCATTCTACAGATACAACATAAATGGATTCCAGCACCGGGGCAGACCGTGAGTCGAGCTTCCAAGGCAAGTTGATCGCGCCGGGGAGCCATCTTTCAACACTCGGAATGACCTATTATTTTGCGTGTAAATGTAAGAGCGCAGAAGAGCTGCTATGCACATCTTCGTCCAAGGATGACGCATGTTCTTCCCCAAACATGCGGCTGGCAGCGGGATGGGTGATAGAGCATGCAAAACTTCATTTTTGGGGTGTTTTGGTGCACCAAGGAGCCTCTTCCTTCTATCCAGACAGACATGTAGGCCTTGTTGGTGCACAAATGGAATCATATCCCGTTATTCTGTACATTATCGTCCCAACATGTGTCCCTGGGTGAGCTCACGTAACGATTTTAGAGGCTAGAAGTGGACACGCCAGCGATTAAATCATCAGGAACTCAATTTTGCAAGCCAGTTTTGGCCTCCGAAACTTTACCATACCGATGAAGTGGGCCACCGGGGTATACGGCTTTTCAGTGCGGTCGTTTTGGCAGGTTGTGGAGCTCAAACAGAGTTCGTATGACCAGATTACGCCCGTTCTACGGATACAACCTAAATGGATTCCAGCACCGGGGCAGACCGTGAGTCGAGCTTCCAAGGCAAGCTGATCGCGCCGGGGAGCCATCTTTCAACACTTAGAATGACCTATTATTTTGCGTGTAAATGTAAGAGCGCAGAAGAGCTGCTATGCACATCTTCGTCCAAGGATGACGCATGTTCTTCCCCAAAGATGCGGCTGGCAGCGGGATGGGTGATAGAGCATGCAAAACTTCATTTTTGGGGTGTTTTGGTGCACCAAGGAGACTCCTCCTTCTATCCAGACAGACATGTAGGCCTTGTTGGTGCACAAATGGAATCATATCCCGTTATTCTGTACATTATTATCCCAACATGTGTCCATGGGTTAGCTCACGTAACGATTTTAGAGGCTAGGAGTGGACACGCCAGCGATTAAATCATCAGGAACTCAATTTTGCAAGCCAGTTTTGGCCTCGGAAACTTTACCGTACCGGCCAAGTTCGCCACCAGGGTATATAGCTTTTTGTTGCAGTCGTTTTGGCAGGTTGTGGAGCTCAAACGGAGTTCGTCTCACCGGATTACGCCCGTTCTACGGATACAACCTAAATGGATTCCAGCACCGGGGCAGACCGTGAGTCGAGCTTCCAAGGCAAGCTGATCGCGCCGGGGAGCCATCTTTCAACACTCGGAATGACCAATTATTTTGCGTGTAAATGATAAGAGCGCAGAAGAGCTGCTATGCACATCTTCGTCCAAGGATGACGCATGTTCTTACCCAAACATGCGGCTGGCAGCGGGATGGGTGATAGAGCATGCAAAACTTCATTTTTGGGGTGTTTTGGTGCACCAAGGAGACTCCTCCTTCTATCCAGACAGACATGTAGGCCTTGTTGGTGCACAAATGGAATCATATCCCGTTATTCTGTACATTATTATCCCAACATGTGTCCATGGGTGAGCTCACGTAACGATTTTAGAGGCTAGGAGTGGACACGCCAACAATTAAATCATCAGGAACTCAATTTTGCAAGCCAGTTTTGGCCTCCGAAACTTTACCGTACCGGCCAAGTTGGCCACCAGGGTATACGGCTTTTTGTTGCAGTCGTTTTGGCAGGTTGTGGAGCTCAAACGGAGTTCGTATGACCGGATTACGCCCGTTCTACGGATACAACCTAAATGGATTCCAGCACCGGGGCAGACCGTGAGTCGAGCTTCCAAGGCAAGTTGATCGCGCCGGGGAGCCATCTTTCAACACTCGGAATGACCTATTATTTTGCGTGTAAATGATAAGAGCGCAGAAGAGCTGCTATGCACATCTTCGTCCAAGGATGACGCATGTTCTTACCCACACATGCGGCTGGCAGCGGGATAGGTGATAGAGCATGCAAAACTTCATTTTTGGGGTGTTTTGGTGCGCCAAGGAGCCTCCTCCTTCTATCTAGACAGACATATAGGCCTTGTTGTTGCACAAATGGAATCATATCCCATTATTCTGTACATTATTATCCCAACATGTGTCCATGGGTGAGCTCACGTAACGATTTTAGAGGCTAGGAGTGGACACGCCAGCGATTAAATCATCACGAACTCAATTTTGGAAGCCAGCTTTGGCCTCCAAAACTTTACCGTACTGACCAAGTTGGCCACCGGGGTATATTGCTTTTCGTTGCGGTCGTTTTGGCAGGTTGTGGAGCTCAAACGGCGTTCGTATGACCAGATTACGCCCGTTCGACGGATACAACATAAATGGATTCCAGCACCGGGGCAGACCGTGAGTCGAGCTTCCAAGGTAAGTTGATCGCGCCGGGGAGCCATCTTTCAACACTTGGAATGACCTATTATTTTGCGTGTAAATGATAAGAGTGCAGAAGAGCTGCTATGCACATCTTCGTCCAAGGAAGACTCATGCTCTTCCCCAAACATGCGGCTGGCAGCGGGATGGGTGATAGAGCATGCAACACTTCATTTTTGGGGTGTTTTGGTGCACCAAGGAGCCTCCTCCTTCTATCCAGACAGACATGTAGGCCTTGTTGGTGCACAAATGGAATCATATCCCGTTATTCTGCACATTATTATCCCAACATGTGTCCATGGGTGAGCTCACGTAACGATGTTAGAGGCTAGGAGTGGACACGCCAGCGATTAAATCATCAGGAACTCAATTTTGCAAGACAGTTTTGGCCTCCGAAACTTTACCGTAGCCGACAAAGTGGGCCACCGAGGTATATTGCTTTTCATTGCGGTCGTTTTGGAAGGTTGTGGAGCTCAAACGGAGGTCGTATGACCAGATTACGCCCGTTCTACGGATACAACCTAAATGGATTCCAGCACCGGGGCAGACCGTGAGTCGAGCTTCCAAGGTAAGTTGATCGCGCCGGGGAGCCATCTTTCAACACTCGGAATGACATATTATTTTGCGTGTAAATGATAAGAGCGCAAAAGAGCTGCTATGCACATCTTCGTCCAAGGATGACGCATGTTCTTGCCCAAACATGCGGCTGGCAGCGGGATGGGTGATAGAGCATGCAAAACTTCATTTTTGGGGTGTTTTCGTGCACCAAGGAGCCTCCTCCTTCGATCCAGACTGACATATAGGCCTTGTTGATGCACAAATGGAATCATATCCCGTTATTCTGTACATTATTGTCCCAACATGTGTCCATGGGTGAGCTCACGTAACGATTTTAGAGGCTAGGAGTATACACGCCAGTGATTAAATCATCAGGAACTCAATTTTGCAAGCCAGTTTTGGCCTTCGAAACTTTGCCGTAGCCAATGAAGTGGGCCATCGGGGTATACGGCTTTTCGTTGTGGTCATTTTGGTGGTTGTGGAGCTCAAATGGAGTTCGTATGACCAGATTACGCCCGTTCTACGGATACAACCTAAATGGATTCCAGCACCGGGGCAGACCGTGAGTCGAGCTTCCAAGGCAAGCTGATCGCGCCGGGGAGCCATCTTTCAACACTTAGAATGACCTATTATTTTGCGTGTAAATGTAAGAGCGCAGAAGAGCTGCTATGCACATCTTCGTTCAAGGATGACGCATGTTCTTCCCCAAAGATGCGGCTGGCAGCGGGATGGGTGATAGAGCATGCAAAACTTCATTTTTGGGGTGTTTTGGTGCACCAAGGAGACTCCTCCTTCTATCCAGACAGACATGTAGGCCTTGTTGGTGCACAAATGGAATCATATCCCGTTATTCTGTACATTATTATCCCAACATGTGTCCATGGGTGAGCTCACGTAACGATTTTAGAGGCTAGGAGTGGACACGCCAGCGATTAAATCATCAGGAACTCAATTTTGCAAGCCAGTTTTGGCCTCGGAAACTTTACCGTACCGGCCAAGTTCGCCACCAGGGTATACGGCTTTTTGTTGCAGTCGTTTTGGCAGGTTGTGGAGCTCAAACGGAGTTCGTCTCACCGGATTACGCCCGTTCTACGGATACAACCTAAATGGATTCCAGCACCGGGGCAGACCGTGAGTCGAGCTTCCAAGGCAAGCTGATCGCGCCGGGGAGCCATCTTTCAACACTCGGAATGACCAATTATTTTGCGTGTAAATGATAAGAGCGCAGAAGAGCTGCTATGCACATCTTCGTCCAAGGATGACGCATGTTCTTACCCAAACATGCGGCTGGCAGCGGGATGGGTGATAGAGCATGCAAAACTTCATTTTTGGGGTGTTTTGGTGCACCAAGGAGACTCCTCCTTCTATCCAGACAGACATGTAGGCCTTGTTGGTGCACAAATGGAATCATATCCCGTTATTCTGTACATTAATATCCCAACATGTGTCCATGGGTGAGCTCACGTAACGATTTTAGAGGCTAGGAGTGGACACGCCAGCAATTAAATCATCAGGAACTCAATTTTGCAAGCCAGTTTTGGCCTCCGAAACTTTACCGTACCGGCCAAGTTGGCCACCAGGGTATACGGCTTTTTGTTGCAGTCGTTTTGGCAGGTTGTGGAGCTCAAACGGAGTTCGTATGACCGGATTACGCCCGTTCTACGGATACAACCTAAATGGATTCCAGCACCGGGGCAGACCGTGAGTCGAGCTTCCAAGGCAAGTTGATCGCGCCGGGGAGCCATCTTTCAACACTCGGAATGACCTATTATTTTGCGTGTAAATGATAAGAGCGCAGAAGTGCTGCTATGCACATCTTCGTCCAAGGATGACGCATGTTCTTACCCACACATGCGGCTGGCAGCGGGATGGGTGATAGAGCATGCAAAACTTCATTTTTGGGGTGTTTTGGTGCGCCAAGGAGCCTCCTCCTTCTATCTAGACAGACATGTAGGCCTTGTTGGTGCACAAATGGAATCATATCCCATTATTCTGTACATTATTATCCCAACATGTGTCCATGGGTGAGCTCACGTAACGATTTTAGAGGCTAGGAGTGGACACGCCAGCGATTAAATCATCACGAACTCAATTTTGGAAGCCAGCTTTGGCCTCCAAAACTTTACCGTACTGACCAAGTTGGCCACCGGGGTATATTGCTTTTCGTTGCGGTCGTTTTGGCAGGTTGTGGAGCTCAAACGGCGTTCGTATGACCAGATTACGCTCGTTCGACGGATACAACATAAATGGATTCCAGCACCGGGGCAGACCGTGAGTCGAGCTTCCAAGGTAAGTTGATCGCGCCGGGGAGCCATCTTTCAACACTTGGAATGACGTATTATTTTGCGTGTAAATGATAAGAGTGCAGAAGAGCTGCTATGCACATCTTCGTCCAAGGATGACGCATGCTCTTCCCCAAACATGCGGCTGGCAGCGGGATGGGTGATAGAGCATGCAACACTTCATTTTTGGGGTGTTTTGGTGCACCAAGGAGCCTCCTCCTTCTATCCAGACAGACATGTAGGCCTTGTTGGTGCACAAATGGAATCATATCCCGTTATTCTGCACATTATTATCCCAACATGTGTCCATGGGTGAGCTCACGTAACCATTTTAGAGGCTAGGAGTGGACACGCCAGCGATTAAATCATCAGGAACTCAATTTTGCAAGACAGTTTTGGCCTCCGAAACTTTACCGTAGCCGACAAAGTGAGCCACCGAGGTATATTGCTTTTCATTGCGGTCGTTTTGGAAGGTTGTGGAGCTCAAACGGAGGTCGTATGACCAGATTACGCCCGTTCTACGGATACAACCTAAATGGATTCCAGCACCGGGGCAGACCGTGAGTCGAGCTTCCAAGGTAAGTTGATCGCGCCGGGGAGCCATCTTTCAACAGTCGGAATGACATATTATTTTGCGTGTAAATGATAAGAGCGCAAAAGAGCTGCTATGCACATCTTCGTCCAAGGATGACGCATGTTCTTGCCCAAACATGCGGCTGGCAGCGGGATGGGTGATAGAGCATGCAAAACTTCATTTTTGGGGTGTTTTGGTGCACCAAGGAGCCTCCTCCTTCGATCCAGACTGACATATAGGCCTTGTTGATGCACAAATGGAATCATATCCCGTTATTCTGTACATTATTGTCCCAACATGTGTCCATGGGTGAGCTCACGTAACAATTTTAGAGGCTAGGAGTGGACACGCCAGTGATTAAATCATCAGGAACTCAATTTTGCAAGCCAGTTTTGGCCTTCGAAACTTTGCCGTAGCCAATGAAGTGGGCCATCGGGGTATACGGCTTTTCGTTGTGGTCATTTTGGCTGGTTGTGGAGCTCAAATGGAGTTCGTATGACCAGATTACGCCCGTTCTACGGATACAACCTAAATGGATTCCAGCACCGGGGCAGACCGTGAGTCGAGCCTCCAAGGTAAGTTGATCGCGCCGGGGAGCCATCTTTCAACACTCGGAATGACCTATTATTTTGCGTGTAAGTGATAATTGCGTAGAAGAGCTGCTATGCACATCTTCATCCAAGGATGACGCATGTTCTTGTCCAAACATGTGGCTGGCAGTGGGATGGGTGATAGAGCATGCAAAACTTCATTTTTGGGGTGTTTTGGTGCACCAAGGAGGCTCCTCCTTCTATCCACACAGACATGTAGGCCTTATTGGTGCACAAATGGAATCATATCCCATTATTCTGCACATTATTATCCCAACATGTGTCCATGGGTGAGCTCACGTAATGATTTTAGAGGCTAGGAGTGGACACGCCAGCGATTAAATCATCAGGAACTCAATTTTGCAAGCCAGTTTTGGACTCCAAAACTTTACCATAGCCGATGAAGTGGGCCACCATGGTATACGGCTTTTCGTTGCGGTCATTTTGGCAAGTTGTGGAGCTCAAACGGAGCTCGTATGACCAGATTACGGCCGTTCTACGGATACAACCTAAATGGATTCCAGCACCGGGGCAGACCGTGAGTCGAGCTTCCAAGGTAAGTTGATCGCACCAGGGAGCCATCTTTCAACCCTCAGAATGACCTATTATTTTGCGTGTAAATGATAAGAGCGCAGAAGAGCTGCTATGCACATCTTCATCCAAGGATGACGCATGTTCTTGCCCAAACATGCGGCTGGCAGCGGGATGGGTGATAGAGCATGCAAAACTTCATTTTTGGGGTGTTTTGGTGCACCAAGGAGCCTCCTCTTTCGATCCAGAGTGACATGTGGGCCTTGTTGGTGCACAAATGGAATCATATCTCGTTATTCTATGCATTATTGTCCCAACATTTGTCCATGGGTGAGCTCACGTAACGATTTTAGATGCTAGGAGTGGACACGCCAGTGATTAAATCATCAGGATCTCAATTTTGCAGGCCAGTTTTGGCCACCGAAACTTTGCCGTAGCCGACGAAGTGGGCCACCGGGATATACGGCTTTTCGTTGCGGTCGTTTTGGCAGGTTGTGGACCTCAAACGGAGTTCATATGACCAGATTACGCCCGTTCTACGGATACAACCTAAATGGATTCCAGCACCGGGGAGCCATATTTCAACACTCGGAATGACCTATTATTTTGCATGTAAATGATAAGAGCGCAGAAGAGCTGCTATGCACATCTTCATCCAAGGATGACGCATGTTCCTGCCCAAACATACGGCTGGCAGCGGGATGGGTGATAGAGCATGCAAAACTTCATTTTTGGGGTGTTTTGGTGCACCAAGGAGCCTCCTCCTTCTATCCAGACAAACATGTAGGCCTTGTTGGTGCACAAATGGAATCATATCCCATTATTCTGCACATTATTATCCCAACATGTATCCATGGGTGAGCTCACGTAATGATTTAAGAGGCTAGGAGTGGACACGCCAGCGATTAAATCATCAGGAACTCAATTTTGCAAGCTATTTTGGCATCCGAAACTTTACCGTAGCCGACGAAGTGGGCCACCGGGGTATACGGCTTTTCGTTGCGGTCGTTTTGGTAGGTTTTGGAGCTCAAACGGAGTTCGTATGACCAGATTACGCCCGTTCTATGGATACAACCTAAATGGATTCCAGCACCGGGGCAGACCGTGAGTCGAGCTTCCAAGGTAAGTTGATCGCACCGGGGAGCCATCTTTCGACACTCGGAATGACCTATTATTTTGCGTGTAAATGATAAGAGCATAGAAGAGCTGCTATTCACATCTTCGTCCAAGTATGACGCATGTTCTTGCCCAAAGATTCGGCTGGCAGCGGGATGGGTGATAGAGCATGCAAAACTTCATTTTTGGGGTGTTTTGGTGCACCAAGGAGCCTCCTCCTTCGATCCAGACTAACATGTAGGCCTTGTTGGTGCACAAATGGAATCATATCCCATTATTCTGTACATTATTGTCCCAACATGTGTCCATGGATGAGCTCACGTAACGATTTTAGAGGCTAGGAGTGGACACGCCAGTGATTAAATCATCAAGAACTCAATTTTGCAAGCCAGTTTTGGCCTCCGAAACTTTGTTGTAGCCGACGAAGTGGGCCACCGGGGTATACGACTTTTCATTGCGGTCGTTTTGGCAGGTTGTGGACCTCAAACAGAGTTCGTATGACCAGATTACGCCCGATCTACGGATACAACCTAAATGGATTCCAGAACCGGGGCAGACCGTCAGTCGAACTTCCAAGGTAAGTTGATCGCGACGGGGAGCCATCTTTAAACACTCGGAATGACCTATTATTTTGCATGTAAATGATAAGAGCATTGAAGTGCTGCTATGCACATCTTCATCCGAGGATGACGCATGTTCTTGCCCAAACATGCGGCTGGCAGCGGGATGAGTGATAGAGCATGCAAAACTTCATTTTTGGGGTGTTTTGGTGCACCAAGGAGCCTCCTCCTTCTATCCAGACAGACATGTAGGCCTTGTTGGTGCACAAATGGAATCATATCCCGTTATTCTGCACATTATTATCCCAACATGTGTCCATGGGTGAGCTCACGTAACGATTTTAGAGGCTAGGAGTGGACACGCCAGCGATTAAATCATCAGGAACTCAATTTGGCAAGCCAGTTTTGGCCTCCGAAACTTTACTGTAGCCGAAGAAGTGGGCCATCGGGGTATACGGCTTTTCGTTGCGGTCGTTTCGGCAGGTTTTGGAGCTCAAACGGAGTTCGTATGACCAGATTACGCCCGTTGTATGGATACAACCTAAATGGATTCCAGCACCGGGGCAGACCGTGAGTCGACCTTCCAAGGTAAGTTGATCGCACCGGGGAGCCATCTTTCAACACTCGGAATGGCCTATTATTTTGCGTGTAAATGATAAGAGGGCAGAAGAGCTGCTATGCACATCTTCGTCCAAGGATGACGCATGTTCTTGCCCAAACATGCAGCTGGTAGCGGGATGGGTGATAGAGCATGCAAAACTTCATTTTTAGGGTGTTTTGGTGCACCAAGGAGCCTCCTCCTTCGATCCAGACTGACATGTAGGCCTTGTTGGTGCACAAATGGAATCATATCCCGTTATTCTGTACATTATTGTCCCAACATGTTTCCATGGGTGAGCTCACGTAACGATTTTAGAGGCTAGGAGTGGACACGCCAGTGATTAAATCATCAAGAACACAATTTTGCACGCCAGTTTTGGCCTCCGAAACTTTGCCGTAGCCAACTAAGTGGGCCACCGGGGTATACGGTTTTCATTGCGGTCGTTTTGGCAGGTTGTGGACCTCAAACAGAGTTCGTATGACCAGATTACGCCCGATCTACGGATACAACCTAAATGGATTCCAGCACCGGGGCAGACCGTGAGTCGAGCTTCCAAGGTAAGTTGATCGCGAAGGGGAGCCATCTTTCAACACTCGGAATGACCTATTATTTTGCGTGTAAATGATAAGAGCGCAGAAGTGCTGCTATGCACATATTCATCCAAGGATGACACATGTTCTTGCCCAAACATGCGGCTGGCAGCGGGATGGGTGATAGAGCATGCAAAACTTCATTTTTGGGGTGTTTTGGTGCACCAAGGAGCCTCCTCCTTCTATCTAGACAGACATGTAGGCCTTGTTGGTGCACAAATGGAATTATATCCTATTATTCTACACATTATTATCCCAACATGTGTCCATGGGTGAGATCACGTAACGATTTTGGAGGCTAGGAGTGGACACGCCAGCGATTAAATCATCAGGAACTCCATTTTGCAAGACAGTTTTGGCCTCCGAAACTTTACCCTAGCCGACAAAGTGGGCCACCGAGGTATACGGCTTTTCGTTGCGGTCATTTTGGTAGGTTGTGGACCTCAAACGGAGTTCGTATGACCAGATTATGCCCGTTCTACGGATACAACCTAAATGGATTCCAGCACCGGGGCAGACCGTGAGTCGAGCTTCCAAGGTAAGTTGATCGCACCGGGGAGCCTTCTTTCAACACTCGAAATGACCTATTATTTTGCGTGTAAATGATAAGAGCATAGAAGAGCTGCTATGCACATCTTCATCCAAGGATGACGCATGTTCTTGCCCAAACATGCGGCTGGCAGCGGGATGGGTGATAGAGCATGCAAAACTTCATTTTTGGCGTGTTTTGGTGCAGCAAGGAGCCTTCTCCTTCTATCCAGACAGACATGTAGGCCTTGTTGGTGCACAAATGGAATCATATCCCATTATTTTGCACATTATTATCCCAACATGTGTCCATGGGTGAGCTCACGTAACAATTTTAGAGGCTAGGAGTGGACACGCCAGCGATTAAATCATCAGGAACTCAATTTTCAAGCCAGTTTTGGCCTCCGAAACTTTACCATAGCCGACGAAGTGGGCCACCGGGTTATACGGCTTTTCGTTGTGGTCATTTTGGCAGGTTGTGGACCTCAAACGGAGTTCGTATGACCAGATTACGCCCGTTCTACGGATACAACCTAAATGGATTCTAGCACCGGGGCAGACCGTGAGTCGAGCTTCCAAGGTAAGTTGATCGCGCCGGGGAGCCATCTTTCAACACTCGGAATGACCTATTATTTTGCGTGTAAATGATAAGAGCGCAGAAGTGCTGCTATGCACATCTTCATCCAAGGATGACACATGTTCTTGCCCAAACATGCGGCTGGCAGCGGGATGGGTGATAGAGCATGCAAAACTTCATTTTTGGGGTGTTTTGGTGCACCAAGGAGCCTCCTCCTTCTATCTAGACAGACATGTAGGCCTTGTTGGTGCACAAATGGAATCATATCCCATTATTCTACACATTATTATCCCAACATGTGTCCATGGGTGAGATCACGTAACGATTTTAGAGGCTAGGAGTGGACACGCCAGCGATTAAATCATCAGGAACTCAATTTTGCAAGACAGTTTAGGCCTCCGAAACTTTACCCTAGCCGACAAAGTGGGCCACCGAGGTATACGGCTTTTCGTTGCGGCCATTTTGGCAGGTTGTGGACCTCAAACGGAGTTCGTATGACCAGATTATGCCCGTTCTACGGATACAACCTAAATGGATTCCAGCACCGGGGCAGACCGTGAGTCGAGCTTCCAAGGTAAGTTGATCGCACCGGGGAGCCTTCTTTCAACACTCGAAATGACCTATTATTTTGCGTGTAAATGATAAGAGCATAGAAGAGCTGTTATGCACATCTTCATCCAAGGATGACGCATGTTCTTGCCCAAACATGCGGCTGGCAGCGGGATGGGTGATAGAGCATGCAAAACTTCATTTTTGGGGTGTTTTGGTGCAGCAAGGAGCCTTCTCCTTCTATCCAGACAGACATGTAGGCCTTGTTGGTGCACAAATGGAATCATATCCCATTATTTTGCACATTATTATCCCAACATGTGTCCATGGGTGAGCTCACGTAACGATTTTAGAGGCTAGGAGTGGACACGCCAGCGATTAAATTATCAGGAACTCAATTTTCAAGCCAGTTTTGGCCTCCGAAACTTTACCATAGCCGATGAAGTGGGCCACCGGGGTATACGGCTTTTCTTTGTGGTCATTTTGGCAGGTTGTGGACCTCAAACGGAGTTCGTATGACCAGATTACGCCCGTTCTACGGATACAACCTAAATGGATTCCAGCACCGGGGCAGACCGTGAGTCGAGCTTCCAAGGTAAGTTTATCGCACCGGGGAGCCATCTTTCAACACTCAAAATGACCTATTATTTTGTGTGTAAATGATAAGAGCACAGAAGAGCTGCTATGCACATCTTCATCCAAGGATGACGCATGTTCTTGCCCAAACATGCGGGTGGCAGCGGGATGGGTGATAGAGCACGCAAAACTTCATTTTTGGGGTGTTTTGGTGCACCAAGGAGCCTCGTCCTTCGATCCAGACAGACATGTAGGCCTTGTTGATGCACAAATGGAATCATATCCCGTTATTCTGTACATTATTGTCCCAACATGTGTTCATGGGTGAGCTCATGTAACGATTTTAGAGGCTAGGAGTGGACACGCCAGTGATTAAATCATCAGGAACTCAATTTTGCAAGCCAGTTTTGGCCTTCGAAACTTTGCCGTAGCCAATGAAGTGGGCCACCGGGGTATACGGCTTTTCGTTGCGGTCGTTTTGGCTGGTTGTGGAGCTCAAATGGAGTTCGTATGACCAGATTACGCCCGTTCTACGGATACAACCTAAATGGATTCCAGCACCGGGGCAGACCGTGAGTCGAGCTTCCAAGGTAAGTTGATCGCGCCGGGGAGCCATCTTTCAACACTCGGAATGACCTATTATTTTGCATGTAAATGATAAAGAGCGTAGAAGAGCTGCTATGCACATCTTCATCCAAGGATGACGCATGTTCTTGCCCAAACATGTGGCTGGCAGCGGGATGGGTGATAGAGCATGCAAAACTTCATTTTTGGGGTGTTTTGGTGCACCAAGGAGCCTCCTCCTTCGATCCAGAGTGACATGTGGGCCTTGTTGGTGCACAAATGGAATCATATCCCGTTATTCTATGCATTATTGTCCCAACATGTGTCCATGGGTGAGCTCACGTAACGGTTTTAGAGGCTAGGAGTGGACACGCCAGTGATTAAATCATCAGGAACTCAATTTTGCAAGCCAGTTTAGGCCTCCGAAACTTTGCCGTAGCCGACGAAGTGGGCCACCGGGATATACGGCTTTTCGTTGCGGTCGGTTTGGCAGGTTGTGGACCTCAAACGGAGTTCATATGACCAGATTACGCCCATTCGACGGATACAACTTAAATGGATTCCAGCACCGGGGCAGACCGTGAGTCGAGCTTCCAAGGTAAGTTGATCGCACCGGGGAGCCATATTTCAACACTCGGAATGACTAATTATTTTGCGTGTAAATGATAAGAGCGCAGAAGAGCTGCTATGCACATCTTCATCCAAGGATGACGCATGTTCTTGCCCAAACATGCGGCTGGCAGCGGGATGGGTGATAGAGCATGCAAAACTTCATTTTTGGGGTGCATTGGTGCACCAAGGAGCCTCCTCCTTCTATCCAGACAGACATGTAGGCCTTGTTGGTGCACAAATGCAATCATATCCCGTTATTCTGCACATTATTATCCCAACATGTATCCATGGGTGAGCTCACGTAACGATTTAAGAGGCTAGGAGTGGACACGCCAGTGATAAAATCAGCAGGAACGCAATTTTGCAAGCCAGTTTTGGCCTCCGAAACTTTACCGTAGCCGATGAAGTGGGCCACCGGGGTATACGGCTTTTCGTTGCAGTCATTTTGGCAGGTTTTGGAGCTCAAACGGAGTTCGTATGACCAGATTACGCCCGTTCTATTGATACAACCTAAATGGATTCCAGCACCGGGGCAGACCGTGAGTCGAGCTTCCAAGGTAAGTTGATCGCACCGGGGAGCCATCTTTCGACACTCGGAATGACCTATTATTTTGCGTGTAAATGATAAGAGCACAGAAGAGCTGCTATGCACATCTTCGTCCAAGGATGACGCATGTTCTTGCCAAAACATGCGGCTGGCAGCGGGATGGGTGATAGAGCATGCAAAACTTCATTTTTGGGGTGTTTTGGTGCACCAAGGAGCCTCCTCCTTCGATCCAGACTGACATGTAGGCCTTGTTGGTGCACAAATGGAATCATATCCCATTATTCTGTACATTATTGTCCCAACATGTGTCCATGGGTGAGCTCACGTAACGATTTTAGAGGCTAGGAGTGGACACGCCAGTGATTAAATCATCAAGAACTCAATTTTGCAAGCCAGTTTTGGCCTCCGAAACATTGCTGTAGAAGACAAATTGGGCCACCGGGGTATACGACTTTTCATTGCGGTCGTTTTGGCAGGTTGTGGACCTCAAACAGAGTTCGTATAACCAGATTACGCCCGATCTACGGATACAACCTAAATGGATTCCAGCACCGGGGCAGACCGTGAGTGGAGCTTCCAAGGTAAGTTGATCGCGCCGGGGAGCCATCTTTAAACACTCGGAATGACCTATTATTTTGCGTGTAAATGATAAGAGCGCAGAAGTGCTGCTATGCACATCTTCATCCAAGGATGACGCATGTTCTTGCCCAAACATGCGGCTGGCAGCGGGATGGGTGATAGAGCATGCAAAACTTCATTTTTGGGGTGTTTTGGTGCACCAAGGAGCCTCCTCCTTCTATCCAGACAGACATGTAGGCCTTGTTGGTGCACAAATGGAATCATATCCCGTTATTCTGCACATTATTATCCCAACATGTGTCCATGGGTGAGCTCACGTAACGATTTTAGAGGCTAGGAGTGGACACGCCAGCGATTAAATCATCAGGAACTCAATTTGGCAAGCCAGTTTTGGCCTCCGAAACTTTACCATAGCCGATGAAGTGGGCCACCGGGGTATATGGCTTTTCGTTGCGGTCGTTTTGGCAGGTTTTGGAGCTCAAACGGAGTTCGTATGACCAGATTACGCCCGTTCTATGGATACAACCTAAATGGATTCCAGCACCGGGGCAGACCGTGAGTCGAGCTTCCAAGGTAAGTTGATCGCACCGGGGAGCCATCTTTCAACACTCGGAATGGCCTATTATTTTGCGTGTAAATGGTAAGAGCGCAGAAGAGCTGCTATGCACATCTTCGTCCAAGGATGACGCATGTTCTTGCCCAAACATGCAGCTGGCAGCGGGATGGGTGATAGAGAATGCAAAACTTCATTTTTGGGGTGTTTTGGTGCACCAAGGAGCCTCCTCCTTCAATCCAGACTGACATGTAGGCCTTGTTGGTGCGCAAATGGAATCATATCCCGTTATTCTGTACATTATTGTCCCAACATGTGTCCATGGGTGAGCTCACATAACGATTTTAGAGGCTAGGAGTGGACACGCCAGCGATTAAATCATCAGGAACTCAATTTTGCTAGCCAGATTTGGCCTCCGAAACTTTGCCGTAGCCGACGAAGTGGGCCACCGGGGTATACGGCTTTTCGTTGCGGTCGTTTTGGCAGGTTGTGGACCTCAAACGGAGTTCGTACGCCCGTTCTACGGATACAACCTAAATGGATTCCAGCACCGGGGCAGACCGTGAGTCGAGCTTCCAAGGTAAGTTGATCACACCGGGGAGCCATCTTTCAACACTCGAAATGACCTATTATTTTGCGTGTAAATGATAAGAGCACAGAAGAGCTGCTATGCACATCTTCATCCAAGGATGACGCATGTTCTTGCCCAAACATGCGGCTGGCAGCGGGATGGGTGATAGAGCATGCAAAACTTCATTTTTGGGGTGTTTTGGTGCAGCAAGGAGCCTCTTCCTTCTATCCAGACAGACATGTAAGCCTTGTTGGTGCACAAATGGAATCATATCCCATTATTTTGCACATTATTATCCCAACATGTGTCCATGGGTGAGCTCACGTAACGTTTTTAGAGGCTAGGAGTGGACACGCCAGCGATTAAATCATCAGGTACTCAATTTTCAAGCCAGTTTTGGCCTCCGAAACTTTACCATAGCCGACGAAGTGGGCCACCAGGGTATACGGCTTTTCGTTGCGGTCATTTTGGCAGGTTGAGGACCTCAAACGGAGTTCGTATGACCAGATTACGCCCGTTCTACGGATACAACCTAAATGGATTCTAGCACCGGGGCAGACCGTGAGTCGAGCTTCCAAGGTAAGTTGATCGCGCCGGTGAGCCATCTTTCAACACTCGAAATGACCTATTATTTTGCGTGTAATGATAAGAGCATAGAAGAGCTGCTATGCAAATCTTCATCCAAGGATGACGCATGTTCTTGCCCAAACATGCGGCTGGCAGCGGGATGGGTGATAGAGCATGCAAAACTTCATTTTTGGTGTCTTTTGGTGCACCAAGGAGCCTCCTCCTTCTATCCAGACAAACATGTAGGCCTTGTTGGTGCACAAATGGAATCATATCCTGTTATTCTGTACATTATTGTCCCAACATGTGTCCATGGGTGAGCTCACGTAACGATTTTAGAGGCTGGGAGTGGACACGCCAGCGATTAAATCATCAGGAACTCAATTTTGCAAGCCCGTTTTGGGCTCCGAAACTTTGCCGTAGCCAACAAAGTGGGCCACCAGGGTATACGGATTTTCGTTGCGGTCGTTTTGGCAGGTTGTGGAGCTCAAACGGAGTTCGTATGACTAGATTACGCCCGTTCTACGGATACAACCTAAATGGATTCCAGGACCGGGGCAGATCGTGAGTCGAGCTTCCAAGGTAAGTTGATCGCGCCGGGGAGCCATCTTTCAACACTCGGAATGACCTATTATTTTGCATGTAAATAATAAGAGCGCAGAAGTGCTGCTATGCACATCTTCATCCAAGGATGACGCATGTTCTTGCCCAAACATGCGGCTGGCAGCGGGATGGGTGATAGAGCATGCAAAACTTCATTTTTGGGGTGTTTTGGGGCACCAACGAGCCTCCTCCTTCTAACCAGACAGACATGTAGGCCTTGTTGGTGCACAAATGGAATCATATCCCGTTATTCTACACATTATTATCCCAACATGTGTCCATGGCTGAGCTCACGTAACGATTTTAGAGGCTAGGAGTGGACACGCCAGCGATTAAATCATCAGGAACTCAATATTGCAAGCCATTTTTGGCCTCCGAAACTTTACCGTAGCCAACGATGTGCGCCAGCGGGGTATACGGCTTTTCGTTACGGTTGTTGTGGCAGGTTGTGGAGCTCAAACGGAGTTCGTATGACCAGATTACGCCCGTTCTACGGGTACAACCTAAATGGATTCCAGCACCGGGGCAGACCGGTAGTCGAGCTTCCAAGGTAAGTTGATCGCGCCGGTGAGCCATCTTTCAACACTCGGAATGACCTATTATTTTGCGTGTAAATGATAAGAGCGCAGAAGAGCTGCTATGCACATCTTTGTCCAAGGATGATGCATGTTCTTGCCCAAACATGCGGCTGGCAGCGGGATGGGTGATAGAGCATGCAAAACTACATTTTTGGGGTGTTTTGGTGCACCAAGGAGCCTCCTCCTTCTATCCAGATAGACATGTAGGCCTTGTTGGTGCACAAATGGAATCATATCCCGTTATTCTGCACATTATTATCCCTACATGTGTCCATGGGTGAGCTCACGTAATGATTTTAGAGGCTAGGAGTGGACACACCAGCGATTAAATCATCAGGAACTCAATTTTGCAAGCCAGTTTTGGCCTCCGAAACTTTACCGTAGCCGACGAAGTGGGCCACCGGGGTATACGGCTTTTCGTTGCGGTCATTTTGGCAGGTTGTGGAGCTCAAACAGAGTTCGTATGACCAGATTACGCCCGTTCTACAGATACAACCTAAATGGATTCCAGCACCGGGGCAGACCGTGAGTCGAGCTTCCAAGGTAAGTTGATCGCGCCGGGGAGCCATCTTTCAACACTCGGAATGACCTATTATATAGCGTGTCAATGATAAGAGCGCAGAAGAGCTGCTATGCACATCTTCATCCAAGGATGATGCATGTTCTTGCCCAAACATGCGGCTGGCAGCGGGATGGGTGATAGAACATGCAAAACTACATTTTTGGGGTGTTTTGGTGCACCAAGGAGCCTCCTCCTTCTATCCAGACAGACATGTGGGCCTTGTTGGTGCACAAATGGTATCATATCCCGTTATTCTGTACATTATTATCCCAACATGTGTCCATGGGTGAGCTCACGTAACGATTTTAGAGGCTAGGAGTGGACACGCCAGCGATTAAATCATCTGGAACTCAATTTTGCAAGCCAGTTTTGGCCTCCAAAACTTTACCGTAGACGACAAAGTGGGCCACCTGGGTATACGGCTTTTCGTTGCGGTCGTTGTGGCAGGTTGTGGAGCTCAAACAGAGTTCATATGACCAGATTACGCCCGTTCTACGGATATAACCTAAATGGATTCCAGCACCGGGGCATACCGTGAGTCGAGCTTCCAAGGTAAGTTGATCGCGCCGGGGAGCCATCTTTCAACACTCGGAATGACCTATTATTTTGCGTGTAAATGATAAGAGCGCAGAAGAGCTGCTATGCACATCTTCATCCAAGGATGATGCATGTTCTTGGCCAAACATGCGGCTGGCAGCGGGATGGGTGATAGAGCATGCAAAACTTCATTTTTGGGGTGTTTTGGTGCACCAAGGAGCCTCCTCCTTCTATCCAGACAGACATGTAGGCCTTGTTGGTGCACAAATGGAATCATATCCCATTATTCTGCACATTATTATCCCAACATGTGTCCATGGGTGAGCTCACGTAACGATTTTAGAGGCTAGGAGTGGACATGCCAGCGAATAAATCATCAGGAACTCAATTTTGCAAGCCAGTTTTGGCCTCCAAAACTTTACCGTAGCTGACGAAGTGGGCCACCGGGGTATACGGGTTTTCGTTGCAGTCGTTGTGGCAGGTTGTGGAGCTCAAACGGAGTTCGTATGACCAGATTACGCCCGTTCTATGGATACAACCTAAATGGATTCCAGCACCGGGGCAGACCGTGAGTCGAGCTTCCAAGGTAAGTTGATCGCGCCGGTGAGCCATCTTTCAACACTCGGAATGACCTATTATTTTGTGTGTAAATGATAAGAGTGCAGAAGATCTGCTATGCACATCTTCGTCCAAGGATGACGCATGTTCTTGCCCAAACATGCGGCTGGCAGCGGGATGGGTGATAGAGCATGCAAAACTTCATTTTTGGTGTGTTTTGGTGCACCAAGGAGCCTCCTCCTTCTATCCAGACAGACATGTAGGCCTTGTTGGTGCACAAATGGAATCATATCCCATTATTCTGTGCATTATTGCCCCAACATGTGTCCATGGGTGAGCTCATGTAACGATTTTAGAGGCCAGGAGTGGACACGCCAGCGATTAAATCATCAGGAACTCAATTTTGCAAGCCAGTTTTGGCCTCTGAAACTTTGCCGTAGCCAATGAAGTGGGCTCCCAGGGTATACGGCTTTTCGTTGCGGTCGTTTTGGCAGGTTGTGGAGCTCAAACAGAGTTCGTATGACCAGATTACGCCCGTTCTACGGATACAACCTAAATGGATTCCAGCACCGGGGCAGACCGTGAGTCGAGCTTCCAAGGTAAGTTGATCGCGCCGGTGAGCCATCTTTCAATACTCGGAATGACCTATTATGTTGCGTGTAAATGATAAGAGCGTAGAAGAGCTGCTATGCACATCTTCATCCAAGGATGACGCATGTTCTTGCCCAAACATGCGGCTGGCAGCGGGATGGGTGATAGAGCATGCAAAACTACATTTTTGGGTTGTTTTGGTGCACCAAGGAGCCTCCTCCTTCTATCCAGACAGATATGTAGGCCTTGTTGGTGCACAAATGGAATCATATCCCGTTATTCTGCACATTATTATACCAACATGTGTCCATGGGTGAGCTCACGTAACGATTTTAGAGGCTAGGAGTGGACAAGCCAGCGATTAAATCATCAGGAACTCAATTTTGCAAGCCAGTTTTGGCCGCCGAAACTTTGCCGTAGCCGACGAAGTGGGCCACCAGGGTATATGGCTTTTCGTTGCGGTCATTTTGGAAGGTTGTGGAGCTCAAACGGAGTTCGTATGACCAGATTACGCCCGTTCTACGGATACAACCTAAATGGATTCCAGCACCGGGGCAGACCGTGAGTCGAGCTTCCAAGGTAAGTTGATCGCGCCGGGGAGCCATCTTTCAACACTCGGAATGACCTATTATATAGCGTGTCAATGATAAGAGCGCAGAAGAGCTGCTATGCACATCTTCATCCAAGGATGATGCATGTTCTTGCCCAAACATGCGGCTGGCAGCGGGATGGGTGATAGAACATGCAAAACTACATTTTTGGGGTGTTTTGGTGCACCAAGGAGCCTCCTCCTTCTATCCAGACAGACATGTGGGCCTTGTTGGTGCACAAATGGTATCATATCCCGTTATTCTGTACATTATTATCCCAACATGTGTCCATGGGTGAGCTCACGTAACGATTTTAGAGGCTAGGAGTGGACACGCCAGCGATTAAATCATCTGGAACTCAATTTTGCAAGCCAGTTTTGGCCTCCAAAACTTTACCGTAGACGACAAAGTGGGCCACCTGGGTATACGGCTTTTCGTTGCGGTCGTTGTGGCAGGTTGTGGAGCTCAAACAGAGTTCATATGACCAGATTACGCCCGTTCTACGGATATAACCTAAATGGATTCCAGCACCGGGGCATACCGTGAGTCGAGCTTCCAAGGTAAGTTGATCGCGCCGGGGAGCCATCTTTCAACACTCGGAATGACCTATTATTTTGCGTGTAAATGATAAGAGCGCAGAAGAGCTGCTATGCACATCTTCATCCAAGGATGATGCATGTTCTTGGCCAAACATGCGGCTGGCAGCGGGATGGGTGATAGAGCATGCAAAACTTCATTTTTGGGGTGTTTTGGTGCACCAAGGAGCCTCCTCCTTCTATCCAGACAGACATGTAGGCCTTGTTGGTGCACAAATGGAATCATATCCCATTATTCTGCACATTATTATCCCAACATGTGTCCATGGGTGAGCTCACGTAACGATTTTAGAGGCTAGGAGTGGACATGCCAGCGAATAAATCATCAGGAACTCAATTTTGCAAGCCAGTTTTGGCCTCCAAAACTTTACCGTAGCTGACGAAGTGGGCCACCGGGGTATACGGGTTTTCGTTGCAGTCGTTGTGGCAGGTTGTGGAGCTCAAACGGAGTTCGTATGACCAGATTACGCCCGTTCTATGGATACAACCTAAATGGATTCCAGCACCGGGGCAGACCGTGAGTCGAGCTTCCAAGGTAAGTTGATCGCGCCGGTGAGCCATCTTTCAACACTCGGAATGACCTATTATTTTGTGTGTAAATGATAAGAGTGCAGAAGATCTGCTATGCACATCTTCGTCCAAGGGTGACGCATGTTCTTGCCCAAACATGCGGCTGGCAGCGGGATGGGTGATAGAGCATGCAAAACTTCATTTTTGGTGTGTTTTGGTGCACCAAGGAGCCTCCTCCTTCTATCCAGACAGACATGTAGGCCTTGTTGGTGCACAAATGGAATCATATCCCATTATTCTGTGCATTATTGCCCCAACATGTGTCCATGGGTGAGCTCACGTAACGATTTTAGAGGCCAGGAGTGGACACGCCAGCGATTAAATCATCAGGAACTCAATTTTGCAAGCCAGTTTTGGCCTCTGAAACTTTGCCGTAGCCGATGAAGTGGGCTCCCAGGGTATACGGCTTTTCGTTGCGGTCGTTTTGGCAGGTTGTGGAGCTCAAACAGAGTTCGTATGACCAGATTACGCCCGTTCTACGGATACAACCTAAATGGATTCCAGCACCGGGGCAGACCGTGAGTCGAGCTTCCAAGGTAAGTTGATCGCGCCGGTGAGCCATCTTTCAATACTCGGAATGACCTATTATGTTGCGTGTAAATGATAAGAGCGTAGAAGAGCTGCTATGCACATCTTCATCCAAGGATGACGCATGTTCTTGCCCAAACATGCGGCTGGCAGCGGGATGGGTGATAGAGCATGCAAAACTACATTTTTGGGTTGTTTTGGTGCACCAAGGAGCCTCCTCCTTCTATCCAGACAGATATGTAGGCCTTGTTGGTGCACAAATGGAATCATATCCCGTTATTCTGCACATTATTATACCAACATGTGTCCATGGGTGAGCTCACGTAACGATTTTAGAGGCTAGGAGTGGACAAGCCAGCGATTAAATCATCAGGAACTCAATTTTGCAAGCCAGTTTTGGCCGCCGAAACTTTGCCGTAGCCGACGAAGTGGGCCACCAGGGTATATGGCTTTTCGTTGCGGTCATTTTGGAAGGTTGTGGAGCTCAAACGGAGTTCGTATGACCAGATTACGCCCGTTCTACGGATACAACCTAAATGGATTCCAGCACCGGGGCAGACCGTGAGTCGAGCTTCCAAGGTAAGTTGATCACGCCGGGGAGCCATCTTTCAACACTCGGAATGACCTATTATTTCGCGTGTCAATGATAAGAGTGCAGAAGAGCTGCTGTGCACATCTTTGTCCAAGGATGATGCATGTTCTTGCCCAAACATGCGGCTGGCAGCGGGATGGGTGATAGAGCATGCAAAACTACATTTTTGGGGTGTTTTGGTGCACCAAGGAGCCTCCTCCTTCTATCCAGACAGACATGTAGGCCTTGTTGGTGCACAAATGGAATCATATCCCGTTATTCTGCACATTATTATCCCTACATGTGTCCATGGGTGAGCTCACGTAACCATTTTAGAGGCTAGGAGTGGACACGCCAGCGATTAAATCATCAGGAACTCAATTTTGCAAGCCAGTTTTGGCCTCCGAAACTTTACCGTAGCCGACGAAGTGGGCCACCGGGGTATACGGCTTTTCGTTGCGGTCATTTTGGCAGGTTCTGGAGCTCAAACGGAGTTCGTATGACCAGATTACGCCCGTTCTACGGATACAACCTAAATGGATTCCAGCACCGGGGCAGACCGTGAGTCGAGCTTCCAAGGTAAGTTGATCGCGCCGGGGAGCCATCTTTCAACACTCGGAATGACCTATTATTTCGCGTGTCAATTATAAGAGCACAGAAGAGCTGCTATGCACATCTTCATCCAAGGATGATGCATGTTCTTGCCCAAACATGCGGCTGGCAGCGGGATGGGTGATAGAGCATGCAAAACTACATTTTTGGAGTGTTTTGGTGCACTAAGGAGCCTCCTCCTTCTATCCAGACAGACATGTGGGCCTTGTTGGTGCACAAATGGAATCATATCCCGTTATTCTATACATTATTATCCCAACATGTGTCCATGGGTGAGCTCGCGTAACTATTTTAGAGGCTAGGAGTGGACACGCTAGTGATTAAGTCATCTGGAACTCAATTTTGCCAGCTAGTTTTGGCCTCCAAAACTTTACTGTAGCCGATGAAGTGGGCCACCGGGGTATACGGCTTTTTGTTGCGGTCGTTGTGGCAGGTTGTGGAGCTCAAACGGAGTTCGTATGACCAGATTACGCCCGTTCTACGGATATAACATAAATGGATTCCAGCACCGGGGCAGACCGTGAGTCGAGCTTCCAAGGTAAGTTGATCGCGCCGGGGAGCCATCTTTCAACACTCGGAATGACCTATTATTTTGCGTGTAAATGATAAGAGTGCAGAAGAGCTGCTATGTACATCTTCGTCCAAGGATGACGCATGTTCTTGCCCAAACATGCGGCTGGCAGCGGGATGGGTGATAGAGCATGCAAAACTACATTTTTGGGGTGTTTTGGTGCACCAAGGAGCCTCCTCCTTTTATCCAGACAGACATGTAGGCCTTGTTGGTGCACAAATGGAATCATATCCCGTTATTCTGCACATTATTATCCCTACATGTGTCCATGGGTGAGCTCACGTAACAATTTTAGAGGCTAGGAGTGGACACGCCAGCGATTAAATCATCAGGAACTCAATTTTGCAAGCCAGTTTTGGCCTCCGAAACTTTACCATAGCCGACGAAGTGGGCCACCGGGGTATACAGCTTTTCGTTGCGGTCATTTTGGCAGGTTGTGGAGCTCAAACGGAGTTCGTATGACCAGATTACGCCTGTTCTACGGATACAACCTAAATGGATTCCAGCACCGGGGCAGACCGTGAGTCGAGCTTCCAAGGTAAGTTGATCGCGCCGGGGAGCCATCTTTCAACACTCGGAATGACCTATTATTTCGCGTGTCAATTATAAGAGCACAGAAGAGCTGCTATGCACATCTTCATCCAAGGATGATGCATGTTCTTGCCCAAACATGCGGCTGGCAGCGGGATGGGTGATAGAGCATGCAAAACTACATTTTTGGGGTGTTTTGGTGCACTAAGGAGCCTCCTCCTTCTATCCAGACAGACATGTGGGCCTTGTCGGTGCACAAATGGAATCATATCCCGTTATTCTATACATTATTATCCCAACATGTGTCCATGGGTGAGCTCGCGTAACTATTTTAGAGGCTAGGAGTGGACACGCCAGTGATTAAGTCATCTGGAACTCAATTTTGCCAGCCAGTTTTGGCCTCCAAAACTTTACTGTAGCCGACGAAGTGGGCCACCGGGGTATACGGCTTTTTGTTGCGGTCGTTGTGGCAGGTTGTGGAGCTCAAACGGAGTTCGTATGACCAGATTACGCCCGTTCTACGGATATAACCTAAATGGATTCCAGCACCGGGGCAGACCGTGAGTCGAGCTTCCAAGGTAAGTTGATCGCGCCGGGGAGCCATCTTTCAACACTCGGAATGACCTATTATTTTGCGTGTAAATGATAAGAGTGCAGAAGAGCTGCTATGTACATCTTCGTCCAAGGATGACGCATGTTCTTGCCCAAACATGCGGCTGGCAGCGGGATGGGTGATAGAGCATGCAAAACTACATTTTTGGGGTGTTTTGGTGCACCAAGGAGCCTCCTCCTTTTATCCAGACAGACATGTAGGCCTTGTTGGTGCACAAATGGAATCATATCCCGTTATTCTGCACATTATTATCCCTACATGTGTCCATGGGTGAGCTCACGTAACGATTTTAGAGGCTAGGAGTGGACACGCCAGCGATTAAATCATCAGGAACTCAATTTTGCAAGCCAGTTTTGGCCTCCGAAACTTTACCATAGCCGACGAAGTGGGCCACCGGGGTATACAGCTTTTCGTTGCGGTCATTTTGGCAGGTTGTGGAGCTCAAACGGAGTTCGATGACCAGATTACGCCTGTTCTACGGATACAACCTAAATGGATTCCAGCACCGGGGCAGACCGTGAGTCGAGCTTCCAAGGTAAGTTGATCGCGCCGGGGAGCCATCTTTCAACACTCGGAATGACCTATTATTTCGCGTGTCAATGATAAGAGTGCAGAAGAGCTGCTGTGCACATCTTTGTCCAAGGATGATGCATGTTCTTGCCCAAACATGCGGCTGGCAGCGGGATGGGTGATAGAGCATGCAAAACTACATTTTTGGGGTGTTTTGGTGCACCAAGGAGCCTCCTCCTTCTATCCAGACAGACATGTAGGCCTTGTTGGTGCACAAATGGAATCATATCCCGTTATTCTGCACATTATTATCCCTACATGTGTCCATGGGTGAGCTCACGTAACGATTTTAGAGGCTAGGAGTGGACACGCCAGCGATTAAATCATCAGGAACTCAATTTTGCAAGCCAGTTTTGGCCTCCGAAACTTTACCGTAGCCGACGAAGTGGGCCACCGGGGTATACGGCTTTTCGTTGCGGTTATTTTGGCAGGTTCTGGAGCTCAAACGGAGTTCGTATGACCAGATTACACCCGTTCTACGGATACAACCTAAATGGATTCCAGCACCGGGGCAGACCGTGAGTCGAGCTTCCAAGGTAAGTTGATCGCGCCGGGGCGCCATCTTTCAACACTCGGAATGACCTATTATTTCGCGTGTCAATTATAAGAGCCCAGAAGAGCTGCTATGCACATCTTCATCCAAGGATGATGCATGTTCTTGCCCAAACATGCGGCTGGCAGCGGGTTGGGTGATAGAGCAGGCAAAACTTCATTTTTGGGGTGTTTTGGTGCACTAAGGAGCCTCCTCCTTCTATCCAGACAGACATGTGGGCCTTGTTGGTGCACAAATGGAATCATATCCCGTTATTCTATACATTATTATCCCAACATGTGTCCATGGGTGAGCTCGCGTAACTATTTTAGAGGCTAGGAGTGGACACGCCAGTGATTAAGTCATCTGGAACTCAATTTTGCCAGCCAGTTTTGGCCTCCAAAACTTTACTGTAGCCGACGAAGTGGGCCACCGGGGTATACGGCTTTTTGTTGCGGTCGTTGTGGCAGGTTGTGGAGCTCAAACGGAGTTCGTATGACCAGATTACGCCCGTTCTACGGATATAACCTAAATGGATTCCAGCACCGGGGCAGACCGTGAGTCGAGCTTCCAAGGTAAGTTGATCGCGCCGGGGAGCCATCTTTCAACACTCGGAATGACCTATTATTTTGCGTGTAAATGATAAGAGTGCAGAAGAGCTGCTATGTACATCTTCGTCCAAGGATGACGCATGTTCTTGCCCAAACATGCGGCTGGCAGCGGGATGGGTGATAGAGCATGCAAAACTACATTTTTGGGGTGTTTTGGTGCACCAAGGAGCCTCCTCCTTTTATCCAGACAGACATGTAGGCCTTGTTGGTGCACAAATGGAATCATATCCCATTATTCTGCACATTATTATCCCTACATGTGTCCATGGGTGAGCTCACGTAACGATTTTAGAGGCTAGGAGTGGACACGCCAGCGATTAAATCATCAGGAACTCAATTTTGCAAGCCAGTTTTGGCCTCCGAAACTTTACCATAGCCGACGAAGTGGGCCACCGAGGTATACAGCTTTTCGTTGCGGTCATTTTGGCAGGTTGTGGAGCTCAAACGGAGTTCGTATGACCAGATTACGCCTGTTCTAAGGATACAACCTAAATGGATTCCAGCACCGGGGCAGACCATGAGTCGAGCTTCCAAGGTAAGTTGATCGCGCCGGGGAGCCATCTTTCAACACTCGGAATGACCTATTATTTCGTGTGTCAATGATAAGAGTGCAGAAGAGCTGCTATGCACATCTTCATCCAAGGATGATGCATGTTCTTGCCCAAACATGCGGCTGGCAGCGGGATGGGTGATAGAGCATGCAAAACTACATTTTTGGGGTGTTTTGGTGCACCAAGGAGCCTCCTCCTTCTATCCAGACAGACATGTGTGCCTTGTTGGTGCACAAATGGAATCATATCCCGTTATTCTGTACATTATTATCCCAACATGTGTCCATGGGTGAGCTCACGTAACGATTTTAGAGGCTAGGAGTGGACACGCCAGCGATTAAGTCATCTGGAACTCAATTTTGCAAGCCAGTTTTGGCCTCCAAAACTTTACTGTAGCCGACGAAGCGGGCCACCGGGGTATACGGCTTTTCGTTGCGGTCCTTGTGGCAGGTTGTGGAGCTCAAACGGAGTTCGTATGACCAGATTACGCCCGTTCTACGGATATAACCTAAATGGATTCCAGCACCGGGGCAGACCGTGAGTCGAGCTTCCAAGGTAAGTTGATCGCGCCGGGGAGCCATTTTTCAATACTCGGAATGACCTATTATTTTGCGTGCAAATGATAAGAGTGCAGAAGAGCTGCTATGTACATCTTCGTCCAAGGATGACGCATGTTCTTGCCCAAACATGCGGCTGGCAGCGGGATGGGTGATAGAGCATGCAAAACTACATATTTGGGGTGTTTTGGTGCACTAAGGAGCCTCCTCCTTCTATCCAGACAGACATGTGGTCCTTGTTGGTGCACAAATGGAATCATCTCCCGTTATTCTATACATTATTATCCCAACAAGTGTCCATGGGTGAGCTCACGTAACGATTTTAGAGGCTAGGAGTGGACACGCCAGCGATTAAGTCATCTGGAACTCAATTTTGCAAGCCAGTTTTGGCCTCCAAAACTTTACTGTAGCTAACGAAGTGGGCCACCGGGGTATACGGCTTTTCGTTGCAGTCGTTGTGGCAGGTTGTGGAGCTCAAACGGAGTTCGTATGACCAGATTACGCCCGTTCTACGGATATAACCTAAATGGATTCCAGCACCGGGGCAGACCGTGAGTCGAGCTTCCAAGGTAAGTTGATCGCGCCGGGGAGCCATCTTTCAACACTCGGAATGACCTATTATTTTGCGTGTAAATGATAAGAGTGCAGAAGAGCTGCTATATACATCTTCGTCCAAGGATGACGCAAGTTCTTGCCCAAACATGCGGCTGGCAGCGGGATGGGTGATAGAGCATGCAAAACTACATTTTTGGGGTGTTTTGGTGCACCAAGGAGCCTCCTCCTTCTATCCAGACAGACATGTAGGCCTTGTTGGTGCACAAATGGAATCATATCCCGTTATTCTGCACATTATTATCCCTACATGTGTCCATGGGTGAGCTCATGTAACGATTTTAGAGGCTAGGAGTGGACACGCCAGCGATTAAATCATCAGGAACTCAATTTTTCAAGCCAGTTTTGGCCTCCGAAACTTTACCGTAGCCGACGAAGTGGGCCACTGGGGTATACAGCTTTTCGTTGCGGTCATTTTGGCAGATTGTGGAGCTCAAACGGAGTTCGTATGACCAGATTACGCCCGTTCTACGGATACAACCTAAATGAATTCCAGCACCGGGGCAGACCATGAGTCGAGCTTCCAAGGTAAGTTGATCGCGCCGGGGAGCCATCTTTCAACACTCGGAATGACCTATTATTTCGTGTGTCAATGATAAGAGCGCAGAAGAGCTGCTATGCACATCTTCATCCAAGGATGATGCATGTTCTTGCCCAAACATGCGGCTGGCAGCGGGATGGGCGATAGAGCATGCAAAACTACATTTTTGGGGTGTTTTGGTGCACCAAGGAGCCTCCTCCTTCTATCTAGACAGACATGTGGGACTTGTTGGTGCACAAATGGAATCATATCCCATTATTCTGTACATTATTATCCCAACATGTGTCCATGGGTGAGCTCACGTAACGATTTTAGAGGCTAGGAGTGGACACGCCAGCGATTAAGTCATCTGGAACTCAATTTTGCAAGCCAGTTTTGGCCTCCAAACCTTTACTGTAGCCGACGAAGTGGGCCACCGGGGTATACGGCTTTTCGTTGCGGTCGTTGTGGCAGGTTGTGGAGCTCAAACGGAGTTTGTATGACCAGATTACGCCCGTTCTACGGATATAACCTAAATGGATTCCAGCACCGGGGCAGACCGTGAGTCGAGCTTCCAAGGTAAGTTGATCGCGCCGGGGAGCCATCTTTCAACACTCGGAATGACCTATTATTTTGCGTGTAAATGATAAGAGTGCAGAAGAGCTGCTATGTACATCTTCGTCCAAGGATAACGCATGTTCTTGCCCAAACATGCGGCTGGCAGCGGGATGGGTGATAGAGCATGCAAAACTACATTTTTGGGGTGTTTTGGTGCACCAAGGAGCCTCCTCCTTCTATCCAGACAGACATGTGTGCCTTGTTGGTGCACAAATGGAATCATATCCCGTTATTCTGTACATTATTATCCCAACATGTGTCCATGGTTGAGCTCACGTAACGATTTTAGAGGCTAGGAGTGGACACGCCAGCGATTAAGTCATCTGGAACTCAATTTTGCAAGCCAGTTTTGGCCTCCAAAACTTTACTGTAGCCGACGAAGCGGGCCACCGGGGTATACGGCTTTTCGTTGCGGTCCTTGTGGCAGGTTGTGGAGCTCAAACGGAGTTCGTATGACCAGATTACGCCCGTTCTACGGATATAACCTAAATGGATTCCAGCACCGGGGCAGACCGTGAGTCGAGCTTCCAAGGTAATTTGATCGCGCCGGGGAGCCATCTTTCAACACTCGGAATGACCTATTATTTTGCGTGTAAATGATAAGAGTGCAGAAGAGCTGCTATATACATATTCATCCAAGGATGACGCAAGTTCTTGCCCAAACATGCGGCTGGCAGCGGGATGGGTGATAGAGCATGCAAAACTACATTTTTGGGGTGTTTTGGTGCACCAAGGAGCCTCCTCCTTCTATCCAGACAGACATGTAGGCCTTGTTGGTGCACAAATGGAATCATATCCCATTATTCTGCACATTATTATCCCTACATGTGTCCATGGGTGAGCTCACGTTACGATTTTAGAGGCTAGGAGTGGACACACCAGCGATTAAATCATCAGGAACTCAATTTTGCAAGCCAGTTTTGGCCTCCGAAACTTTACCGTAGCCGACGAAGTGTGCCACAGGGGTATACAACTTTTCGTTGCGGTCATTTTGGCAGGTTGTGGAGCTCAAACGGAGTTCGTATGACCAGATTACGCCCGTTCTACGGATACAACCTAAATGGATTCCAGCACCGGGGCAGACCATGAGTCGAGCTTCCAAGGTAAGTTGATCGCGCCAGGGAGCCATCTTTCAACACTCGGAATGACCTATTATTTCGCGTGTCAATGATAAGAGCGCAGAAGAGCTGCTTTGCACATCTTCATCCAAGGATGATGGATGTTCTCGCCCAAACATGCGGTTGGTAGCGGGATGGGTGATAGAGCATGCAAAACTACATTTGTGGGGTGTTTTGGTGCACCAAGGAGCCTCCTCCTTCTATCCAGACAGACATGTGGGCCTTGTTGGTGCACAAATGGAATCATATCCCGTTATTCTATACATTATTATCCCAACAAGTGTCCATGGGTGAGCTCACGTAACGATTTTAGAGGCTAGGAGTGGACACGCCAGCGATTAAGTCATCTGGAACTCAATTTTGCAAGCCAGTTTTGGCCTCCAAAACTTTACTGTAGCTGACGAAGTGGGCCACCGGGGTATACGGCTTTTCGTTGCAGTCGTTGTGGCAGGTTGTGGAGCTCAAACGGAGTTCGTATGACCAGAATACGCCCATTCTACGGATATAACCTAAATGGATTCCAGCACCGGGGCAGACCGTGAGTCGAGCTTCCAAGGTAAGTTGATCGCGCCGGGGAGCCTTCTTTCAACACTCGGAATGACCTATTATTTTGCGTGTAAATGATAAGAGTGAAGAAGAGCTGCTATGTACATCTTCGTCCAAGGATGACGCAAGTTCTTGCCCAAACATGCGGCTGGCAGCGGGATGGGTGATAGAGCATGCAAAACTACATTTTTGGGGTGTTTTGGTGCACCAAGGAGCCTCCTCCTTCTATCCAGACAGACATGTAGGCCTTGTTGGTGCACAAATGGAATCATATCCCGTTATTCTGCACATTATTATCCCTACATGTGTCCATGGGTGAGCTCATGTAACGATTTTAGAGGCTAGGAGTGGACACGCCAGCGATTAAATCATCAGGAACTCAATTTTGCAAGCCAGTTTTGGCCTCCGAAACTTTACCATAGCCGACGAAGTGGGCCACTGGGGTATACAGCTTTTCGTTGCGGTCATTTTGGCAGGTTGTGGAGCTCAAACGGAGTTCGTATGGCCAGATTACGCCCGTTCTACGGATACAACCTAAATGGATTCTAGCACCGGGGCAGACCATGAGTAGAGCTTCCAAGGTAAGTTGATCGCGCCGGGGAGCCATCTTTCAACACTCGGAATGACCTATTATTTCGTGTGTCAATGATAAGAGCGCAGAAGAGCTGCTATGCACATCTTCATCCAAGGATGATGCATGTTCTTGCCCAAACATGCGGCTGGCAGCGGGATGGGCGATAGAGCATGCAAAACTACATTTTTGGGGTGTTTTGGTGCACCAAGGAGCCTCCTCCTTCTATCTAGACAGACATGTGGGCCTTGTTGGTGCACAAATGGAATCATATCCCGTTATTCTGTACATTATTATCCCAACATGTGTCCATGGGTGAGCTCACGTAACGATTTTAGAGGCTAGGAGTGGACACGCCAGCGATTAAATCATCAGGAACTCAATTTTGCAAGCCAGTTTTGGCCTCCGAAACTTTACCGTGGCCGACGAAGTGTGCCACAGGGGTATACAGCTTTTCGTTGCGGTCATTTTGGCAGGTTGTGGAGCTCAAACGGAGTTCGTATGACCAGATTACGCCCGTTCTACGGATACAACCTAAATGGATTCCAGCACCGGGGCAGACCATGAGTCGAGCTTCCAAGGTAAGTTGATCGCGCCAGGGAGCCATCATTCAACACTCGGAATGACCTATTATTTTGCGTGTAAATGATAAGAGTGCAGAAGAGCTGCTATGTACATCTTCGTCCAAGGATAACGCATGTTCTTGCCCAAACATGCGGCTGGCAGCGGGATGGGTGATAGAGCATGCAAAACTACATTTTTGGGGTGTTTTGGTGCACTAAGGAGCCACCTCCTTCTATCCAGACAGACATGTAGGCCTTGTTGGTGCACAAATGGAATCATATCCCGTTATTCTGCACATTATTATCCCTAGATGTGTCCATGGGTGAGCTCACGTTACGATTTTAGAGGCTAGGAGTGGACACGCCAGCGATTAAATCATCAGGAACTCAATTTTGCAAGCCAGTTTTGGCCTCCGAAACTTTACCGTGGCCGACGAAGTGTGCCACAGGGGTATACAGCTTTTCGTTGCGGTCATTTTGGCAGGTTGTGGAGCTCAAACGGAGTTCGTATGACCAGATTACGCCCGTTCTACGGATACAACCTAAATGGATTCCAGCACCGGGGCAGACCATGAGTCGAGCTTCCAAGGTAAGTTGATCGCGCCAGGGAGCCATCTTTCAACACTCCGAATGACCTATTATTTCGCGTGTCAATGATAAGAGCGCAGAAGAGCTGCTATGCACATCTTCATCCAAGGATGATGCATGTTCCTGCCCAAACATGCGGTTGGTAGCGGGATGGGTGATAGAGCATGCAAAACTACATTTTTGGGGTGTTTTGGTGCACCAAGGAGCCTCCTCCTTCTATCCAGACAGACATGTGGGCCTTGTTGGTGCACAAATGGAATCATATCCCGTTATTCTGTACATTATTATCCCAACATGTGTCCATGGGTGAGCTCACGTAACGATTTTAGAGGCTAGGAGTGGACACGCCAGTGATTAAGTCATCTGGAACTCAATTTTGCAAGCCAGTTTTGGCCTCCAAAACTTTACTGTAGCTGACGAAGTGGGCCACCGGGGTATACGGCTTTTCGTTGCGGTCGTTGTGGCAGGTTGTGGAGCTCAAACGGAGTTCGTATGACTAGATTATGCCCGTTCTACGGATATAACCTAAATGGATTCCAGCACCGGGGCAGACCGTGAGTCGAGCTTCCAAGGTAAGTTGATCGCGCCGGGGAGCCATCTTTCAACCCTCGGAATGACCTATTATTTTGCGTGTAAATGATAAGAGTGCAGATGAGCTGCTATGTACATCTTCGTCCAAGGATGACGCATGTTCTTGCCCAAACATGCGGCTGGCAGCGGGATGGGTGATAGAGCATGCAAAACTTCATTTTTGGGGTGTTTTGGTGCACCAAGGAGCCTCCTCCTTCTATGCAGATAGACATGTAGGCCTTGTTGGTGCACAAATGGTATCATATCCCGTTATTCTGTACATTATTGTCCCAACATGTGTCCATGGGTGAGCTCACGTAACGATTTTAGAGGCTAGGAGTGGACACGCCAGCGATTAAATCATCAGGAACTCAATTTTGCAAGCCACTTTTGGCCTCCGAAACTTTGCCGTAGCTGACAAATTGGGCCACTAGGGTATACGGCTTTTCGTTGCGGTCATTTTGGCAGGTTGTGGAGCTCAAACGGAGTTCGTATGACCAGATTACGCCCGTTCTACGTATACAACCTAAATGGATTCCAGCACCAGGGTAGACCGTGAGTCGAGCTTCCAAGGTAAGTTTATCGCGCCGGGGAGCCATCTTTCAACACTCGAAATGACCTATTATTTTGCGTGTAAATGATAAGAGCGCAGAAGAGCTGCTATGAACATCTTCATCCAAGGATGACGCATGTTCTTGCCCAAACTTGCGGCTGGCAGCGGGATGGGTGATAGAGCATGCAAAACTTCATTTTTGGGGTGTTTTGTGTGACACCCTGGATTTTGCCCATTTCTTTTTTCCTTTTTATTTTGGTCTGGATTTGCTTTTCTGTGGCTTAGTAGTCCTGAAATCTGGAGAGATCACCCTTGATTCCTCTCCCAAGTGGCTTGCCAACCTCAAAATCATCCCAAGACCTTGTCATTTCCATCTTGGACCAATCCCAACATTCTTTTCTTGGGAATATTCCTTTTTCTATTAAAGGAATAACCCTGTCAGCTCTGAGTTGTGAAGCAACCCATATTTCTATCATTCCCAAAATTCCCAAATAATTCTCATAAATCCTTTGGGACATATCTTATTCATATATGACAAAATATTCCCTGCCATGCCCAAAAATATTTCCCAAATATTCCTTTTCTGATTCTGCTCCAGTTGTCAGATTGAGAAGCAAGTACCCTTTATATTTGCTTTCTTGGTCTCAAACTTTTTGTGCACTCTTTCCTATCCATATCATTGCCACATGCCAAAATTCAACTTTATTTGGATATTAAATCTCTCTTGGCTAATTTCCAAATTTTCTGGGCAACTGGAATCTTTGTGAAGCAAGTGCTAGCTAGGAGTATCCAAATGAGTTGAAATTTTGCAGGCATCTTCATATTCCCAAATCATGACTCTCCACCAAGTTTCAACCCTATCCAATCATCTGTGTGAGCAAAACATCAAATCCTAGCTTCTGGTCATATTTTTCAGTTGTGAAGCAATTATATTGTATATTGCTTCATTTAAGCTGAAAATTTACCAGGACATCCTCCTACCCATATTATCCATCTCCAGCAAGTTTGGGCTCAATCTATCTAACCATTTATTCTCAGTTATTTTTCTTAGATTCTGGTCAGAGAGGACCATTATGAAGCAAGTGCTATTTTGGCAAGTCCAAATGGCATGAAATTGTTATGCATCCTCATATGACCAAATAATCTATCTATGCCCATTTTCAGCTCAAGTGGCCACTCCATGTGAGTGCCACTTCAAGATTTGTCAATCTGGTCAGTAGAGGCATTTGTACAGCAAGTGCTATTTCTACTCAACCATATGAGCTGAAAATTGGAAGAGATGACCCTCTTGGTAGATGATCATAGCATGCCAAAGACCAGAGTCTGGTTCCTTCTCCATATTTCTCACCCCACTCCAAACACCTTGCTGTACCCTGCCTTCTCAGGTCAAATCAGTCACCTCTTGTTTCCACTTCCAGCCAAACTCTCTCATGTCAACTCCCTGACCTATGAGTCACGCAAAAGACAAGGTGTTGGGTCAAGGCTTGCACCAGATTACATTTTGGCATGGTGACCATGTGGACGGCGTGCAGAACGCGCGCTCTGCGCACTGTACCTGTCGTGAGGTCAACTTCGGCCATCCCTGGCTTGTCCAAGCTTGACAATGGGCTCCGCAACACCCACGTACCCCCTCTCCAGAGCTTTCCCCCTCCGGATTTCCTCTCCTCATGCCACGGCAATCGCCGCCGTAATCCTGTTTGGCTCGTGACCGAGCTGTCACCTCCCCTCCCTGGCTGCTTCCTCCCCGAGCCGTCGCGCCGCATTAACTGCCCGTTAGGTCGGCCGCTTCCCGCCACCGCGCGCCAGCCCGAGCCATCGCCTTCAAGCTCCAGTGCGATGATAAGGTGGCCACGGCGACAAGCTCGTCCCCTCTCCCCCGTCCGGCTATAAATAGCCAGCCGAGCCCCTCCCGAGCTCATCATCGACTCCACCGTCCTCCTCTACCCCTCCCTGCTCTCTCCGTTGAGCTCAAGGAGCTCCTTTGCTCTCCCCATGGCCGAAGCATCGCCGGCGGCCCGAGCCTAAATTCGGCCACTGCCGAGCCCCTCCCTCTGCTCCTCCACCGCCAGCGCATTCCCCAGGGTCCGTCGAGCCTCCCAGTGGCCTCGGCCCCTCCCCTCCTCCACCGTAGCTCCCTATCCACCGGAGGCCGAAGCCCCTCTCCGTCGCGAGCCCCGCTGCTCCACCTCCAATACTCCTCGGCGGCAGAAACCACCACCACTAGATGCGCCTCTTTCCCCTGAGCATTTCGATAGGTCGCCCGTCCCGAACAGTGGCCGGACTCGCCGGCAGTCGCCGTCGGGATGGCCACCTCCCTCGGCCCGGCGCGCTCCCGAGCGGGGGGGTTGAAGATGGTCAGGGTCAGGCGGGCCCCTCCCCACGCGACCCCACCTTGCAGCGACCCAGCCGCTCGGCCCCTCCCCTGCCACGTCATTTAAGTGGGATGGGTGCGGGTGGGCCGGCCCAGGTGGAGCGGTGACGCCCGCGCAGCCCAGCCAGTGCCCAGGCGCCAGCCACATGCGGCCCAGTTTCGGCCCAGGCGCGCAGTTCCTTTTACCCTTTTCCACAGAAAAAACTGCTGAGGACCCTGAAGTAAATATTTATTTTACAGAAAGGTCCTTCCGCAGTCAAACTATCACATCTTTTTGCTCGGGACTCCGATTCAGGTGAAACCAAAGCCCACTTCTTCGTCTCGTCGAGCCCGTTCTGTTCCTATCATTTTCACTATGGTTTGACATACTGGAAATGACCTTATTGCCCTTGCCACTAATCAGCCCCCTCCGAGGGAGAAACTTTTCCGACGATTCCTTTCGAGATCGTTCCGCACTTCTCCCCGGTGTATCCTTCATTCCCAGGCAAGCCACAACTCTCATCTGCATCATCGCATTGCAATGTCATAGTTTAACTATTTATTTTAACAGCAAGTATGAGCATCTGTGAAATGAGTTGGATTATGCAATGTTGGAGTTAATTTTCGGATAGGTGACTACCATGTTGATTACTGGATTGTTAATGACTAGTAGTATATCCACTCGTTGAGGTTATGATGTTGAGATTACTGTCTATGATTATTTTGGATTTCATCCGGCATTTGTGTATATGAACTAGTAGCAGTAGCCTAAGCATGCCGGTTATTGGATTACTATGATATCGGAGTATCAGCTGTGACAGAAAGATTGTTCGGGAATAATTTGACCAACTAAGTTAACTTGATGAAACAACCTGGTAATAAGTGAACTTAGTTGGTTGATCAAGAGTCACCTGTCCGGGCTTATTAGTGCAGCCACATTTGCCAGTATGGGACGGCCTTGACTTGGTCTGATCGCGTGCTCTTCCACCGGTACCTCCAAAGAGGGAGGGTTATGCGCGCGCGCTACCCTGGCCCGGTAGGCGGCGATAACCCTATGAGCCCAGTTGAGTTATTCGATCCAGGTCCCCGTTTGGGACAGTTTGTTTGGCCAAGACGCTGGCAGGTGTCTTGAGGACACGGGGCCACCCAGGGCTTGACTCCAAGAGGGAGTATGATTGCCGGTCGTATGATGGAAGAGTCACGGGTCAGGCGGGTTTCGTCAGAACATCGTTGGTCCACCCGAATGGGAGCACGAGGCCATGAGTTCCGTGGTGTGGGTAAAGTGTACAACCTCTGCAGAGTGTAAAATCTATTCGAATAGCCGTGTCCACGGAATTGGACAGCCCGTCCAGACCTCTATAGGATTTCAACCATTATAATGACAGTAATGATGGGAGAACTCATCTGAGTTTGGTAACAGTTGGACAGTATGCCATGGGCAAGTCTTGGTAACGATCTCGAGGATGATCGTTGGATGTTCTTGGAGTGATCATGAGTTGGTCACCAGAATGCAGGAAGAGTAGCCTGTTATTGCTCATTTCAACCATTTCTTCGGTAACAATAAATCTTAACTTAATCTTGATTACTGTGATGTTGTCTTGCCTTAATGCTGATGTTTGTTGTGAGCTTGCGAGTACATTCAAAGTACTCACCTGGCGTGTCATGCCAGTTTGCAGGTCATGCCATGATTGATTGTTTGTTGGAGATGTTGCGTGCGCAAGCTAGGATACGCGTTCCAGCCAGAGTCCCTGCGGAGTGGAGTCCATCACCGTTGTCGCTGTTCTGCTGCCGAGAGAGTATTATTCCGCTGTTAGCATAGAGCTACCCCGGGCAGACGTCATGTCGCCGTGCCGATGTAATCCTTGTACCCTTTGTAACCATATCCATTGTAATAAAGAGCTGATTTGTTCTATGCCAACAGTGCCGTATTCCAGAAGACTTGTTCTTTGGTTGGAATACGGGGCGTTCCGGTTTACTCTGAGCCGGGGTGCCACATTTTGGTGCACCAAGGAGCCTCCTCCTTCTATCCAGACAGACATGTAGGCCTTGTTATTGCAGAAATGGAATCATATCCCGTTATTTTGTACATTATTGTCCCAACATGTGTCCATGGGTGAGCTCACGTAATGATTTTAGAGGCTAGGAGTGGACACGCCAGCGATGAAATCATCAGGGACTCAATTTTGCAAGCCAGTTTTGGCCTCTGAAACTTTGCCGTAGCCGATGAAGTGGGCCACCGAGGTATATGGCTTTTCGTTGCGATCGTTTTGGCAGGTTGTGGAGCTCAAACTGAGTTCGTATGACCAGATTACGCCCGTTGTACGGATACAACCTAAATGGATTCCAGCACCGGGGCAGACCGTGAGTCGAGCTTCCAAGGTAAGTTGATCGCACCGGGGAGCCATCTTTCAACACTCGGAATGACCTTTTATTTTGCGTGTAAATGATAAGAGCGCAGAAGAGCTGCTATGCACATCTTTGTCCATGGATGATGCATGTTCTTGCCCAAACATGCGGCTGGCAGCGGGATGGGTGATAGAGCATGCAAAACTACATTTTTGGGGTGTTTTGGTGCAGCAAGGAGCCTCCTCCTTCTATCCAGACAGACATGTAGGCCTTGTTGGTGCACAAAGGGAATCATATCCCGTTATTCTACACATTATTATCCCAACATGTGTCCATGGGTGAGCTCACGTAACGATTTTAGAGGCTAGGAGTGGACACGCCCGCGATTAAATCATCCGAAACTCAATTTTGCAAGTTAGTTTTGGCCTCCAAAACTTTACCGTAGCCGACGAAGTGGGCCACCGGGGTATACGGCTTTTCGTTGCGGTCGTTGTGGCAGGTTGTGGAGCTCAAACGGAGTTCGTATGACCAGATTACGCCCGTTCTACGGATACAACCTAAATGGATTCCAGCACCGGGGCAGACCGTGAGTCGAGCTTCCAAGGTAAGTTGATCGCGCCGGGGAGCCATCTTTCAACACTCGGAATGACCTATTATTTTGCTTGTAAATGATAAGAGCACAGAAGAGCTGCTATGCACATGTTCGTCCAAGGATGACGCATGTTCTTGCCCAAACATGCGGCTGGCAGCGGGATGGGTGATAGAGCATCCAAAACTTCATTTTTGGGGTGTTTTGGTGCACCAAGGAGCCTCCTCATTCTATCCAGACAGACATGTAGGCCTTGTTGTTGCACAAATGGAATCATATCCCGTTATTCTATACATTATCGTCCCAACATGTGTCCATGGGTAAGCTCACGTAACAAATTTAGAGGCTAGGTGTGGACACGCTAGCGATTAAATCATCAAGAACTCAATTTTCCAAGCCAGTTTTGGCCTCCGAAAATTTGTCGTAGCTGACGAAGTGGGCCACCGGGGTATACGGCTTTTCGTTGTGGTCGTTTTGGCAGGTTGTGGAGCTCAAACGGAGTTCGTATGACCAGATTACACCCGTTCTACGGATACAACCTAAATGGATTCCAGCACCGGGGCAGACCGTGAGTCGAGCTTCCAAGGTAAGTTGATTGCGCCGGGGAGCCATCTTTCAACACTCGGAATGACCTATTATTTTGCATGTAAATGATAAGAGCGCAGAAGAGCTGCTATGCACATCTTTGTCCAAGGATGATGGATGTTCTTGCCCAAACATGCGGCTGGCAGCGGGATGGGTGATAGAGCATGCAAAACTTCATTTTTGGGGTGTTTTGATGCACCAAGGAGCCTCCTCCTTCTATCCAGACAGACATGTAGGCCTTGTTGGCGCACAAATGGAATCATATCCCGTTATTCTGCACATTATTATCCCAACATGTGTCCATGGGTGAGCTCACGTAACGATTTTAGAGGCTAGGAGGGGACACGCCAATGATTAAATCATCCGGAACTCAATTTTGCAAGCCAGTTTTGTCCTCTGAAACTTTACCGTAGCCGATGAAGTGGGCCACCGGGGTATGCGGCTTTTCGTTGCGGTCGTTGTGGCCGGTTGTGGAGCTCAAACGGAGTTCGTATGACCATATTATGCCCGTTCTACGGATACAACCTAAATGGATTCCAGCACTGGGGCAGACCGTGAGTCGAGCTTCCAAGGTAAGTTGATAGCGCCGGGGAGCCATCTTTGAACACTCGGAATGACCTATTATTTTGCCTGTAAATGATAAGAGTGCAGAAGAGCTGCTATGCACATCTTTGTCCAAGGATGACGCATGTTCTTGCCCAAACATGCGGCTGGCAGCGGGATGGGTGATAGAGCATCCAAAACTTCATTTTTGGGGTGTTTTGGTGCACCAAGGAGCCTCCTCATTCTATCCAGACAGACATGTAGGCCTTGTTGTTGCACAAATGGAATCATATTCCATTATTCTGTACATTATCGTCCCAACATGTGTCCATGGGTGAGCTCACGTAACAATTTTAGATGCTAGGAGTGGACACGCCAGCGATTAAATCATCAGGAACTTAATTTTGCATGCCAGTTTTGGCCTCCGAAAGTTTGCCGTAGCCGACGAAGTGGGCCACCGAGGTGTACGGCTTTTCGATGCGGTCGTTTTGGCAGGTTGGGGAGCTCAAACGGAGTTCGTATGACCAGATTATGCCCGTTCTACGGATAGAACCTAAATGGATTCCAGCACCGGGGCAGACCGTGAGTCGAGCTTCCAAGGTAAGTTGATCGCGCCGGGGAGCCATCTTTCAACACTCGGAATGACCTATTATTTTTCATGTAAATGATAAGAGCGCAGAAGAGCTGCTATGCACATCTTCGTCCAAGGATGATGCATGTTCTTGCCCAAACATGCGGCTGGCAACGGGATGGGTGATAGAGCATGCAAAACTACATTTTTGGGGTGTTTTGGTGCTCCAAGGAGCCTGCTCCTTCTATCCAGACAGACATGTAGGCCTTGTTGGTGCACAAATGGAATCATATCCCATTATTCTGCACATTATTATCCCAACATGTGTCCATGGGTGAGCTCACGTAACGATTTTAGAGGCTAGGAGTGGACACGCCACCGATTAAATCATCAGGAACTCAATTTTGCAAGCCAGTTTTGGCCTCCGAAACTTTACCGTAGCCGACAAAGTGGGCCACCGGGGTATACGGCTTTTCGTTGCGGTCGTTGTGGCAGGTTGTGGAGCTCAAACGGAGTTCGTATGACCAGATTACGCCCGTTCTACGGATACAACCTAAATGGATTCCAGCACCGGGGCAGACCGTGAGTCGAGCTTCCAAGGTAAGTTGATCACGTCGGGGAGCCATCTTTCAACACTTGGAATGACCTATTATTTCGCGTGTAAATGATAAGAGCGCAGAAGAGCTGCTATGCACATCTTCATCCAAGGATGATGCATGTTCTTGCCCAAACATGCGGCTGGCAGCGGGATGGGTGATAGAGCATGCAAAACTACATTTTTGGGATGTTTTGGTGCACCAAGGAGCCTCCTCCTTCTATCCAGACAGACATGTGGGCCTTGTTGGTGCACAAATGGAATCATATCCCGTTATTCTGTACATTATTATCCCAACATGTGTCCATGGGTGAGCTCACGTAACGATTTTAGAGGCTAGGAGTGGACATGCCAGTGATATAATCATCAGGAACTCAAATTTGCAAGCCAGTTTTGGCCTCCAAAACTTTACCATAGCCGATGAAGTGGGCCACCGGGGTATACGACTTTTCGTTGCGATCGTTCTGGCAGGTTGTGGAGCTCAAACGGAGTTCGTATGACCAGATTACACCCGTTCTACGGATACAACCTAAATGGATTCCAGCACCGGGGCAGACCGTGAGTCGATCTTCCAAGGTAAGTTGATCGCGCTGGGGAGCCATCTTTCAACACTCGAAATGACCTATTATTTTGCGTGTAAATGATAAGAGTGCAGAAGAGCTGCTATGTACATCTTCGTCCAAGGATGACGCATGTTCTTGCCCAAACATGCGGCTGGCAGCGGGATGGGTGATAGAGCATGCAAAACTTCATTTTTGGGGTGTTTTGGTGCACCAAGGAGCCTCCTCCTTCTATCCAGACAGACATGTAGGCCTTGTTGGTGCACAAATGGAATCATATCCCGTTATTCTGTACATTATTGTCCCAACATGTGTCCATGGGTGAGCTCACGTAACGATTTTAGAGGCTAGGAGTGGACACGCCAGCGATTAAATCATCAGGAACTCAATTTTGCAAGCCAGTTTTGGCCTCCGAAACTTTGCTGTAGCCGACAAAGTGGGCCACTAGGGTATACAGCTTTTCGTTGCGGTCATTTTGGCAGTTTATGGAGCTCAAACGGAGTTCGTATGACCAGATAATACTCGTTCTACGGATACAACCTAAATGGATTCCAGCACCAGGGCAGACCGTGAGTCGAGCTTCCAAGGTAAGTTGATCGCGCCGGGGAGCCATCTTTCAATACTCGAAATGACCTATTATTTTGTGTGTAAATGATAAGAGTGTAGAAGAGCTGCTATGAACATCTTCATCCAAGGATGACGCATGTTCTTGCCCAAACATGCGGCTGGCAGCGGGATGGGTGATAGAGCATGCAAGACTTCATTTTTGGGGTGTTTTGGTGCACCAAGGAGCCTCCTCCTTCTATCCAGATAGACATGTAGGCCTTGTTATTGCAGAAATGGAATCATATCCCGTTATTTTGTACATTATTGTCCCAACATGTGTCCATGGGTGAGCTCACGTAATGATTTTAGAGGCTAGGAGTGGACACGCCAGCGATGAAATCATCAGGGACTCAATTTTGCAAGCCAGTTTTGGCCTCTGAAACTTTGCCGTAGCCGATGAAGTGGGCCACCGGGGTATACGGCTTTTCGTTGCGATCGTTTTGGCAGGTTGTGGAGCTCAAACGGAGTTCGTATGACCAGATTACGCCCGTTCTACGGATACAACCTAAATGGATTCTAGCACCTGGGCAGACCGTGAGTCGAGCTTCCAAGGTAAGTCGATCGCGCCGGGGAGCCATCTTTCAACACTCGGAATGACCTTTTATTTTGCGTGTAAATGATAAGAGCGCGGAAGAGCTGCTATGCACATCTTTGTCCAAGGATGATGCATGTTCTTGCCCAAACATGCGGCTAGCAGCGGGATGGGTGATAGAGCATGCAAAACTACATTTTTGGGGTGTCTTGGTGCAGCAAGGAGCCTCCTCCTTCTATCCAGACAGACATGTAGGCCTTGTTGGTGCACAAATGGAATCATATCCCGTTATTCTGCACATTATTATCCAAACATGTGTCCATGGGTGAGCTCACGTAACGATTTTAGAGGCTAGGAGTGGACACGCCAGCGATTAAATCATCCAGAACTCAATTTTTCAAGCTAGTTTTGGCCTCCGAAACTTTACCGTAGCCGATGAAGTGGGCCACCGGGGTATACGGCTTTTCGTTGCAGTCGTTGTGGCAGGTTGTGGAGCTCAAACAGAGTTCGTATGACCAGATTACGCCCATTCTACGGATACAATCTAAATGGATTCCAGCACCGGGGCAGACTGTGAGTCGAGCTTCCAAGGTAAGTTGATCGCGCCGGGGAGCCATCTTTCAACACTCGGAATGACCTATTATTTTGCCTATAAATGATAAGAGCACATAAGAGCTGCTATGCACATCTTCTTCCAAGGATGACGCATGTTCTTGCCCAAACATGCGGCTGGCAGCGGGATGGGTGATAGAGCATCCAAAACTTCATTTTTGTGGTGTTTTGGTGCACCAAGGAGCCTCCTCATTCTATCCAGATAGACATGTAGGACTTGTTGTTGCACAAATGGAATCATATCCCGTTATTCTATACATTATCGTCCCAACATGTGTCCATGGGTAAGCTCACGTAACAATTTTAGAGGCTAGGACTGGACACGCTAGCGATTAAATCATCAGGAACTCAATTTTGCAAGCCAGTTTTGGCATCCGAAACTTTGCCGTAGCCGTCGAAGTGGGCCACCGGGGTATACGGCTTTTCGTTGCGGTCAATTTGGCAGGTTGTGGAGCTCAAACGGAGTTCGTATGACCAGATTACACCCGTTCTACGGATACAACCTGAATGGATTCCAGCACCGGGGCAGACCGTGAGTCGAGCTTCCAAGGTCAGTTGATCGCACCGGGGAGCCATCTTTCAACTCTCGGAATGACCTATTATTTTGATTGTAAATCATAAGAGCGCAGAAGAGCTGCTATGCACATCTTCGTCCAAGGATGATGCTTGTTCTTGCCCAAACATGCGGCTGGCAGCGGGATGGGTGATAGAGCATGCAAAACTACATTTTTGGGGTGTTTTGGTGCACCAAGGAGCCTGCTCCTTCTATCCAGACAAACATGTAGGCCTTGTTGGTGCACAAATGGAATCATATCCCATTATTCTGCACATTATTATCCCAACATGTGTCCATGGGTGAGCTCACGTAATGATTTTAGAGGCTAGGAGTGGACACGCCAGCGATTAAATCATCCGGAACTCAATTTTGCAAGCCAGTTTTGTCCTCCGAAACTTTATCGTAGCCGATGAAGTGGGCCACTGGGGCATACGGCTTTTCGTTGCGGTCGTTGTGGCATGTTGTGGAGCTCAAACGGAGTTCGTATGACCAGATTACGCCCATTCTACGGATACAACCTAAATGGATTCCAGCACCGGGGCAGACCGTGAGTCGAGCTTCCAAGGTAAGTTGATCGCGCCGGGGAGCCATCTTTCAACACTCTGAATGACCTATTATTTTGCCTATAAATGATAAGAGTGCAGAGGAGCTGCTATGCACATCTTCGTCCAACGATGACGCATGTTCTTGCCCAAACATGCGGCTGGCAGCGGGATGGGTGATAGAGCATCCAAAACTTCATTTTTGGGGTGTTTTGGTGCACCAAGGAGCCTCCTCATTCTATCCAGACAGACATGTAGGCCTTGTTGTTCCACAAATGGAATCATATCCCATTATTCTGTACATTATCGTCCCAACATGTGTCCATGGGTGAGCTCACGTAACAATTTTAGATGCTAGGAGTGGACACGCCAGCGATTAAATCATCAGGAACTTAATTTTGCAAGCCAGTTTTGGCCTCCAAAACTTTGCCGTAGCCGACGAGGTGGGCCACCGAGGTATACGACTTTTCGTTGCGGTCGTTTTGGCAGGTTGTGGAGCTCAAACAGAGTTTGTATGACCAGATTACGCCCGTTCTACGGAAACAACCTCAATGGATTCCAGCACCGGGGCAGACCGTGAGTCGAGCTTCCAAGGTAAGTTGATCGCGCCGGGGAGCCATCTTTCAACACATGGAATGACCTATTATTTTGCATGTAAATGATAAGAGCGCAGAAGAGCTGCTATGCACATCTTCGTCCAAGGATGATGCATGTTCTTGCCCAAACATGCGGCTGGCAGCGGGATGGGTGATAGAGCATGCAAAACTACATTTTTGGGGTGTTTTGGTGCTCCAAGGAGCCTGCTCCTTCTATCCAGACAGACATGTAGGCCTTGTTGGTGCATAAATGGAATCATATCCCGTTATTCTGCACATTATTATCCCAACATGTGTCCATGGGTGAGCTCACGTAACGATTTTAGAGGCTTGGAGTGGACACGCCACCAATTAAATCATCAGGAACTCAATTTTGCAAGCCAGATTTGGCCTCCGAAACTTTACCGTAGCCGATAAAGTGGGCCACCGGGGTATATGGCTTTTCGTTGCGGTCGTTGTGGCTGGTTGTGGAGCTCAAACGGAGTTCGTATGACCAGATTACGCCCGTTCTACGGATACAACCTAAATGGATTCCAGCACCGGGGCAGACCGTGAGTCGAGCTTCCAAGGTAAGTTGATCGCGCCGGGGAGCCATCTTTCAACACTCAGAATGGCCTATTATTTTGCGTGTAAATGATAAGAGCGCAGAAGAGCTGCTATGCAATTCTTCATCCAAGGATGACGCATGTTCTTGCCCAAACATGCGGCTGGCAGCGGGATGGGTGATAGAGCATGCAAAACTTCATTTTTGGGGTGTTTTGATGCACCAAGGAGCCTCCTCCTTCTATCCAGACAGACATGTAGGCCTTGTTGGCGCACAAATGGAATCATATCCCGTTATTCTGTACATTATTATCCCAACATGTGTCCATGGGTGAGCTCACGTAACGATTTTAGAGGCTAGGAGTGGACATGCCAGCGATTAAATCATCAGGAACTCAATTTTGCAAGCCAGTTTTGGCCTCCAAAACTTTACCATAGCCGATGAAGTGGGCCACCGGGGTAGACGGCTTTTTGTTGCGGTCGTTGTGGCAGGTTGTGGAGCTCAAACAGTGTTCGTATGACCAGATTACGCCCGTTCTACGGATACAACCTAAATGGATTCCAGCACCGGGGCAGACCGTGGGTCGATCTTCCAAGGTAAGTTGATCGCGCTGGGGAGCCATCTTTCAACACTCGGAATGACCTATTATTTTGCGTGTAAATGATAAGAGTGTAGAAGAGCTGCTTTGTACATCTTCGTCCAAGGATGACGCATGTTCTTACCCAAACATGCGGCTGGCAGCGGGATGGGTGATAGAGCATGCAATACTTCATTTTTGGGGTGTTTTGGTGCACCAAGGAGCCTCCTCCTTCTATCCAGACAGACATGTAGGCCTTGTTGGTGCACAAATGGAATCATATCCCGTTATTCTGTACATTATTGTCCCAACATGTGTCCATGGGTGAGCTCACGTAACGATTTTAGAGGCTAGGAGTGGACACGCCAGCGATTAAATCATCAGGAACTCAATTTTGCAAGCCAGTTTTGGCCTCCGAAACTTTGCCGTAGCCGACAAAGTGGGCCACTAGGGTATACAGCTTTTTGTTGCGGTCATTTTGGCAGGTTGTGGAGCTCAAACGGAGTTCGTATGACCAGATAATGCCCGTTCTACGGATACAACCTAAATGGATTCCAGCACCAGGGCAGACCGTGAGTCGAGCTTCCAAGGTAAGTTGATCGCACCGGGGAGCCATCTTTCAACACTCGAAATGACCAATTATTTTGTGTGTAAATGATAAGAGCGGAGAAGAGCTGCTATGAACATCTTCTTCCAAGGATGACGCATGTTCTTGCCCAAACATGCGGCTGGCAGCGGGATGGGTGATAGAGCATGCAAAACTTCATTTTTGGGGTGTTTTGTTGCACCAAGGAGCCTCCTCCTTCTATCCAGACAGACATGTAGGCCTTGTTATTGCAGAAATGGAATCATATCCCATTATTTTGTACATTATTGACCCAACATGTGTCTATGGGTGAGCTCACGTAATGATTTTAGAAGCTAGGAGTGGACACGCCAGCGATGAAATCATCAGGGACTCAATTTTGCAAGCCAGTTTTGGCTACTGAAACTTTGCCGTAGCCGATGAAGTGGGCCACCAGGGTATATGGCTTTTCGTTGCGATCGTTTTGGCAGGTTGTGGAGCTCAAACGGAGTTCGTATGACCAGATTACGCCCGTTCTATGGATACAACCTAAATGGACTCCAGCACCGGGGCAGACCGGGAGTCGAGCTTCCAAGGTAAGTTGATCGCGCCGGGGAGCCATCTTTCAACACTCAGAATGACCTATTATTTTGCGTGTAAATGATAAGAGCGCAGAAGAGCTGCTATGCACTTCTTCATCCAAGGATGACGCATGTTCTTGCCCAAACATGCGGCTGGCAGCGGGATGGGTGATAGAGCATGCAAAACTTCATTTTTGGGGTGTTTTGATGCACCAAGGAGCCTCCTCCTTCTATCCAGACAGACATGTAGGCCTTGTTGGCGCACAAATGGAATCATATCCCGTTATTCTGCACATTATTATCCCAACATGTGTCCATGGGTGAGCTCACGTAACGATTTTAGAGGCTAGGAGTGGACATGCCAGCGATTAAATCATCAGGAACTCAATTTTGCAAGGCAGTTTTGGCCTCCAAAAATTTACCATAGCCGATGAAGTGGGCCACCGGGGTATACGGCTTTTCGTTGCGGTCGTTGTGGCAGGTTGTGGAGCTCAAACAGTGTTCGTATGACCAGATTACACCCGTTCTACGGATACAACCTAAATGGATTCCAGCACCGGGGCAGACCATGAGTCGATCTTCCAAGGTAAGTTGATCGCGCTGGGGAGCCATCTTTCAACACTCGGAATGACCTATTATTTTGCGTGTAAATGATAAGAGTGCAGAAGAGCTGCTATGTACATCTTCGTCCAAGGATGACGCATGTTCTTACCCAAACATGCGGCTGGCAGCGGGATGGGTGATAGAGCATGCAAAACTTCATTTTTGGGGTGTTTTGGTGCACCAAGGAGCCTCCTCCTTCTATCCAGACAGACATGTAGGCCTTGTTGGTGCATAAATGGAATCATATCCCGTTATTCTGCACATTATTATCCCAACATGTGTCCATGGGTGAGCTCACGTAACGATTTTAGAGGCTTGGAGTGGACACGCCACCAATTAAATCATCAGGAACTCAATTTTGCAAGCCAGATTTGGCCTCCGAAACTTTACCGTAGCCGATAAAGTGGGCCACCGGGGTATATGGCTTTTCGTTGCGGTCGTTGTGGCTGGTTGTGGAGCTCAAACGGAGTTCGTATGACCAGATTACGCCCGTTCTACGGATACAACCTAAATGGATTCCAGCACCGGGGCAGACCGTGAGTCGAGCTTCCAAGTTAAGTTGATCGCGCCGGGGAGCCATCTTTCAACACTCAGAATGGCCTATTATTTTGCGTGTAAATGATAAGAGCGCAGAAGAGCTGCTATGCAATTCTTCATCCAAGGATGACGCATGTTCTTGCCCAAACATGCGGCTGGCAGCGGGATGGGTGATAGAGCATGCAAAACTTCATTTTTGGGGTGTTTTGATGCACCAAGGAGCCTCCTCCTTCTATCCAGACAGACATGTAGGCCTTGTTGGCGCACAAATGGAATCATATCCCGTTATTCTGCACATTATTATCCCAACATGTGTCCATGGGTGAGCTCACATAACGATTTTAGAGGCTAGGAGTGGACATGCCAGCGATTAAATCATCAGGAACTCAATTTTGCAAGCCAGTTTTGGCCTCCAAAACTTTACCATAGCCGATGAAGTGGGCCACCGGGGTAGACTGCTTTTTGTTGCGGTCGTTGTGGCAGGTTGTGGAGCTCAAACAGTGTTCGTATGACCAGATTACGCCCGTTCTACGGATACAACCTAAATGGATTCCAGCACCGGGGCAGACCGTGGGTCGATCTTCCAAGGTAAGTTGATCGCGCTGGGGAGCCATCTTTCAACACTCGGAATGACCTATTATTTTGCGTGTAAATGATAAGAGTGTAGAAGAGCTGCTATGTACATCTTCGTCCAAGGATGACGCATGTTCTTACCCAAACATGCGGCTGGCAGCGGGATGGGTGATAGAGCATGCAATACTTCATTTTTGGGGTGTTTTGGTGCACCAAGGAGCCTCCTCCTTCTATCCAGATAGACATGTAGGCCTTGTTGGTGCACAAATGGAATCATATCCCGTTATTCTGTACATTATTGTCCCAACATGTGTCCATGGGTGAGCTCACGTAACGATTTTAGAGGCTAGGAGTGGACACGCCAGCGATTAAATCATCAGGAACTCAATTTTGCAAGCCAGTTTTGGCCTCCGAAACTTTGCCGTAGCCGACAAAGTGGGCCACTAGGGTATACAGCTTTTCGTTGCGGTCATTTTGGCAGGTTGTGGAGCTCAAACGGAGTTCGTATGACCAGATAATGCCCGTTCTACGGATACAACCTAAATGGATTCCAGCACCAGGGCAGACCGTGAGTCGAGCTTCCAAGGTAAGTTGATCGCACCGGGGAGCCATCTTTCAACACTCGAAATGACTAATTATTTTGTGTGTAAATGATAAGAGCGGAGAAGAGCTGCTATGAACATCTTCTTCCAAGGATGACGCATGTTCTTGCCCAAACATGCGGCTGGCAGCGGGATGGGTGATAGAGCATGCAAAACTTCATTTTTGGGGTGTTTTGTTGCACCAAGGAGCCTCCTCCTTCTATCCAGACAGACATGTAGGCCTTGTTATTGCAGAAATGGAATCATATCCCATTATTTTGTACATTATTGACCCAACATGTGTCCATGGGTGAGCTCACGTAATGATTTTAGAAGCTAGGAGTGGACACGCCAGCGATGAAATCATCAGGGACTCAATTTTGCAAGCCAGTTTTGGCTACTGAAACTTTGCCGTAGCCGATGAAGTGGGCCACCAGGGTATACGGCTTTTCGTTGCGATCGTTTTGGCAGGTTGTGGAGCTCAAACGGAGTTCGTATGACCAGATTACGCCCGTTCTACGGATACAACCTAAATGGACTCCAGCACCGGGGCAGACCGGGAGTCGAGCTTCCAAGGTAAGTTGATCGCGCCGGGGAGCCATCTTTCAACACTCAGAATGACCTATTATTTTGCGTGTAAATGATAAGAGCGCAGAAGAGCTGCTATGCACTTCTTCATCCAAGGATGACGCATGTTCTTGCCCAAACATGCGGCTGGCAGCGGGATGCGTGATAGAGCATGCAAAACTTCATTTTTGGGGTGTTTTGATGCACCAAGGAGCCTCCTCCTTCTATCCAGACAGACATGTAGGCCTTGTTGGCGCACAAATGGAATCATATCCTGTTATTCTGCACATTATTATCCCAACATGTGTCCATGGGTGAGCTCACGTAACGATTTTAGAGGCTAGGAGTGGACATGCCAGCGATTAAATCATCAGGAACTCAATTTTGCAAGGCAGTTTTGGCCTCCAAAAATTTACCATAGCCGATGAAGTGGGCCACCGGGGTATACGGCTTTTCGTTGCGGTCGTTGTGGCAGGTTGTGGAGCTCAAACAGTGTTCGTATGACCAGATTACACCCGTTCTACGGATACAACCTAAATGGATTCCAGCACCGGGGCAGACCATGAGTCGATCTTCCAAGGTAAGTTGATCGCGCTGGGGAGCCATCTTTCAACACTCGGAATGACCTATTATTTTGCGTGTAAATGATAAGAGTGCAGAAGAGCTGCTATGTACATCTTCCTCCAAGGATGACGCATGTTCTTACCCAAACATGCGGCTGGCAGCGGGATGGGTGATAGAGCATGCAAAACTTCATTTTTGGGGTGTTTTGGTGCACCAAGGAGCCTCCTCCTTCTATCCAGACAGACATGTAGGCCTTGTTGGTGCACAAATGGAATCATATCCCGTTATTTTGTACATTATTGTCCCAACATGTGTCCATGGGTGAGCTCACGTAACGATTTTAGAGGCTAGGAGTGGACACGCCAGCGATTAAATCATCAGGAACTCAATTTTGCAAGCCAGTTTTGGCTCCAAAACTTTGCCGTAGCCGACAAAGTGGGCCACTAGGGTATACAGCTTTTCGTTGCGGTCATTTTGGCAGGTTGTGGAGCTCAAACGGAGTTCGTATGACCAGATAATGCCCGTTCTACGGATACAACCTAATTGGATTCCAGCACCAGGGCAGACCGTGAGTCGAGCTTCCAAGGTAAGTTGATCGCACCGGGGAGCCATCTTTCAACACTCGAAATGACTAATTATTTTGTGTGTAAATGATAAGAGCGGAGAAGAGCTGCTATGAACATCTTCTTCCAAGGATGACGCATGTTCTTGCCCAAACATGCGGCTGGCAGCGGGATGGGTGATAGAGCATGCAAAACTTCATTTTTGGGGTGTTTTGATGCACCAAGGAGCCTCCTCCTTCTATCCAGACAGACATGTAGGCCTTGTTGGTGCACAAATGGAATCATATCCCGTTATTCTGTACATTATTGTCCCAACATGTGTCCATGGGTGAGCTCACGTACCGATTTTAGAGGCTAGGAGTGGACACGCCAGCGATTAAATCATCAGGAACTCAATTTTGCAAGCCAGTTTTGGCTCCAAAACTTTGCCGTAGCCGACAAAGTGGGCCACTAGGGTATACAGCTTTTCGTTGCGGTCATTTTGGCAGGTTGTGGAGCTCAAACGGAGTTCGTATGACCAGATAATGCCCGTTCTACGGATACAACCTAATTGGATTCCAGCACCAGGGCAGACCGTGAGTCGAGCTTCCAAGGTAAGTTGATCGCGCCGGGGAGCCATCTTTCAACACTCAGAATGACCTATTATTTTGCGTGTAAATGATAAGAGCGCAGAAGAGCTGCTATGCACTTCTTCATCCAAGGATGACGCATGTTCTTGCCTAAACAAGCGGCTGGCAGCGGGATGGGTGATAGAGCATGCAAAACTTCATTTTTGGGGTGTTTTGATGCACCAAGGAGCCTCCTCCTTCTATCCAGACAGACATGTAGGCCTTGTTGGCGCACAAATGGAATCATATCCTGTTATTCTGCACATTATTATCCCAACATGTGTCCATGGGTGAGCTCACGTAACGATTTTAGAGACTAGGAGTGGACATGCCAGCAATTAAATCATCAGGAACTCAATTTTGCAAGGCAGTTTTGGCCTCCAAAAATTTACCATAGCCGATGAAGTGGGCCGCCGGGGTATACGGCTTTTCGTTGCGGTCGTTGTGGCAGGTTGTGGAGCTCAAACAGTGTTCGTATGACCAGATTACGCCCGTTCTACGGATACAACCTAAATGGATTCCAGCACCGGGGCAGACCATGAGTCGATCTTCCAAGGTAAGTTGATCGCGCTGGGGAGCCATCTTTCAACACTCGGAATGACCTATTATTTTGCGTGTAAATGATAAGAGTGCAGAAGAGCTGCTATGTACATCTTCGTCCAAGGATGATGCATGTTCTTACCCAAACATGCGGCTGGCAGCGGGATGGGTGATAGAGCATGCAAAACTTCATTTTTGGGGTGTTTTGGTGCACCAAGGAGCCTCCTCCTTCTATCCAGACAGACATGTAGGCCTTGTTGGTGCACAAATGGAATCATATCCCGTTATTCTGTACATTATTGTCCCAACATGTGTCCATGGGTGAGCTCACGTACCGATTTTAGAGGCTAGGAGTGGACACGCCAGCGATTAAATCATCAGGAACTCAATTTTGCAAGCCAGTTTTGGCCTCCAAAACTTTGCCGTAGCCGACAAAGTGGGCCACTAGGGTATACAGCTTTTCGTTGCGGTCATTTTGGCAGGTTGTGGAGCTCAAACGGAGTTCGTATGACCAGATAATGCCCGTTCTACGGATACAACCTAATTGGATTCCAGCACCAGGGCAGACCGTGAGTCGAGCTTCCAAGGTAAGTTGATCGCGCCGGAGAGCCATCTTTCAACACTCGAAATGACCAATTTTTTTGTGTGTAAATGATAAGAGCGGAGAAGAGCTGCTATGAACATCTTCTTCCAAGGATGACGCATGTTCTTGCCCAAACATGCGGCTGGCAGCGGGATGGGTGATAGAGCATGCAAAACTTCATTTTTGGGGTGTTTTGGTGCACCAAGGAGCCAACTCCTTCTATCCAGACAGACATGTAGGCCTTGTTATTGCAGAAATGGAATCGAATCCCATTATTTTGTACATTATTGACCCAACATGTGTCCATGGGTGAGCTCACGTAATGATTTTAGAGGCTAGGAGTGGACACACCAGCGATGAAATCATCAGGGACTCAATTTTGCAAGCCAGTTTTGGCCTCTGAAACTTTGCCGTAGCCAATGAAGTGGGCCACCAGGGTATACGGCTTTTCGTTGCGATCGTTTTGGCAGGTTGTGGAGCTCAAACGGAGTTCGTATGACCAGATTACGCCCGTTCTACGGAAACAACCTAAATTGATTCCAGCACCGGGGCAGACCGCGAGTCGAGCTTCCAAGGTAAGTTGATCGCGCCGGGGAGCCATCTTTCAACACACGGAATGACCTATTATTTTGCATGTAAATGATAAGAGCGCAGAAGAGCTGCTATGCACATCTTCGTCCAAGGATGATGCATGTTCTTGCCCAAACATGCGGCTGGCAGCGGGATGGGTGATAGAGCATGCAAAACTACATTTTTGGGGTGTTATGGTGCTCCAAGGAGCCTGCTCATTCTATCCAGACAGACATGTAGGAATTGTTGGTGCACAAATGGAATCATATCCCGTTAATCTGCACATTATTATCCCAACATGTGTCCATGGGTGAGCTCACGTAACGATTTTAGAGGCTTGGAGAGGACACGCCACCAATTAAATCATCAGGAACTCAATTTTGCAAGCCAGATTTGGCCTGCGAAACTTTACCGTAGCCGACAAAGTGGGCCACCGGGGTATATGGCTTTTCATTGCGGTCGTTGTGGCTGGTTGTGGAGCTCAAACGGAGTTCGTATGACCAGATTACGCCCGTTCTACGGATACAACCTAAATGGATTCCAGCACCGGGGCAGACCGTGAGTCGAGCTTCCAAGGTAAGTTGATCGCGCCGGGGAGCCATCTTTCAACACTCAGAATGACCTATTATTTTGCGTGTAAATGATAAGAGCGCAGAAGAGCTGCTATGCACTTCTTCATCCAAGGATGACGCATGTTCTTGCCTAAACAAGCGGCTGGCAGCGGGATGGGTGATAGAGCATGCAAAACTTCATTTTTGGGGTGTTTTGATGCACCAAGGAGCCTCCTCCTTCTATCCAGACAGACATGTAGGCCTTGTTGGCGCACAAATGGAATCATATCCTGTTATTCTGCACATTATTATCCCAACATGTGTCCATGGGTGAGCTCACGTAACGATTTTAGAGACTAGGAGTGGACATGCCAGCGATTAAATCATCAGGAACTCAATTTTGCAAGGCAGTTTTGGCCTCCAAAAATTTACCATAGCCGATGAAGTGGGCCGCCGGGGTATACGGCTTTTCGTTGCGGTCGTTGTGGCAGGTTGTGGAGCTCAAACAGTGTTCGTATGACCAGATTACGCCCGTTCTACGGATACAACCTAAATGGATTCCAGCACCGGGGCAGACCATGAGTCGATCTTCCAAGGTAAGTTGATCGCGCTGGGGAGCCATCTTTCAACACTCGGAATGACCTATTATTTTGCGTGTAAATGATAAGAGTGCAGAAGAGCTGCTATGTACATCTTCGTCCAAGGATGACGCATGTTCTTACCCAAACATGCGGCTGGCAGCGGGATGGGTGATAGAGCATGCAAAACTTCATTTTTGGGGTGTTTTGGTGCACCAAGGAGCCTCCTCCTTCTATCCAGACAGACATGTAGGCCTTGTTGGTGCACAAATGGAATCATATCCCGTTATTCTGTACATTATTGTCCCAACATGTGTCCACGGGTGAGCTCACGTACCGATTTTAGAGGCTAGGAGTGGACACGCCAGCGATTAAATCATCAGGAACTCAATTTTGCAAGCCAGTTTTGGCCTCCAAAACTTTGCCGTAGCCGACAAAGTGGGCCACTAGGGTATACAGCTTTTCGTTGCGGTCATTTTGGCAGGTTGTGGAGCTCAAACGGAGTTCGTATGACCAGATAATGCCCGTTCTACGGATACAACCTAATTGGATTCCAGCACCAGGGCAGACCGTGAGTCGAGCTTCCAAGGTAAGTTGATCGCGCCGGAGAGCCATCTTTCAACACTCGAAATGACCAATTATTTTGTGTGTAAATGATAAGAGCGGAGAAGAGCTGCTATGAACATCTTCTTCCAAGGATGACGCATGTTCTTGCCCAAACATGCGGCTGGCAGCGGGATGGGTGATAGAGCATGCAAAACTTCATTTTTGGGGTGTTTTGGTGCACCAAGGAGCCACCTCCTTCTATCCAGACAGACATGTAGGCCTTGTTATTGCAGAAATGGAATCGAATCCCATTATTTTGTACATTATTGACCCAACATGTGTCCATGGGTGAGCTCACGTAATGATTTTAGAGGCTAGGAGTGGACACACCAGCGATGAAATCATCAGGGACTCAATTTTGCAAGCCAGTTTTGGCCTCTGAAACTTTGCCGTAGCCAATGAAGTGGGCCACCAGGGTATACGGCTTTTCGTTGCGATCGTTTTGGCAGGTTGTGGAGCTCAAACGGAGTTCGTATGACCAGATTACGCCCGTTCTACGGAAACAACCTAAATTGATTCCAGCACCGGGGCAGACCGCGAGTCGAGCTTCCAAGGTAAGTTGATCGCGCCGGGGAGCCATCTTTCAACACACGGAATGACCTATTATTTTGCATGTAAATGATAAGAGCGCAGAAGAGCTGCTATGCACATCTTCGTCCAAGGATGATGCATGTTCTTGCCCAAACATGCGGCTGGCAGCGGGATGGGTGATAGAGCATGCAAAACTACATTTTTGGGGTGTTATGGTGCTCCAAGGAGCCTGCTCATTCTATCTAGACAGACATGTAGGCCTTGTTCGTGCACAAATGGAATCATATCCCGTTAATCTGCACATTATTATCCCAACATGTGTCCATGGGTGAGCTCACGTAACGATTTTAGAGGCTTGGAGAGGACACGCCACCAATTAAATCATCAGGAACTCAATTTTGCAAGCCAGATTTGGCCTCCGAAACTTTACCGTAGCCGACAAAGTGGGCCACCGGGGTATATGGCTTTTCGTTGCGGTCGTTGTGGCTGGTTGTGGAGCTCAAACGGAGTTCGTATGACCAGATTACGCCCGTTCTACGGATACAACCTAAATGGATTCCAGCACCGGGGCAGACCGTGAGTCGAGCTTCCAAGGTAAGTTGATCGCGCCGGGGAGCCATCTTTCAACACTCAGAATGACCTATTATTTTGCGTGTAAATGATAAGAGCGTAGAAGAGCTGCTATGCACTTCTTCATCCAAGGATGACGCATGTTCTTGCCCAAACATGCGGCTGGCAGCGGGATGGGTGATAGAGCATGCAAAACTTCATTTTTGGGGTGTTTTGATGCACCAAGGAGCCTCCTCCTTCTATCCAGACAGACATGTAGGCCTTGTTGGCGCACAAATGGAATCATATCCTGTTATTCTGCACATTATTATCCCAACATGTGTCCATGGGTGAGCTCACGTAACGATTTTAGAGGCTAGGAGTGGACATGCCAGCGATTAAATCATCAGGAACTCAATTTTGCAAGGCAGTTTTGGCCTCCAAAACTTTACCATAGCAGATGAAGTGGGCCACCGGGGTATAAGGCTTTTCGTTGCGGTCGTTGTGGCAGGTTGTGGAGCTCAAACAGTGTTCGTATGACCAGATTACGCCCGTTCTACGGATACAACCTAAATGGATTCCAGCACCGGGGCAGACCATGAGTCGATCTTCCAAGGTAAGTTGATCGCGCTGGGGAGCCATCTTTCAACACTCTGAATGACCTATTATTTTGCGTGTAAATGATAAGAGTGCGGAAGAGCTGCTATGTACATCTTCGTCCAAGGATGACGCATGTTCTTACCCAAACATGCGACTGGCAGCGGGATGGGTGATAGAGCATGCAAAACTTCATTTTTGGGGTGTTTTGGTGCACCAAGGAGCCTCCTCCTTCTATCCAGACAGACATGTAGGCCTTGTTGGTGCACAAATGGAATCATATCCCGTTATTCTGTACATTATTGTCCCAACATGTGTCCATGGGTGAGCTCACGTAACGATTTTAGAGGCTAGGAGTGGACACGCCAGCGATTAAATCATCAGGAACTCAATTTTGCAAGCCAGTTTTGGCCTCCGAAACTTTGCCGTAGCCGACAAAGTGGGCCACTAGGGTATACAGCTTTTCGTTGCGGTCATTTTGGCAGGTTGTGGAGCTCAAACGGAGTTCGTATGACCAGATAATGCCCGTTCTACGGATACAACCTAAATGGATTCCAGCACCAGGGCAGACCGTGAGTCGAGCTTCCAAGGTAAGTTGATCGCGCCGGGGAGCCATCTTTCAACACTCGAAATGACCTATTATTTTGTGTGTAAATGATAAGAGCGCAGAAGAGCTGCTATGAACATCTTCATCCAAGGATGACGCATGTTCTTGCCCAAACATGCGGCTGGCAGCGGGATGGGTGATAGAGCATGCAAAACTTCATTTTTGGGGTGTTTTGGTGCACCAAGGAGCCTCCTCCTTCTATCCAGACAGACATGTAGGCCTTGTTATTGCAGAAATGGAATCATATCCCGTTATTTTGTACATTATTGACCCAACATGTGTCCATGGGTGAGCTCACGTAATGATTTCAGAGGCTAGGAGTGGACACGCCAGCGATGAAATCATCAGGGACTCAATTTTGCAAGCCAGTTTTGGCCTCTGAAACTTTGTCGTAGCTGATGAAGTGGGCCACCAGGGTATACGGATTTTCATTGCGATCGTTTTGGCAGGTTGTGGAGCTCAAACGGAGTTCGTATGACCAGATTACGCCCGTTCTACGGTTACAACCTAAATGGATTCTAGCACCTGGGCAGACCGTGAGTCGAGCTTCCAAGGTAAGTCGATCGCGTCGGGGAGCCATCTTTCAACACTCGGAATGACCTTTTATTTTGCGTGTAAATGATAAGAGCGCAGATGAGCTACTATGCACATCTTTGTCCAAGGATGATGCATGTTCTTGCCCAAACATGCGGCTAGCAGCGGGATGGGTGACAGAGCATGCATAACTACATTTTTGGGGTGTTTTGGTGCAGCAAGGAGCCTCCTCCTTCTATCCAGACAGACATGTAGGCCTTGTTGGTGCACAAATGAAATCATATCCCGTTATTCTGCACATTATTATCCCAACATGTGTCCATGGGTGAGCTCACGTAACGATTTTAGAGGCTAGGAGTGGACACGCCAGCGATTAAATCATCAGGAACTCAATTTTGCAAGCCAGTTTTGGCCTCCAAAACTTTGCCGTAGCCGACAAAGTGGGCCACTAGGGTATACAGCTTTTCGTTGCGGTCATTTTGGCAGGTTGTGGAGCTCAAACGGAGTTCGTATGACCAGATAATGCCCGTTCTACGGATACAACCTAATTGGATTCCAGCACCAGGGCAGACCGTGAGTCGAGCTTCCAAGGTAAGTTGATCGCGCCGGAGAGCCATCTTTCAACACTCGAAATGACCAATTATTTTGTGTGTAAATGATAAGAGCGGAGAAGAGCTGCTATGAACATCTTCTTCCAAGGATGACGCATGTTCTTGCCCAAACATGCGGCTGGCAGCGGGATGGGTGATAGAGCATGCAAAACTTCATTTTTGGGGTGTTTTGGTGCACCAAGGAGCCACCTCCTTCTATCCAGACAGACATGTAGGCCTTGTTATTGCAGAAATGGAATCGAATCCCATTATTTTGTACATTATTGACCCAACATGTGTCCATGGGTGAGCTCACGTAATGATTTTAGAGGCTAGGAGTGGACACACCAGCGATGAAATCATCAGGGACTCAATTTTGCAAGCCAGTTTTGGCCTCTGAAACTTTGCCGTAGCCAATGAAGTGGGCCACCAGGGTATACGGCTTTTCGTTGCGATCGTTTTGGCAGGTTGTGGAGCTCAAACGGAGTTCGTATGACCAGATTACGCCCGTTCTACGGAAACAACCTAAATTGATTCCAGCACCGGGGCAGACCGCGAGTCGAGCTTCCAAGGTAAGTTGATCGCGCCGGGGAGCCATCTTTCAACACACGGAATGACCTATTATTTTGCATGTAAATGATAAGAGCGCAGAAGAGCTGCTATGCACATCTTCGTCCAAGGATGATGCATGTTCTTGCCCAAACATGCGGCTGGCAGCGGGATGGGTGATAGAGCATGCAAAACTACATTTTTGGGGTGTTATGGTGCTCCAAGGAGCCTGCTCATTCTATCTAGACAGACATGTAGGCCTTGTTCGTGCACAAATGGAATCATATCCCGTTAATCTGCACATTATTATCCCAACATGTGTCCATGGGTGAGCTCACGTAACGATTTTAGAGGCTTGGAGAGGACACGCCACCAATTAAATCATCAGGAACTCAATTTTGCAAGCCAGATTTGGCCTCCGAAACTTTACCGTAGCCGACAAAGTGGGCCACCGGGGTATATGGCTTTTCGTTGCGGTCGTTGTGGCTGGTTGTGGAGCTCAAACGGAGTTCGTATGACCAGATTACGCCCGTTCTACGGATACAACCTAAATGGATTCCAGCACCGGGGCAGACCGTGAGTCGAGCTTCCAAGGTAAGTTGATCGCGCCGGGGAGCCATCTTTCAACACTCAGAATGACCTATTATTTTGCGTGTAAATGATAAGAGCGTAGAAGAGCTGCTATGCACTTCTTCATCCAAGGATGACGCATGTTCTTGCCCAAACATGCGGCTGGCAGCGGGATGGGTGATAGAGCATGCAAAACTTCATTTTTGGGGTGTTTTGATGCACCAAGGAGCCTCCTCCTTCTATCCAGACAGACATGTAGGCCTTGTTGGCCCACAAATGGAATCATATCCTGTTATTCTGCACATTATTATCCCAACATGTGTCCATGGGTGAGCTCACGTAACGATTTTAGAGGCTAGGAGTGGACATGCCAGCGATTAAATCATCAGGAACTCAATTTTGCAAGGCAGTTTTGGCCTCCAAAACTTTACCATAGCAGATGAAGTGGGCCACCGGGGTATAAGGCTTTTCGTTGCGGTCGTTGTGGCAGGTTGTGGAGCTCAAACAGTGTTCGTATGACCAGATTACGCCCGTTCTACGGATACAACCTAAATGGATTCCAGCACCGGGGCAGACCATGAGTCGATCTTCCAAGGTAAGTTGATCGCGCTGGGGAGCCATCTTTCAACACTCTGAATGACCTATTATTTTGCGTGTAAATGATAAGAGTGCGGAAGAGCTGCTATGTACATCTTCGTCCAAGGATGACGCATGTTCTTACCCAAACATGCGACTGGCAGCGGGATGGGTGATAGAGCATGCAAAACTTCATTTTTGGGGTGTTTTGGTGCACCAAGGAGCCTCCTCCTTCTATCCAGACAGACATGTAGGCCTTGTTGGTGCACAAATGGAATCATATCCCGTTATTCTGTACATTATTGTCCCAACATGTGTCCATGGGTGAGCTCACGTAACGATTTTAGAGGCTAGGAGTGGACACGCCAGCGATTAAATCATCAGGAACTCAATTTTGCAAGCCAGTTTTGGCCTCCGAAACTTTGCCGTAGCCGACAAAGTGGGCCACTAGGGTATACAGCTTTTCGTTGCGGTCATTTTGGCAGGTTGTGGAGCTCAAACGGAGTTCGTATGACCAGATAATGCCCGTTCTACGGATACAACCTAAATGGATTCCAGCACCAGGGCAGACCGTGAGTCGAGCTTCCAAGGTAAGTTGATCGCGCCGGGGAGCCATCTTTCAACACTCGAAATGACCTATTATTTTGTGTGTAAATGATAAGAGCGCAGAAGAGCTGCTATGAACATCTTCATCCAAGGATGACGCATGTTCTTGCCCAAACATGCGGCTGGCAGCGGGATGGGTGATAGAGCATGCAAAACTTCATTTTTGGGGTGTTTTGGTGCACCAAGGAGCCTCCTCCTTCTATCCAGACAGACATGTAGGCCTTGTTATTGCAGAAATGGAATCATATCCCGTTATTTTGTACATTATTGACCCAACATGTGTCCATGGGTGAGCTCACGTAATGATTTCAGAGGCTAGGAGTGGACACGCCAGCGATGAAATCATCAGGGACTCAATTTTGCAAGCCAGTTTTGGCCTCTGAAACTTTGTCGTAGCTGATGAAGTGGGCCACCAGGGTATACGGATTTTCATTGCGATCGTTTTGGCAGGTTGTGGAGCTCAAACGGAGTTCGTATGACCAGATTACGCCCGTTCTACGGTTACAACCTAAATGGATTCTAGCACCTGGGCAGACCGTGAGTCGAGCTTCCAAGGTAAGTCGATCGCGTCGGGGAGCCATCTTTCAACACTCGGAATGACCTTTTATTTTGCGTGTAAATGATAAGAGCGCAGATGAGCTACTATGCACATCTTTGTCCAAGGATGATGCATGTTCTTGCCCAAACATGCGGCTAGCAGCGGGATGGGTGACAGAGCATGCATAACTACATTTTTGGGGTGTTTTGGTGCAGCAAGGAGCCTCCTCCTTCTATCCAGACAGACATGTAGGCCTTGTTGGTGCACAAATGAAATCATATCCCGTTATTCTGCACATTATTATCCCAACATGTGTCCATGGGTGAGCTCACGTAACGATTTTAGAGGCTAGGAGTGGACACGCCAGCGATTAAATCATCCGGAACTCAATTTTGCAAGCTAGTTTTGGCCTCCGAAACTTTACCGTAGCCAACGAAGTGGGCCACCGGGGTATACGGCGTTTCGTTGCGGTCGTTTTGGCAGGTTGTGGAGCTCAAACAGAGTTCGTATGACCAGATTACGCCCGTTCTACGGATACAACCTAAATGGATTCCAGCACCGGGGCAGACCGTGAGTCGAGCTTCCAAGGTAAGTTGATCACGCCGGGGAGCCATCTTTCAACACTCGGAATGACCTATTATTTTTCCTGTAAATGATAAGAGCACAGAAGAGCTGCTATGCACATCTTCTTCCAAGGATGACGCATGTTCTTGCCCAAACATGCGGCTGGCAGCGGGATGGGTGATAGAGCATCCAAAACTTCATTTTTGGGGTGTTTTGGTGCACCAAGGAGCCTCCTCATTCTATCCAGATAGACATGTAGGACTTGTTGTTGCACAAATGGAATCATATGCCGTTATTCTATACATTATCGTCCCAACATGTGTCCATGGGTAAGCTCACGTAACAATTTTAGAGGCTAGGAGTGGACACGCTAGCGATTAAATCATCAGGAACTCAATTTTGCAAGCCAGTTTTGGCATCCGAAACTTTGCCGTAGCCGACGAAGTGGCCACCGGGGTATATGGCTTTTCGTTGCGGTCGTTTTGGCAAGTTGTGGAGCTCAAACGGAGTTCGTATGACCAGATTACACCCGTTCTACGGATACAACCTAAATGGATTCCAGCACCGGGGCAGACCGTGAGTCGAGCTTCCAAGGTAAGTTGATCGCGCCGGGGAGCCATCTTTTAACTCTCGGAATGACCTTTTATTTTGCATGTAAATGATAAGAGCGCAGAAGAGCTGCTATGCACATCTTCGTCCAAGGATGATGCTTGTTCTTGCCCAAAAATTGCGGCTGGCAGCGGGATGGGTGATAGAGCATGCAAAACTACATTTTTGGGGTGTTTTGGTGCACCAAGGAGCCTGCTCCTTCTATCCAGACAGACATGTAGGCCTTGTTGGTGCACAAATGGAATCATATCCCGTTATTCTGTACATTATTGTCCCAACATGTGTCCATGGGTGAGCTCACGTAACGATTTTAGAGGCTAGGAGTGGACACGCAAGTGATTAAATCATCCGGAACTCAATTTTGCAAGCCAGTTTTGTCCTCCGAAACTTTATCGTAGCCGATGAAGTGGGCCACCGGGGCATACGGCTTTTCGTTGCGGTCGTTGTGGCAGGTTGTGGAGCTCAAACAGAGTTCGTATGACCAGATTACGCCCATTCTACGGATACAACCTAAATGGATTCCAGCACCGGGGCAGACCGAGAGTCGAGCTTCCAAGGTAAGTTGATCGCGCTGGGGAGCCATCTTTCAACACTCGGAATGACCTATTATTTTGCCTGTAAATGATAAGAGTGCAGAAGAGCTGCTATGCACATCTTCATCCAAGGATGACGCATGTTCTTGCCCAAACATGCGGCTAGCAGCGGGATGGGTGATAGAGCATCCAAAACTTCATTTTTGGGGTGTTTTGTTGCACCAAGGAGCCTCCTCATTCTATCCAGACAGACATGTAGGCCTTGTTGTTCCACAAATGGAATCATATCCCATTATTCTGTACATTATCGTCCCAACATGTGTCCATGGGTGAGCTCACGTAACAATTTTAGATGCTAGGAGTGGACACGCCAGCGATTAAATCATCAGGAACTTAATTTTGCAAGCCAGTTTTGGCCTCCAAAACTTTGCCGTAGCCGACGAAGTGGGCCACCGAGGTATACGGCTTTTCGTTGCGGTCATTTTGGCAGGTTGTGGAGCTCAAACGGAGTTCGTATGACCAGATTACGCCCGTTCTACGGAAACAACCTAAATGGATTCCAGCACCGGGGCAGACCGTGAGTCGAGCTTCCAAGGTAAGTTGATCGCGCCGGGGAGCCATCTTTCAACACTCGGAATGACCTATTATTTTGCATGTATATGATAAGAGCGCATAAGAGCTGCTATGCACATCTTTGTCCAAGGATGATGCATGTTCTTGCCCAAACATGCGGCTGGCAGCGGGATGGGTGATAGAGCATGCAAAACTACATTTTTTGGGTGTTTTGGTGCTCCAAGGAGCCTGCTCCTTCTATCCAGACAGACATGTAGGCCTTGTTGGTGCACAAATGGAATCATATCCCGTTATTCTGCACATTATTATCCCAACATGTGTCCATGGGTGCGCTCACGTAACCATTTTAGAGGCTTGGAGTGGACACGCCACCAATTAAATCATCAGGAACTCAATTTTGCAAGCCAGATTTGGCCTCCGAAACTTTACCGTAGCCGACAAAGTGGGCCACCGGGGTATATGGCTTTTCGTTGCGGTCGTTGTGGCAGGTTGTGGAGCTCAAACGGAGTTCGTATGACCAGATTACGCCCGTTCTACGGATACAACCTAAATGGATTCCAGCACCGGGGCAGACCGTGAGTCGAGCTTCCAAGGTAAGTTGATCGCGCCGGGGAGCCATCTTTCAACACTCAGAATGACCTATTATTTTGCGTGTAAATGATAAGAGCACAGAAGAGCTGCTATGCACATCTTCATCCAAGGATGACGCATGTTCTTGCCCAAACATGCGGCTGGCAGCGGGATGGGTGATAGAGCATGCAAAACTTCATTTTTGGGGTGTTTTGATGCACCAAGGAGCCTCCTCCTTCTATCCAGACAGACATGTAGGCCTTGTTGGCGCACAAATGGAATCATATCCCGTTATTCTGCACATTATTATCCCAACATGTGTCCATGGGTGAGCTCACGTAACGATTTTAGAGGCTAGGAGTGGACACGCCAGTGATTAAATCATCAGGAACTCAATTTTGCGAGCCAGTTTTGGCCTCTGAAACTTTACCGTAGCCGACGAAGTGGGCCACCGGGGTATACGACTTTTCATTGCGGTCATTGTGGCAGGTTGTGGAGCTCAAACGGAGTTCGTATGACTAGATTACGCCCGTTCTAAGGATACAACCTAAATGGATTCCAGCACCGGGGCAGACCGTGAGTCGAGCTTTCAAGGAAAGTTGATCGCGCCGGGGAGCCATCTTTCAACACTCGGAATGACCTATTATTTTGCGTGTAAATGATAAGAGCGCAGAAGAGCTGCTATGCACATATTCATCCAAGGATGACGCATGTACTTGCCCAAACATGCGGCTGGCAGTGGGATGGGTGATAGAGCATGCAAAACTTCATTTTTGGGGTGTTTTGATGCACCAAGGAGCCTCCTCCTTCTATCCAGACAGACATGTAGGCCTTGTTGGTGCACAAATGGAATCATATCCTGTTATTCCATACATTATTGTCCCAACATGTGTCCATGGGTGAGCTCACATAACGATTTTAGAGGCTAGGAGTGGACACGCTAGCGATTAAATCATCAGGAACTCAATTTTGCAAGCCAGTTTTGGCCTCCGAAACTTTGCCGTAGTGTCAGGACCGGCTTTCCAATAAAACATTTATTGAAAAATCGACCCTTTCATCAGACCAGTATAGAAAAATCCTCCTTACTGGAAGACAAATCCTTGATACAGAAATCCTGAAGTACTTAATATTATACAGGGTTGAGCTGAGGCTGCTCAACAATTTATTACAAGCATGCCAATATTACACATAAAGGCAGATATGACACAAAGGGGTATGGTGGCATAACTACTAATCCGTATTAAAAGTGGTGGTGGATATGTCACAGTGAAGTGGGTGACATGACTCCAAAATCTTACAACTCATCAAGCGCCGGAGTGAGGCTCGATGATTTTATTAGGGTAGCGGAAGCGTATATAATACAAGTGACCGATTCCAGGATCGCAAGGGACTGACTGGGACTCCTCTAGGCGTCGGACTCGCTAGCATACTCTTCATCCATAAGATCACCTTCGTCAACATCTGGCCAAATCAACAAGCCAGGTGAGTACTTTGAATGTACTGACAAGACAGTTTGGACATAAGATATAACAAATGCAAACATGATGCACATGAGCAGGTTAGTAATGCACACTCAGGTAATAAATTTGCAGTGCAAGATAAATAAGAAGGAAGTCAGGCGGTAGTCCTCCCGAAATCCCAATAAAATAGCTGAAGACCGATCGGGCGTCTGAAGCGATGGCTCGAAAGGTAAAAATAAATTAACATGCCACAGTCGGGCGTCAGGGCGACACCACATAAAGGGCTTATATTGAAAGTAAATAGCAGTACGTGCCACAGTTGGACGTCTAAGCGACATCTCGAAAAGGGCTTATAATGAAAGTAAATAACAAGGATGCCACAGTCGGATGTCTAAGCGACATCTCATAAAGGGCTTATATCAAAAGTAAATAACAGGAATGCCACAGTCGGACGTCTGAGCGACATCACATAAAAGGCTTATTTCCAAAGTAAATAACAAGAATGGCACAGTCGGACGTTTGAGCGACATCACATAAAGGGCTTATATCCAAAGTAAATAACAAGAATGCCACAGTCGGACGTCTGAGCGACATCACATAAAGGGCTTATATCCAAAGTAAATAACAAGAATGCCATAGTCGGATGCCTGAGTGACATCACATAAAGGGCTTATATCAAACGTAAATAACAAGAATGCCAAAGTCGGACGTCTGAGCGACATCACATAAAGGGCTTATATTTCGTCATTCAAAATTCAAGTAGCTCATGAAGGTAACATCATCCCAAGGAATATTTAGTACATAATGATAAACTGGTTAGTCCATCCACAGGAATAACATTTAGCTGGGTTTACCACTCTCAGTTACATGCTTACTCTCCGGAGACTGTCACTGAGACTGACACTGAGACTGACACTGATCTGTTAATCAACGTCCTTGACCATGGACATGGTTACTCGAATGGTTTTGACTCTGCAGAGTTTTTACTATTTACCCACAGCCAACGGATTTCAGTAGTCACAAAGGACTAGTTCCATTTACGGTATTTTAGAAGAAACACATCTAACTAGTACACACCCATTCCACATCCCACTGCTAGGAATCACCCTAGGCAACGTTCAAGAAAAACTCTAAGACGGGGAGGCCAACACCTTGAATAGCATGGGATCAAATTTATATCGCGCGCTCTAAGGGGTGCCCCCCTCTCGGTCCCAACCGGAAACACCCATGCCCCCTGACCGGATGACGGGCTTTAATCTAGGGCCATGGAACCCTCATCACGGCCCCTCTATTTGGTGTGTACAAGGAAAGAGGTTTGCAACTTACTAAACCGCATTCTTTGCAGAAAACATGTGGCAGCACGGAAAGGGGACGAACGGGAACAAGACTTGATCCACGTTAATACTGGAGTTAAACAGTTGATATAGAACTCGCATGCTTCAACAATACCAGCTTGCAACCTATCATGCCACCACATGATCAGGTTATCTCACCATCATATGAACACCTCAAGTTTCGAAGCTCACTTGCAACTTTCTTTGCATGAGATATAACATTCACAAATGCTTATATAAACATGCCATCAGAAAATCACTCAAGCAAACATGAAAAACACTCATCATATCAAAGGTTCAAACATGCTTGCTTGCTTCAGAGTAGTCGGAGTCTAGCTCGGCGAAGTTGGCGGCACCGTCACCTCCTTCGGTATCTACATTATAGAAAAATTCGAATACTAATGTAAATACAATGTGTGCATAAAAATTGTTCCAAATTTTTTTAAAATAAATATGATAAAAAACTAGACAGAAAAATAAAGATGACAGAAAAAGAATCAACTCAAAATCATCTTTTGTTTAAAAGTTATTAAGGTTTTGGTCCAGGGACTAATTTGTGATGAAACAGAAACTATCCAGGGGCTAGTTTGAAAAAAAATGCTTCGGATAGAAATACGCCAAACCTAAAGGGAAAACATACTTTGCCCGAAGGCGCTTTCAGAAAACGGTTCGAAAGAAAATAGAGGAGAGGCTGACTAAGGGGTCCCGCATGTCAGGTTTGAAAATCCCACCGGCGGCAGAGGTGAACGATGATCGCCGGCGGCGATCGATGGCGAACCAGAGGAGGGCAAGGGTATGGTTGCACTCACAGGACAGTTCCGCGTCGGTGGGTCGTGGAAGTAGGCATCGGGGAGCACCACGTCGACGGCGGCTTCCACTCCGGCGGACGGCGGTTCGGTCGAGGATGGATTTCTCCGAAGAGAGCTGCAAACGCCAAATTGAAGTGCGGGTTAGGGAAGTGGGTGCACTAGGAGGCTACTGGCAAAGTTTGGGAAGCGGGGGCGCACTCACCAGAGTGGATCTTGCCGGAGCCTGAAGCGGATCGGGGCGGCCGGAGTCGGGGAAGAAGGCTCTCCCGAGGCCCTCTGATGAGTGTGGCGAGGCTCTGAGGAGAGGAGGACAGGTGCTGTGTCGAAAACGAGCTCGGGGGCATCTATTAATAGCCGGCTCGAGGTGGTTGCCGAGAACGGGATCACTCCGACAAGCAATTACGGCGAGGCAGGGATTGGACGGAAGGTCAAGGCGATTGGGCGCCTTCGGATTGGTCCACTGGCTCCATTCAACGGTTAAACTTGGTCGGATTTGGCCTGCTCCCGTGGTTTCGATGGGACGGAGCTCACGGGCTCATCGGCGGCAGAGAGCGCGCTCCGCGCTGCTTAGGCCACGGCGACGGTTCTGCAGCGTGCCCAGTGAAGAGGATGGCCACGCGGAGGCTCAGGGTGGTGTGGGCGGTGTGGAGCGGCGCCGTACTGCAGCGCTGGCCTCTGCTGGTCGCCACGGGCGGTACTGCCACTGCGGAAGGCGCCGGAGTTGACGTGACACGTCGCCACCGACGCTCGCAACCGGCCAAGCATCCATGCGGTGCACTAGATAAGAAGGGGGAGCAATGAGCAAGGCGCCAACACGTGCACTGGCGAGATCAACGACGAGGTTCTGAAGAAAACGACACTGACTCTGAACCCAACACTGAACTTTTCTGAATTTGATAGGAACAGTGCCGGCCACCTGTTCGACGAAATGATTTACGCACGTGGAATATTTTCCTTGAGCTGAAACTTGGTGGGGCGGTCTCTTGATGCATCCTGAGACTGCCTAAATTTTCCCAGAATTTTTTTGAAAAAGAAAAGAATGAATTTTATCAAAAATGGCAAACCTGGTCCAAAATTGCAGCAAGCAAATTTTGAAAATTTTGAACTGTGGACCAGCAGATCATGATGGATCTAGGTTGTGGGTACTAAGGACTAGCCAGAGGATTTATTTGGGACCAATACTGAAAGGAATCTGGGAGTTCCTTTGTAAATCACCTAGGTCCAAATAAATGACAGAAAATTGTTTGGAAGAAAAACAATTAGAATAAAAATCTGAAATAGGTTAAAACTTGCTGGAATAAGGTGCAAGACTTGACCCAAAGTAGGGAGGAGGGTTTTGGAAGAAAGTTTTCTACCTAGGTCATGGCAAGAGAGTATTTTTGAATAGGGAAGTAGAAATCCAAAAATTTATAGGATTTCTTTTTAATAAAAGAATTTGTAAAACCACCAAAAAGTATTTGTGTTGAGCCAACACATGATGAAAAACCCTCAAGTCCAAAAATCAAGATTGGGAAGAACTCATAAAATATTTGTCATAAAAAGATTTGAGAAGGAGAGTCTTTTAGAAAAAATTAAATAACCTCCTTCCAATCAAATAAAGAATTTGATAAAAAAAACCAAATCAAAAATTTTGGAGTGTTACAACACCTACCCCCTTAGGAAAAATCTCGTCCCCGAGATTTCAGCTGATCCTCAAATAGGTGTGGGTACTCTGCCCGAAGAAAATCCTCTCTTTCCCATGTTGCTTCATCCTCGGTGTGATTGCTCCACTGAACCTTGAAAAACTTAATTGTCTTCTGACGGGTCCTCCTTTCGGACTCCTCCAATATTTTTATTGGACGTTCCCTGTAGGTGAGGTCTGGTTGTACGTCAATGCTCTCATGAGATACATGCTTCTCTGGGTTGCTTACACACTTCCTCAGCTGTGAGATGTGGAACACGTCATGGATGTCTGACAGTTCTTCAGGTAGGTCTAGCTGGTAGGCCACTGTGCCTCTTCATGCAATCACACAGAAGGGCCCAATAAATCGTGGTGCTAGCTTTCCTTTAACTTTGAATCGCTGCAGGCCCCTCATAGGGGATACTCTTAGATACACATATTCACCGGGTTCAAAACTGACTTCACGATGTTTTTGATCGTAATAACTCTTTTGTCGGCTCTGGGCTGTCTTGAGTCGATCCCTGATTAGTTTAACTTTCTCCTCAGCTTCCTTGAGCATGTTTGGGCCGAAGATACGACTGTCTCCTGTTTCTGACCAATTTAATGGGGTACGGCATCTTCGCCCATACAAGGCTTCAAAAGGTGCCATTTGTAGACTGGCTTGGTAACTGTTGTTGTACGCGAACTCGGCATATGGTAAGCTTTCTTCCCAACTGGTTCCATAGGTGAGAATACATGCTCTTAGCATGTCTTCTAGAATTTGGTTCACACGTTCAGTCTGTCCTCCTGTCTGGGGGTGGTATGCTATGCTGAATACTAGTTGAGTTCCCAGAGCTTGTTGTAAATGATCCCAAAATCTAGAGACGAATTGAGTGCCTCTGTCGGATATTATAGTCTTTGGAACTCCATGCAGACAAACAATACGGGAGAGATAAAGTTTGGCAAGCTTTTGAGTGGTGTGGGTTGACTTTACTGGAATAAAATGTGCCACCTTGGTTAATCTATCTGTGATGACCCATATGGCATCATTTCTGTGTCGTGACCGAGGTAGTCCGACAATAAAATCCATTCCAATTTCGTCCCACTTCCATTCAGGTATTTTGTTTGGTTGTAATAGTCCTGCTGGTTTTTGGTGCTCGGCTTTAATGCGCTGACATGAATCACAACATGTAATGAAAGTGGCTATATCCCTCTTCATACCGTGCCACCAAAATTTTTCCTGAATGTCCTTGTACATTTTGGTCCCTCCAGGGTGGATTGAATATGGAGCGGTGTGGCCTTCAGCCAAAATTTGTTGTTTGAGGTCCTTTATATTTGGTACGCAAAGCCTGTCTCCGTACCATAATATTCCCTCATCGTCTATGACGAATTCTGAGGCCTTGCCCCGACTCACTTTTTTTTTATGCCTTCGATGCTGGGGTGTCCATGCTGAGCTTTCTTAATCTGTCCCATTAGGGTGGGCTGTATTTCCAAATTTGACATAGTGCCTTCAGTGACCAACACCATGTTGAGTTTGGCAAACTCCCTCTGAAATTCAGGTCTCAAGTTTTGTGGACCGTCGTTGCCCGAGCTTGGGTTTCGGCTGAGAGTATCTGCCACTACATTCGCCTTTCCAGGATGGTAGTGAATGCCCACATCATAATCTTTCACTAATTCCAACCAGCGCCGTTGTCGTAAATTGAGTTCTGGTTGTGTGAAAATATATTTGAGGCTTTTATGGTCCGTATATATTTCACAACGATTCCCAAGCAAAAAGTGCCTCCATTCTTTGAGTGCATGAATAACTGCTGCTAATTCCAAGTCATGGGTAGGATAATTTTCTTCATGCCTTCGTAGTTGCCTGGAAGCATATGCGACTACTTTGCCTTCTTGCATTAATACGCATCCGAGGCCTTTCCGGGACGCGTCGCAATATACTTCAAAAATTTTGTGTATGTCTGGCACGACCAATACTAGTGCTGTTGTTAATCTCCTTTTGAGTTCTTGGAAACTTTTCTCGCAAGCTTCAGTCCACACAAACTTTTTATCCTTCTTGAGTAGCTGTGTCATAGGTTTTGCTATGGTGGAGAATCCCTCAATAAATCTTCTATAATATCCAGCCATTCCCAGAAAACTTCGTACATCTATAACGTTGGCTGGTGGTTTCCAGTCAAGTACGGCCTTGACTTTTTCTGGGTCCACGGCGACACCTTCTTGGGTTAATACGTGGCCTAGAAAACCAACCTGTTTTAACCAAAATTCACATTTGCTGAATTTGGCGTACAATTTATGTTTCCTCAACTCTCCCAGAACAATTCTGAGATGTTCAGCATGTTCTTCTGGTGTCTTGGAATATACTAAAATATCGTCAATGAACACTACCACAAATTTGTCCATAAATTTCATAAATACTTTGTTCATGAGGTGGACAAAATATGCGGGGGCGTTTGTCAGTCCAAACGGCATTACTGTAAATTCATATAACCCGTATCTGGAGGTGAATGCTGTCTTAGGAATATCTTCTGTCCGTACTTTTAATTGATGATATCCCGACCTTAAATCAAATTTTGAGAAAACCTTGGCTTGTGCGAGCTGGTCGAATAAATCATTTATCCGTGGCATCGGATATTTGTTTTTGATGGTGACCATGTTGAGTGCTCGATAGTCTATACATAATCTTAGTGTCCCATCCTTTTTCTTGGCAAATAATACTGGTGAACCCCAAGGTGAGGAGCTGGCCCGGATAAATCCTTTGTCCAGTAATTCTTTTATTTGCTTCTTCAATTCTACCAACTCGGAGGGTGCCATTCTATAGGGTTTCTTGTAAATGGGAGTGGTTCCAGGTGCCAGTTCAATCATGAACTCTATTTCCCGGTCTGGTGGCATGCCTGGTAGCTCTTTGGGAAATACGTCAGGAAACTCACACACCACTGGAACTTTACTTAATTCTGAAATATCCACCTTGTTCAATCTTGGTCGCAGTGATATTGATCTATTTTGAGCTATAATTTTTATCGTCTTCCCATGATGATGAGTGAGAATCACAGTCCGATTGAAGCAGTCGATAAATCCCTTGTTGGTGGTCAACCAGTCCATTCCTAGGATAACATCCAGTCCCTTATTTTCGAATACAATGAGGTTTGCTTGAAACTTTAGTCCCTCAATCTCAATAACCACACCTTGGCAGAAACTCTGAGTGACTTGCTTAATCCCGGGGGACTTGATGGTCATGGAATTTTCTAAGGGGAGAATCAGAAAATCATGTTGCAAAGCAAATTTCTTGGAAACGAACGAGTGAGAAGCTCCAGAATCAAACAAAACCGTGGCAGGTATTGTGTTGACAGGGAACGTACCGAGTACGATGTCCAGAGCATTCTGTGCTTCCTCCTTGGTCACATGGTTCACGTGACCCTTCTTGTGATTGTTATTGGGGTTGAAGTTGTTACGCTTGGGAGCTGAATTATTTCCACTGTTGTTCGGCTTGAGAGCCGAGTTTCTCGGCTTTGGGCACTGCTTGGCATAGTGTCCTTCCTCTCCACAAGCGAAGCAAGTAACGCCTGGGCGATACGTAAAATCCTTGTCCCTTGCATGAAATTTTTTGTTTGGGCGTGGAACATTGGTTGCGGATTTGTTCGCCCCATTTTTCTGAAAATCAATCTTGCTCCGGTTGTTGCGAGAATGAGTAGTCTTGTCCCTTTTGCGCTTGCAAAAATCCTCCAAGCTGCGACGCTCATTTTCCAATGTAATAGCTTTGTCCACAAGTATTTTGAAATATGGAAAGGTGTGCACGACCAGCTGGCATTTAAGTGCTGGTGCCAGACCATCCAGAAATTTTTCCATCTTTCTATTTTCAGTCATATGTTCTTTGTTGGCATAACGAGATAATTGAGTAAACTGACTATTGTACTCAGTTACTATCATGCTTCTCTGCTTGAGGTCATCAAACTCCCTTTTCTTGATTTTCATAACACTTCTGGGAATGTGCGCCCCACGAAAATTTTCCTTAAATTCCTCCCAGGTGATGTTGTTTTCATTGGGGTGCATGTGTAGAAAGTTTTCCCACCATGATGCAGCTGCTCCAGTGAGGTAGTGCGGTGCATAAAGTACCTTCTCACGGTCCGAACATTGTGCAATAATTAGTTTCCTCTCAATGTCTCAAAGGCAATCATCGGCCTCAAGCGGTTTATCAGTGTGAGAAAAAGTTGGGGGACGTGTCTTTTGTAGTTCAGACAATTTGGAATGCTGCTGGTATGGTTCGCGGTGATTTCCCATATTGATAATATGGTTCATCATTTCTTGATGCTGCTGCTGGCTTTGTTCATAAAGGCGGCATACTTGAGAAAACGCTGCTTCACTGCCTTGCTGACTTGAGTGCCCCTGTGTGATATTATTACTTGTCTGGGTACCATAATTTTCTTCTGGCGGACTTGGCATGGAACGAGTCCAGGGACGAGCCATTTTCCACTCTGGGGTATTTTGGCAGAACTCATGAGAAAAACTGAGTAGCAAAAATAAATAATTTTGCAAAGGTAGAGATTTAAAAACTCCAAGATTTTTCAAGAAAAAACTTGATTGCGTATGGAGAAGGACCGCTCAGTACATATCTTACAAGCAAGCCGTAATTATACAATACATCACTCAGGATGTGCGTACACATTCCTGACATGTTATTTAGGCTAGTGCACTTCTCCGAGTTCCTAAATGATGCGCACACAAACTACTTCTCAACAAGCCTATATACATATAAACATATCATACAAGCTGGTATATCACACGGCTGCTCGGCGCGCTCAGTCGGAGATGGTAAAAACTTCCCTCGGCCTGCCGAGGGTAAGTCCCAGTGATGCTGGAGATTCAACCTCCTCCTCACTAATAGGCTCTAGGCGCGGAGCACTGGGTTGTGGAGCTAGTGCGGGTGTGGCAGGTGGTGCAGCACTAATTGGGGTAGGAGCAATGACTTGGTCAAACTCCTCAGTGGTAGGCAGGCGGCGAGCGGTGGCTAAGATGGCAGGTGCATAGGATGATGAGGACGAGATGTATGACAGTGGTGGCGCTGTATGAAGGAGTTCCCTCCTGTTGGCGGTACAGCCCTGAACTAAGTCCATACGGGCAGCCACAAAGTCATCCACGAGGTTATCAAAAGTTGCCTCAAGAGCTTTGAGGTACTCAACAAGAATCTCAATAGCCACATCTCTCTCTTCCCTAGTGCAGGCGAAGGCATAGTGACAAGTGTATGGCACGTGGCATGGGAGGTAGCGGTAGCGCCGAGCCTTCATCGAAGGAAGAGCATCCCGGAGACGAGCTATTGCCTCACGGGCAGCCATCTGCATGGCATGCCTCTCCGTAGGCATGGCCCTCCCAACACATCGGAAGCGGTGTGACTCAGAACGTCCTCCCTTGAATTGCACCATGGCCTGGTGCATAGACACGCTATCGCTGAGCTTGTGCTGGTAGAGTGTGAACTCCGGACGAGTCGATGGCCCGATCGCGACCTTGGCGATGGAGGCGAGAAGCTTGATAAACCCATCAGGTACATTGGCGAACACCTGTGACTCACAGTCGCTGCCAGCCATCTACAAAAGTAGACAAAAATTCCAAATAGTCAAATCATAAATTTATGATGACTAACAGAAAATTGCTACAATTGGCAAAATGATGAAAAGTCACCTATTACACTAATAACCGATTAGCGATCGCACCTAGTGGCTTCCTACAATCAGCCTGGCTCTGATACCAAGGTTGTCAGGACCGGTTTTCCAATAAAACATTTATTGAAAAACCGACCCTTTCGTCAGACCAGTATAGAAAAATCCTCCTTACTGGTAGACAAATCCTTGATACAGAAATCCAGAAGTACTAAATATTATACAGGGTTTTGCTGAGGCTGCTCAACAATTTATTACAAGCACGCCAATATTACACATAAAGGCGGATATGACACAAAGGGGTATGGTGGCATAACTACTAATCTGTATTAAAAGTGGTGGTGGATATGTCACGGTGAAGTAGGTGACATGACTCCAAAATCTTACAACTCATCAAGCGCCGGAGTGAGGCTCGATGATTTTATTAGGGTAGCGCAAGCGTATATAATACAAGTGACCGATTCCAGGATCGCAAGGGGCTGACTAGGACTCCTCTAGGCGTCGGACTCGCTAGCGTACTCTTCATCCATAAGATCGCCTTCGTCAACATCTGGCCAAATCAACAAGCCAGGTGAGTAATTTGAATGTACTCGCAAGACAGTTTGGACATAAGATATAACAAATGCAAACATGATGCACATGAGCAGGTTAGTAATGCATACTCAGGTAATAAATTTGCACTGCAAGATAAATAAGAAGGAAGTCAGGCGGTAGTCCTCCCGAAATCCCAATAAAATAGCTGAAGACCGATCGGGTGTCTGAAGCGACGCCTCGAAAGGTAAAAATAAATTAACATGCCGCAGTCGGGCGTCAAGGCGACACCACATAAAGGGCTTATATTGAAAGTAAATGGCAGTACGTGCCACAGTCGGACGTCTAAGCGACATCTCGAAAAGGCTTATAATGAAAGTAAATAACAAGGATGCCACAGTCGGACGTCTGAGCGACATCTCATAAAGGGCTTATATCAAAAGTAAATAACAGGAATGCCACAGTCGGACGTCTGAGCGACATCACATAAAGGGCTTATTTCCAAAGTAAATAACAAGAATGCCACAGTCGGACGTCTGAGCGACATCACATAAAGGGCTTATATCCAAAGTAAATAACAAGAATGCCACAGTCGAACGTCTGAGCGACATCACATAAAGGGCTTATATCCAAATTAAATAACAAGAATGCCACAGTCGGACGCCTGAGTGACATCACATGAAGGGCTTATATCAAAAGTAAATAACAAGAATGCCACAGTCGAACGTCTGAGCGACATCACATAAAGGGCTTATATTTCGTCATTCAAAATTCAAGTAGCTCATGAAGGTAACATCATCCCAAGGAATATTCAGTACATAATGATAGACTGGTTAGTCCATCCACAGGAATAACATTCAGCCAGGTTTACCACTCTCAGTTACATGCTTACTCTCCGGAGACTGTCACTGAGACTAACACTGAGACTGACACTGATCTGTTAATCAACGTCCTTGACCATGGACATGGTTACTCGAATGGTTTTGACCCTACAGAGTTTGTACTATTTACCCACAACCAACGGATTTCAGTAGTCACAAAGGACTAGTTCCGTTTACGGTATTTTAGAAGAAACACATCTAACCAGTACACACCCATTCCACATCCCGCTGCCAGGAATCACACTAGGCAACGTTCAAGAAAAACTCTAAGACGGGGAGGCCAACACCTCGAATAGCATGGGATCAAATTTATATCGCGCGCTCTAAGGGGTGCCCCCCTCTCGGTCCAAACCGGAAACACCCATGCCCCCTGACCGGATGACGGGCTTTAATCCAGGGCCATGGAACCCTCATCACGGCCCCTCTATTTGGTGTGTACAAGGAAAGAGGTTTGCAACTTACTAAACCGCATTCTTTGCAGAAAACATGTGGCAGCGCGGAAAGGGGACGAATGGGAACAAGACTTGATCCACGTTAATACTGGAGTTAACCAGTTGATATAGAACTGGCATGCTTCAACAATACCAGCTTGCAACCTATCATGCCACCACATGATCAGGTTATCTCACCATCATATGAACACCTCAAGTTTCGAAGCTCACTTGCAACTTGCTTTGCATGAGATATAACATTCACAAATGCTTATATAAACATGCCATGAGAAAATCACTCAAGCAAACATGAAAAACACTCATCATATCAAAGGTTCAAACATGCTTGCCTGGTTCAGAGTAGTCGGAGTCTAGCTCGGCGAAGTTGGCGGCACCGTCACCTCCTTCGGTATCTACGTTATAGAAAAATTCGAATACTAACGTAAATACCGTGCATGCATAAAAATTGATCCAAATTTTTTTCAAATAAATATGATAAAAAACTAGACAGAAAAATAAAGATGACAGAAAAAGAATCAACTCAAAATCCTCTTTTGTTTAAAAGTTATTAAGGTTTTGGTCTAGGGACTAATCTGTGATGAAACAGAAACTATCCAGGGGCTAGTTTAAAAAAAAAAGAAAACGCTTCGGATAGAAATACGCCAAACCCAAAGGGAAAACATACTTTGCCCGAAGGCGCTTTCAGAAAACGGTTCGAAAGAAAACAGAGGAGAGGCTGACTAGGGGGTCCCGCATGTCAGGTTTGAAAATCCCACCGGCGGCAGAGGTGAACGATGATCGCCGGCGGCGATCGATGGCGAACCAGAGGAGGGCAAGGGTATGGTTGCACTCACGGGACAGTTCCACGTTGGTGGGCGGTGGAAGTAGGCATTGGGGAGCACCACGTCGACGGCGGCTTCCACTCCAGCGGACGGCGGTTCGGTCGAGGATGGATTTCTCCGAAGAGAGCTGCAAACGCCAAATTGAAGCGCGGGTTAGGGAAGTGGGTGCACTAGGAGGCTACTGGCAAAGTTTGGGAAGCGGGGGCGCACTCACTAGAGTGGATCTTGCCGGAGCCCAAAGCGGATCAGGGCGGCCGGAGTCGGGGAAGAAGGCTCTCCTGAGGCCCTCTGATGAGTGTGGCGAGGCTCTGAGGAGAGGAGGAGAGGTGCTGGGTCGAAAACGAGCTCGGGGGCATCTATTTATAGCCGGCTCGAGGTGGTTGCCGAGAACGGGATCACTCCGGCGAGCGATTACGGCGAGGCAGGGATTGGACGGAAGGTCAAGGCGATTGGGCGGCTTCGGATTGGTCCACTGGCTCCATTCAACGGTTAAACTTGGTCGGATTTGGCCTGCTCCCGTGGTTTCGACGGGATGGAGCTCACGGGCTCGTCTGCGGCAGAGAGCGCGCTCTGCGATGCTCAGGCCATGGCGTCGGTTCTGCAGCGTGCCCAGCGAAGAGGATGGCCACGCGGAGGCTCAGGGTGGTGTGGGCGGTGCGGAGCGGCGCCGTACTGCAGCGCTGGCCTCTGCTGGTCGCCACGGGCGGTACTGCCACTGCGGAAGGCACTGGAGTTGATGCGACACGTCGCCACCAATGCTCGCAACCGGCCAAGCAACTGTGCGGCGCACTGGATAAGAAGGGGGAGCAGTGAGCAAGGCGTCAACGCGCGCACTGGCGAGATCGACGACGAGTTTCTGAAGAAAACGACACTGACTCTGAACCCAACACTGAACTTTTCTGAATTTGATAGGAACAGTGCCGGCCACCTGTTCGACGAAATGATTTACGCACGTGGAAAATTTTCCTTGAGCTGAAACTTGGTGGCGTGGTCTCTTGATGCATCCTGAGACTGCCTAAATTTTCCTAGAATTTTTTTGAAAAAGAAAAGAATGAATTTTATCAAAAATGGCAAACCTGGTCCAAACTTGCAGCAAGCAAATTTTGAAAAATTTGAACTGTGGACCAGCAGATCATGATGGATCTAGGTTGTGGGTACTAAGGACTAGCCAGAGGAATTTATTTGGGACCAATACTCAAAGGAATCTGGCAGTTCCTTTGTAAATCACCTAGGTCCAAATAAATGACAGAAAATTGTTTGGAAGAAAAACAATTAGAATAAAAATCTAAAATAGGTTAAAACTTGCTGGAATAAGGTGCAAGACTTGACCCAAAGTAGGGAGGAGGGTTTTGGAAGAAAGTTTTCTACCCAGGTCATGGCAAGAGAGTATTTTTGAATAGGGAAGTAGAAATCCAAAAATTTATAGGATTTCTTTCTAATAAAAGAATTTGTAAAACCACCCAAAAGTATTTGTGTTGAGCCAACACATGATGAAAAACCCTCAAGTCCAAAAATCAAGATTGGGAAGAACTCATAAAATATTTGTCATAAAAAGATTTGAGAAGGAGAGTCTTTTAGAAAAAATTAAATAACCTCCTTCCAATCAAATAAAGAATTTGATAAAAAACCAAATCAAAAATTTTGGAGTGTTACACGTAGCCGATGAAGTGGGCCACCGGGGTATACGGCTTTTTGTTGCGGTCGTTTTGGCGGGTTGTGGAGCTCAAACGGATTCGTATGACCAGATTACGCCGTTCTACGGATACAACCTAAATGGATTCCAGCACCGGGGCAGACCGTGAGTTGAGCTTCCAAGGTAAGTTGATCGCACCGGGGAGCCATCTTTCAACACTCGGAATGACCTATTATTTTGCGTGTAAATGATAATAGCGCAGAAGAGCTGCTATGCACATCTTCGTCCAAGGATGATGCATGTTCTTGCCCAAACATGCGGCTGGCAGCGGGATGGGTGATAGAGCATGCAAAACTTCATTTCTGGGGTGTTTTGGTGCACCAAGGAGCCTCCTCCTTCTATCCAGACAGACATGTAGGCCTTGTTGGTGCACAAATGGAATCATATCCCGTTATTCTGCACATTATTATCCCAACATATGTCCATGGGTGAGCTCACATAACGATTTTATAGGCTAGGAGTTACACGCCAGCGATTAAATCATCAGGAACTCAATTTTGCAAGCCAGTTTTGCAATCCGAAACTATACCGTAGCCGACGAAGTGGGCCACCGAGGTATATGGCTTTTCGTTGCGGTCATTTTGGCAGGTTGTGGAGCTCAAACGGAGGTCGTATGACCAGATTGCGCCCGTTCTACGGATACAACCTAAATGGATTCCAGCACTGGGGCAGACCATGAGTCGAGCTTCCAAGGTAAGTTGATCGCGCCGGGGAGCCATCTTTGAACACTCGGAATGACCTATTATTTTGCGTGTAAATGATAAGAGCGCAGAAGAGCTGCTATGCACATCTTCGTCCAAGGATGACGCATGTTCTTCCCCAAACATGCGGCTGGCAGCGGGATGGGTGATAGAGCATGCAAAACTTCATTTTTGGGGTGTTTTGGTGCACCAAGGAGCCTCCTCCTTCTATCCAAACAAACATGTAGGCCTTGTTGGTGCACAAATGGAATCATATCCCATTATTCTGTACATTATTATCCCAACATGTGTCCATGGGTGAGCTCACGTAACGATTTTAGAGGCTAGGAGTGGACACGCAAGCGATTAAATCATCAGGAACTCAATTTTGCAAGCCAGTTTTGGCCTCCGAAACTTTACCGTAGCCGACGAAGTGGGCCACTTGGGTATATGGTTTTCGTTGCGGTCATTTTGGAAGGCTATGGAGCTCAAACGGAGTTCGTATGACCAGATTACGCCCGTTCTACGGATACATCCTAAATGGATTCCAGCACCGGGGTAGACCGTGAGTCGAGCTTCCAAGGTAAGTTGATCGCGCCGGGGAGCCATCTTCTAACACTCGGAATGACATATTATTTTGCATGTAAATGATAAGAGCGCAGAAGAGATGCTATGCACATCTTCGTCCAAGGATGACGCATGTTCTTGCCCAAACATGCGGCTGGCAGTGGGATGGGTGATAGAGCATGCAAAACTTCATTTTTGGGGTGTTTTGGTGCACCAAGGAGCCTCCTCCTTCTATCCAGACAGACATGTAGGCCTTGTTGGTGCACAAATGGAATCATATCCCGTTATTCTGTACATTATCGTCCCAACATGTGTCCATGGGTGAGCTCACGTAACGATATTAGAGGATAGGAGTGGACACGCCAGCGATTAAATCATCAGGAACTCAATTTTGCAAGCCAGTTTTGGCCTCCGAAACTTTGCCGTAGCCGATGAAGTGGGCCACCGGGGTATACGGCTTTTCGTTGCGATCGTTTTGGCAGGTTGTGGAGCTCAAACGGAGTTCGTATGACCAGATTACGCCAGTTCTACGGATACAACCTAAATGGATTCTAGCACCAGGGCAGACTGTGAGTCGAGCTTCCAAGGTAAGTTGATCGTGCCCGGGAGCCATCTTTCAACACTCGGAATGACCTATTATTTTGCATGTAAATGATAGGAGCGCAGAAGAGCTGCTATGCACATCTTCGTCCAAGGATGATGCATGTTCTTGCCCAAACATTCGGCTGGCAGCGGGATGGTTGATAGAGCATGCAAAACTACATTTTTGGGGTGTTTTGGTGCACCAAGGAGCCTCCTCCTTCTATCCAGACAGACATGTAGGCCTTGTTGGTGCACAAATGGAATCATATCCCATTATTCTGCACATTATTATCCCAACATGTGTCCATGGGTGAGCTCACGTAACGATTTTAGAGGCTAGGAGTGGACACGCCAGTGATTAAATAATCAGGAACTCAATTTTGCAAGCCAGTTTTGGCTCCGAAACTTTACCGTAGCCGACGAAGTGGGCCTCCGGGGTATACGGCTTTTCGTTGCGGTCGTTTTGGCAGGTTGTGGAGCTCAAACGGAGTTCGTATGACCAGATTATGCCGTTCTACGGATACAACCTAAATGGATTCCAGCACCGGGGCAGACCGTGAGTCGAGCTTCCAAGGTAAGTTGATCACGCCGGGGAGCCATCTTTCAACTCTCGGAATGACCTATTATTTTGCGTGTAAATGATAAGAGCGCAGAAGAGCTGCTATGCACATCTTCGTCCAAGGATGACGCATGTTCTTGCCCAAACATGCGGCTGGCAGCGGGATGGGTGATAGAGCATGCAAAACTTCATTTTTGGGGTGTTTTGGTGCACCAAGGAGCCTCCTCCTTCTATCCAGACTGACATGTAGGCCTTGTTGGTGCACAAAGGGAATCATATCCCGTTATTCTATACATTATCGTCCCAACATGTGTCCATGGGTGAGCTCACGTAATGATTTTAGAGGCTAGGAGTGGACACGCCAGCGATTAAATCATCAGGAACTCATTTTTGCAAGCCAGTTTTGGCCTTCGAAACTTTGCCGTAGCCGACAAAGTAGGCCACCGAGGTATACGGCTTTTCGTTGCGGTCATTTTGGCAGGTTGTGGAGCTCAAACGGAGTTCGTATGACCAGATTATGCCCGTTCTACGGATACAACCTAAATGGATTCCAGCACCGGGGCAGACCGTGAGTTGAGCTTCCAAGGTAAGTTGATCGCGCCGGGGAGCCATCTTTCAACACTCGGAATGACCTATTATTTTGCGTGTAAATGATCAGAGCGCAGAAGAGCTGCTATGCACATCTTCGTCCAAGGATGATGCATGTTCTTGCCCAAACATGCGGCTGGCAGCGGGATGTGTGATAGAGCATGCAAAACTTCATTTTTGGGGTGTTTTGGTGCACCAAGGAGCCTCCTCCTTCTATCCAGATAGACATGTAGGCCTTGTTGGTGCACAAATGGAATCATATCCCGTTATTCTGTACATTATTGTCCCAACATGTGTCCCTGGGTGAGCTCGCATAACGATTTTAGAGGCTAGGAGTGGACACGCCAGCGATTAAATCATCAGGAACTCAATTTTGCAAGCCAGTTTTGGCCTTCGAAACTTTGCCGTAGCCGACGAAATGGGCCACCGGGGTATACGGCTTTTCGTTTCGGTCGTTTTGGCAGGTTGTGGAGCTAAAACGGAGTTCGTTTGACCAGATTACGCCCGTTCTATGGATACAACCTAAATGGATTCCAGCACCGGGGCAAACCGTGAGTCGAGCTTCCAAGGTAAGTTGATCGCTTCGGGGAGCCATCTTTCAACACTCAGACTAACCTATTATTTTGCCTGTAAATGATAAGAGTGCAGAAGAGCTGCTAGGCACATCTTCGTCCGAGGATGATGCATGTTCTTGCCCAAATATGCGGCTGGCAGCGGGATGGGTGATAGAGCATGCAAAACTTCATTTTTGGGGTGTTTTGGTGCACCAAGGAGCCTCCTCCTTCTATCCAGACAGACATGTAGGCCTTGTTGGTGCACAAATGGAATCATATCCCATTATTCTGTACATTACTGTCCCAACATGTGTCCATGGGTGAGCTCACGTAATGATTTTAGACGCTAGGAGTGGACACGCCAGCGATTGAATCATCAGGAGCTCAATTTTGCAAGCCAGTTTTGGCCTCCAAAACTTTGCCGTAGCCAATGAAGTAGGCCACAGGGGTATACGGCTTTTCGTTGCAGTCGTTTTGGCAGGTTGTGGAGCACAAACGGAGTTTGTATGACCAGATTACGCCCGTTCTACGGATACAACCTAAATGGATTCCAGCACCGGGGCAGACCGTGAGTCGAGCTTCCAAGGTAAGTTGATCACGGCGGGGAGCCATCTTTCAACACTCGGAATGAACTATTATTTTGTGTGTAAATGATAAGAGCGCAGAAGAGCTGCTATGCACATCTTCATCCAAGGATGACGCATGTTCTTGGCCAAACATGCGGCTGGCAGCGGGATGGGTGATAGAGCATGCAAAACTTCATTTTTGGGGTGTTTTGGTGCACCAAGGAGCCTCCTCCTTCTATCCAGACGGACATGTAGGCCTTGTTGGTGCACAAATGGAATCATATCCCGTTATTCTTTACATTATTGTCCCAACATGTGTCCATGGGTGAGCTCGCATAACGATTTTAGAGGCTAGGAGTGGACACGCCAGCGATTAAATCATCAGGAACTCAATTTTGCAAGCCAATTTTGGCCTCTGAAACTTTGCCGTAGCCGACGATGTGGGCCACCAAGGTATACGGCTTTTCGTTGCGGTCGTTTTGGCAGGTTGTGGAGCTCAAACGGAGTTCGTATGACCAGATTACGCCCGTTCTACGGATACAACCTAAATGTATTCCAGCACCGGGGCAAACCGTGAGTCGAGCTTCCAAGGTAAGTTGATCGTGCCGCGGAGCCATCTTTCAACACTCAGACTAACCTATTATTTTGCGTGTAAATGATAAGAGTGCAGAAGAGCTGCTATGCACATCTTCGTCCAAGGATGATGCATGTTCTTGCCCAAACATGCGGCTGGCAGCGGGATGGGTGATAGAGCATGCAAAACTTCATTTTTGGGTTGTTTTCGTGCACCAAGGAGCCTCCTCCTTCTATCCAGACAGACATGTAGGCCTTGTTGGTGCACAAATGGAATCATATCCCATTATTCTATGCATTATTGTCCCAACATGTGTCCATGGGTGAGCTCACGTAACGATTTTAGAGGCGAGGAGTGGACACGCCAGCGATTAAATCATCAGGAACTCAATTTTGCAAGCCAGTTTTGGCCTCCGAAACTTTGCCGTAGCCGATGAAGTGGGCCATCGGGGTATACGGCTTTTCGTTGCGGTCGTTTTGGCAGGTTGTGGAGCTCAAACGGAGTTCGTATGACCAGATTACGCCCGTTGTACGGATACAACCTAAATGGATTCCAGCACCGGGGCAGACCGTGAGTCGAGCTTCCCAGGTAAGTTGATCATGCCGGGGAGCCATATTTCAACACTCAGAATGACCTATTATTTTGCGTGTAAATGATAAGAGCATAGAAGAGCTGCTATGCACATCTTCGTCCAAGGATGACGCATGTTCTTGCCCAAACATGCGGCTGGCAGCGGGATGGGTGATAGAGCATGCAAAACTTCATTTTTGGGCTGTTTTGGTGCACCAAGGAGCCTCCTCCTTCTATCCAGACAGACATGTAGGCCTTGTTGGTGCACAAATGGAATCATATCCCGTTATTCTGTACATTATTGTCCCAACAAATGTCCATGGGTGAGCGCGCATAACGATTTTAGAGGCTAGGAGTGGACACGCCAGCGATTAAATCATCAGGAACTCACTTTTGCAAGCCAGTTTTGGCCTCCGAAACTTTGCCGTAGCCGATGAAGTCGGCCACCGGGGTATACGGCTTTTCATTGCAGTTGTTTTGGCAGGTTGTGGAGCTCAAACGGAGTTCGTATGACCAGATTACGCTGTTCTACGGATACAACCTAAATGGATTCCAGCACCGGGGCAGACCGTGAGTCGAGCTTCCAAGGTAAGTTGATCACGCCGGGGAGCCATCTTTCAACACTCGGAATGACCTATTATTTTGTGTGTAAATGATAAGAGCGCGAAGAGCTGCTATGCACATCTTCGTCCAAGGATGACGCGTGTTCTTGCCCAAACATGCGGCTGGCAGCGGGATGGGTGATAGAGCATGCAAACCTTCATTTTTGGGGTGTTTTGGTGCACCAAGGAGCCTCCTCCTTCTATCCAGACAGACATGTAGGCCTTGTTGGTGCACAAATGGAATCATATCCCATTATTCTGTACATTATTGTCCCAACATGTGTCCATGGGTGAGCTCACGTAACGATTTTAGAGGCTAGGAGTGGACACGCCAGCGATTAAATCATCAGGAACTCATTTTTGCAAGCCAGTTTTGGCCACCGAAACTTTGCCGTAGCCGGCAAAGTAGGACACCGGGGTGTACAGCTTTTTGTTGCGGTCGTTTTGGCAGGTTGTGGAGCTCAAATGGAGTTCGTATGACCAGATTACGCCCGTTCTACGGATACAACCTAAATGGATTCCAGCACCGGGGCAGACCGTGAGTCGAGCTTCCAAGGTAAGTTGATCACGCCGAGGAGCCATCTTTCAACACTCGGAATGACCTATTATTTTGCGTGTAAATGATAAGAGCGCAAAAGAGCTGCTATGCACATCTTCGTCCAAGGATAACGCATGTTCTTGCCCAAACACGCGGCTGGCAGCGGGATGGGTGATAGAGCATGCAAAACTTCATTTTTGGGGTGTTTTGGTGCACCAAGGAGCCTCCTCCTTCTATCCAGACAGACATGTAGGCCTTGTTGGTGCACAAATGGAATCCTATCACATTATTCTGTACATTATTATCCCAACATGTGTCCATGGGTGAGCTCGCATAACGATTTTAGAGGCTAGGAGTGGACACGCCAGCGATTAAATCATCAGGAACTAAATTTTGCAAGCCAGTTTTGGCGTCCAAAACTTTGCCGTAGCTGACGAAGTGGGCCACCAGGGTATACGGCTTTTCGTTGCGGTCGTTTTGGCAGGTTGTGGAGCTCAAACGGAGTTCGTATGACCAGATTACGCCCGTTCTACGGATACAACCTAAATGGATTCCAGCACCGGGGCAGACCGTGAGTCGAGCTTCCAAGGTAAGTTGATCACGCCAGGGAGCCATCTTTCAACACTCGGAATGACCTATTATTTTGCGTGTAAATGATAAGATCGCAGAAGAGCTGCTATGCACATCTTCGTCCAAGGATGACGCATGTTCTTGCCCAAACATGCGGCTGGCAGCGGGATGGGTGATAGAGCATGCAAAACTTCATTTTTGGGGTGTTTTGGTGCACCAAGGAGCCTCCTCCTTCTATCCTGACAGACATGTAGGCCTTTATGGTGCACAAATGGAATCATATCCCGTTATTCTGTACATTATTGTCCCAACATGTGTCCATGGGTGAGCTCACATAACGATTTTAGAGGCTAGGAGTGGACACGCCAGCGATTAAATCATCAGGAACTCAATTTTGCAAGCCAGTTTTGCCTCCAAAACTTTGCTGTAGCTGACGAATTGGGCCACCGGGGTATACGTCTTTTCGTTGCGGTCATTTTGGCAGGTTGTGGAGCTCAAACGGAGTTCGTATGACCAGATTATGCCCGTTCTACGGATACAACCTAAATGGATTCCAGCACCGGGGCAGACCGTGAGTCGAGCTTCCAAGGTAAGTTGATCATGCCGGGGAGCCATCTTTCAACACTCGGAATGACCTATTATTTTGCGTGTAAATGATAAGAGCGCAGAAGAGCTGCTATGCACATCTTCGTCCAAGGATGAAGCATGTGCTTGCCCAAACATGCGGCTGGCAGCGGGATGGGTGATAGAGCATGCAATACTTCATTTTTGGGTTGTTTTGGTGCACCAAGGAGCCTCGTCCTTCTATCCAGACAGACATGTAGGCCTTGTTGGTGCACAAATGTAATCATATCCTGTTATTCTATACATTATTGTCCCAACATGTGTCCATGGGTGAGCTCACATAACGATTTTAGAGGCTAGGAGTGGACACGCCAGCGATTAAATCATCAGGAACTCAATTTTGCAAGCCAGTTTTGGTCTCCAAAACTTTGCCATAGCTGATGAAGTGGGCGAGCGGAGTATATGGCTTTTCGTTGCGGTCGTTTTGGCAGGTTGTGGAGCTCAAACGGAGTTTGTATGACCAGATTATGCCCGTTCTACGGATACAACCTAAATGGATTCCAGCACCGGGGCAGACCGTGAGTCGAGCTTCCAAGGTAAGTTGATCATGCCGGGGAGCCATCTTTCAACACTCGGGATGACCTATTATTTTGCGTGTAAATGATAAGAGTGCAGAAGAGCTGCTATGCACATCTTCGTCCAAGGATGACACATGTTCTTGCCCAAACATGCGGCTTGCAGCGGGATGGGTGATAGAGCATGCAAAACTTCATTTTTGGGGTGTTTTGGTGCACCAAGGAGCCTCCTGCTTCTATCTAGACAGACATGTAGGCCTTGTTGGTGCACAAAAGGAATCATATCCCATTATTATGTACATTATTGTCCCAACATGTGTCCATGGGTGAGCTCACGTAACGATTTTAGAGGCTAGGAGTGGACACGCCAGCGATTAAATCATCAGGAACTCAATTTTGCAAGCCAGTTTTGGCCTCTGAAACTTTGCCGCAGCTGATGAAGTGGGCCACCGGGGTATACGGCTTTTCGGTGCGGTCGTTTTGGCAGGTTGTGGAGCTCAAACGGAGTTCGGATGACCAGATTACGCCCGTTCTACGGATACAACCTAAATGGATTCCAACACCGGGGCAGACCGTGAGTCGAGCTTCCAAGGTAAGTTGATCGCGCCGGGGAGCCATCTTTCAACACTCGGAATGACCTATTATTTTGCGTGTAAATGATAAGAGCGCAGAAGAGCTGCTATGCACATCTTCGTCCAAGGATGACGCATGTTCTTGCCCAAACATGCGGCTGGCAGCGGGATGGGTGATAGAGCATGCAAAACTACATTTTTGGTGTGTTTTGGTGCACCAACTAGCCTCGTCCTTCTATCCAGACTGACATGTAGGCCTTGTTGGTGCACAAGTGGAATCATATCCCGTTATTCTGTACATTATTGTCCGAACATGTGTCCATGGGTGAGCTCACGTAACTATTTTAGAGGCTAGGAGTGGACGTGCCAGCGATTAAATCATCAGGAACTCAATTTTGCAAGCCAGTTTTGGCCTCCGAAACTTTGCCGTAGCCGACGAAGTGGGCCACCGAGGTATACGGCTTTTCGTTGCGGTCATTGTGGCAGGTTGTGGAGCTCAAATGGAGTTCGTATGACCAGATTACGCCTGTTCTACGGATACAACCTAAATGGATTCGAGCACTGGGGCAGACCGTGAGTCGAGCTTCCAAGGTAAGTTGATCGTGCCAGGGAGCCATCTTTCAACACTCGGAATAACCTATTATTTTGCGTGTAAATGATAAGAGCGCAGAAGAGCTGCTATGCACATCTTCGTCCAAGGATGACGCATGTTCTTGCCCAAACATGCGGCTGGCAGTGGGATGGGTGATAGAGCATGCAAAACTTCATTTTTGGGGTGTTTTGGTGCACCAAGGAGCCTCCTCCTTCTATCCAGACAGACATGTAGGCCTTGTTGGTGCACAAATGGTATCATATCCCATTATTATGTACATTATTGTCCCAACATGTGTCCATGGGTGAGCTCACATAACGATTTTAGAGGCTAGGAGTGGACACGCCAGCGATTAAATCATCAGGAACTCAATTTTGCAAGCCAGTTTTGGCGTCTGAAACTATGCCGCAGCTGATGAAGTGGGCCACCGGGGTATACCGCTTTTCGTTACGGTCGTTTTGGCAGGTTGTGGAGCTCAAACGGATTTCGTATGACCAGATTACGCCCGTTCTACGGATACAACCTAAATGGATTCCAGCACCGGGGCAGACCGTGAGTCGAGCTTCCAAGGTAAGTTGATCATGCCGGGGAGCCATCTTTCAACACTCGGGATGACCTATTATTTTGCGTGTAAATGATAAGAGCGCAGAAGAGCTGCTATGCACATCTTCGTCCAAGGATGACACATGTTCTTGCCCAAACATGCGGCTGGCAGCGGGATCGGTGATAGAGCATGCAAAACTTCATTTTTTTGGGTGTTTTGGTGCACCAAGGAGCCTCCTCCTTCTATCCAGACAGACATGTAGGCCTTGTTGGTGCACAAAAGGAATCATATCCCATTATTATGTACATTATTGTCCCAACATGTGTCCATGGGTGAGCTCACATAACGATTTTAGAGGCTAGGAGTGGACACGCCAGCGATTAAATCATCAGGAACTCAATTTTGCAAGCTAGTTTTGGCCTCTGAAACTTTGCCGCAGCTGATGAAGTGGGCCACCGGGGTATACCGCTTTTCATTGCGGTCGTTTTGGCAGGTTGTGGAGCTCAAACGGATTTCGTATGACCAGATTACGCCCGTTCTACGGATACAACCTAAATGGATTCCAGCACCGGGGCAGACCGTGAGTCGAGCTTCCAAGGTAAGTTGATCGCGCCAGGGAGCCATCTTTCAACACTCGGAATAACCTATTATTTTGCGTGTAAATGATAAGAGCGCAGAAGAGCTGCTATGCACATCTTCGTCCAAGGATGACGCATGTTCTTGCCCAAACATGCGGCTGGCAGCGGGATGGGTGATAGAGCATGCAAAACTTCATTTTTGGGGTGTTTTGGTGCACCAAGGAGCCTCCTCCTTCTATCCAGATAGACATGTAGGCCTTGTTGGTGCACAAATAGAATCATATCCCGTTATTCTGTACATTATTGTCCCAACATGTGTCCATGGGTGAGCTCACATAATGATTTTAGACGCTAGGAGTGGACACGCCAGCGATTAAATCATCAGGAACTCAATTTTGCAAGCCAGTTTTGGCCTCTGAAACTTTGCCGCAGCTGATGAAGTGGGCCACCGGGGTATACGGCTTTTCATTGCGGTTGTTTTGACAGGTTGTGGAGCTCAAACGGAGTTCGTATGACCAGATTATGCCCGTTCTACGGATACAACCTAAATGGATTCTAGCACCGGGGCAGACCGTGAGTCGAGCTTCCAAGGTAAGTTGACCATGCCGGGGAGCCATCTTTCAACACTCGGAATGACCTATTATTTTGCGTGTAAATGATAAGAGCGCAGAAGAGCTGCTATGCACATCTTCATCCAAGGATGACGCATGTTCTTGCCCAAACATGCGGCTGGCAGCGGGATGGGTGATAGAGCATGCAATACTTCATTTCTGGGGTGTTTTGGTGCACCAAGGAGCCTCCTCCTTCTATCCAGACAGACATGTAGGCCTTGTTGGTGCACAAATGGAATCATATCCCGTTATTCTGTACATTATTGTCCCAACATATGTCCATGGGTGAGCTCACATAACGATTTTAGAGGCTAGGAGTGGACACCCCAGCGATTAAATCATCAGGAACTCAATTTTGCAAGCCAGTTTTGGCCTCCGAAACTTTGCCATAGCTGACGAAGTGGGCGACCGGGGTATACGGCTTTTCGTTGTGGTTGTTTTGGCAGGTTGTAGAGCTCAAACGGAGTTTGTATGACCAGATTATGCCCGTTCTACGGATACAACCTAAATGGATTCCAGCACCGGGGCAGACCGTGAGTCGAGCTTCCAAGGTAAGTTGATCATGCCGGGGAGCCATCTTTCAACACTCGGGATGACCTATTATTTTGCGTGTAAATGATAAGATTGCAGAAGAGCTGCTATGCACATCTTCGTCCAAGGATGACACATGTTCTTGCCCAAACATGCGGCTGGCAGCGGGATGGGTGATAGAGCATGCAAAACTTCATTTTTGGGGTGTTTTGGTGCACCAAGGAGCCTCCTCCTTCTATCCAGACAGACATGTAGGCCTTGTTGGTGCACAAAAGGAATCATATCCCATTATTATGTACATTATTGTCCCAACATGTGTCCATGGGTGAGCTCACATAATGATTTTAGAGGCTAGGAGTGGACACGCCAGCGATTAAATCATCAGGAACTCAATTTTGCAAGCCAGTTTTGTCCTCTAAAACTTTGCCGCAGCTGATGAAGTGGGCCACCGGGGTATACGGCTTTTCAGTGCGGTCGTTTTGGCAGGTTGTGGAGCTCAAACGGAGTTCGGATGACCAGATTACGCCCGTTCTCCGGATACAACCTAAATGGATTCCAGCACCGGGGCAGACCGTGAGTCGAGCTTCCAAGGTAAGTTGATCGCGCCGGGGAGCCATCTTTCAACACTCGGAATGACCTATTATTTTGCGTGTAAATGATAAGAGTGCAGAAGAGCTGCTATGCACATCTTCGTCCAAGGATGACGCATGTTCTTGCCCAAACATGCGGCTGGCAGCGGGATGGGTGATAGAGCATGCAAAACTACATTTTTGGTGTGTTTTGGTGCACCAAGGAGCCTCCTCCTTCTATCCAGACTGACATGTAGGCCTTGTTGGTGCACAAGTGGAATCATATCCCGTTATTCTGTACATTATTGTCCGAACATGTGTCCATGGGTGAGCTCACGTAACGATTTTAGAGGCTAGGAGTGGACATGCCAGCGATTAAATCATCAGGAACTCAATTTTGCAAGCCAGTTTTGGCCTCCGAAACTTTGCCGTAGCCGACAAAGTGGGCCACCGAGGTATACGGCTTTTCGTTGCGGTCATTGTGGCAGGTTGTGGAGCTCAAATGGAGTTCGTATGACCAGATTACGCCCGTTCTACGGATACAACCTAAATGGATTCTAGCACTGGGGCAGACCGTGAGTCGAGCTTCCAAGGTAAGTTGATCGTGCCAGGGAGCCATCTTTCAACACTCGGAATAACCTATTATTTTGCGTGTAAATGATAAGAGCGCAGAAGAGCTGCTATGCACATCTTCGTCCAAGGATGACGCATGTTCTTGCCCAAACATGCGGCTGGCAGCGGGATGGGTGATAGAGCATGCAAAACTTCATTTTTGGGGTGTTTTGGTCCACCAAGGAGCCTCCTCCTTCAATCCAGACAGATATGTAGGCCTTGTTGGTGCACAAAAGGAATCATATCCCATTATTATGTACATTATTGTCCCAACATGTGTCCATGGGTGAGCTCACATAACGATTTTAGAGGCTAGGAGTGGACACGCCAGCGATTAAATCATCAGGAACTCAATTTTGCAAGCCAGTTTTGGCCTCTGAAACTTTGCCGCAGCTGATGAAGTGGGCCACCGGGGTATACCGCTTTTCGTTGCGGTCGTTTTGGCAGGTTGTGGAGCTCAAACGGATTTCGTATGACCAGATTACGCCCGTTCTACGGATACAACCTAAATGGATTCCAGCACCGGGGCAGACCGTGAGTCGAGCTTCCAAGGTAGGTTGATCATGCCGGGGAGCCATCTTTCAGCACTCGGGATGACCTATTATTTTGCGTGTAAATGATAAGAGCGCAGAAGAGCTGCTATGCACATCTTCATCCAAGGATGACACATGTTCTCGCCCAAACATGTGGCTGGCAGCGGGATGGGTGATAGAGCATGCAAAACTTCATTTTTTGGGTGTTTTGGTGCACCAAGGAGCCTCCTCCTTCTATCCAGACAGACATGTAGGCCTTGTTGGTGCACAAAAGGAATCATATCCCATTATTATGTACATTATTGTCCCAACATGTGTCCATGGGTGAGCTCACATAACGATTTTAGAGGCTAGGAGTGGACACGCCAGCGATTAAATCATCAGGAACTCAATTTTGCAAGCTAGTTTCGGCCTCTGAAACTTTGCTGCAGCTGATGAAGTGGACCACCGGGGTATACCGCTTTTCGTTGCGGTCGTTTTGGCAGGTTGTGGAGCTCAAACGGATTTCGTATGACCAGATTACGCCCGTTCTACGGATACAACCTAAATGGATTCCAGCACCGGGGCAGACCGTGAGTCGAGCTTCCAAGGTAAGTTGATCACGCCAGGGAGCCATCTTTCAACACACGGAATAACCTACTATTTTGCGTGTAAATGATAAGAGCGCAGAAGAGCTGCTATGCACATCTTCGTCCAAGGATGACGCATGTTCTTGCCCAAACATGCGGCTGGCAGCGGGATGGGTGATAGAGCATGCAAAACTTCATTTTTGGGGTGTTTTGGTGCACCAAGGAGCCTCCTCCTTCTATCCAGACAGACATGTAGGCCTTGTTGGTGCACAAATAGAATCATATCCCGTTATTCTGTACATTATTGTCCCAACATGTGTCCATGGGTGAGGTCACATAATGATTTTAGAGGCTAGGAGTGGACACGCCAGCGATTAAATCATCAGGAACTCAATTTTGCAAGCCAGTTTTGGCCTCTGAAACTTTGCCGCAGCTGATGAAGTGGGCCACCGGGGTATACGGCTTTTCATTGCGGTTGTTTTGGCAGGTTGTGGAGCTCAAACGGAGTTCGTATGACCAGATTATGCCCGTTCTACGGATACAACCTAAATGGATTCCAGCACCGGGGCAGACCGTGAGTCGAGCTTCCAAGGTAAGTTGATCGCGCCGGGGAGCCATCTTTCAACACTCAGAATGACCTATTATTTTGCGTGTAAATGATAAGAGCGCAGAAGAGCTACTATGCACATCTTCGTCCAAGGATGACGCATGTTCTTGCCCAAACTTGCGGCTGGCAGCGGGATGGGTGATAGAGCATGCAAAACTTCATTTTTGGGGTGTTTTGGTGCACCAAGGAGCCTCCTCCTTCTATCCAGACAGACATGTAGGCCTTGTTGGTGTACAACTGGAATCATATCCCATTATTATGTACATTATTGTCCAAACATGTGTCCATGGGTGAGCTCACATAACGATTTTAGAGGCTAGGAGTGGACACGCCAGCGATTAAATCATCAGGAACTCAATTTTGCAAGCCTGTTTTGGCCTCTGAAACTTTCCTGTAGCCGACGAAGTGGGCCACCTGGGAATATGGCTTTTCGTTGCGGTCGTTTTGGCAGGTTGTGGAGCTCAAACGGAATTTGTATGACCAGATTATGCCCGTTCTACGGATACAACCTAAATGGATTCCAGCACCGGGGCAGACCGTGAGTCGAGCTTCCAAGGTAAGTTGATCATGCCGGGGAGCCATCTTTCAACACTCGGGATGACCTATTATTTTTGCGTGTAAATGATAAGAGTGCAGAAGAGCTGCTATGCACATCTTCGTCCAAGAATGACACATGTTCTTGCCCAAACATGCGGCTGGCAGCGGGATGGGTGATAGAGCATGCAAAACTTCATTTTTGGGGTGTTTTGGTGCACCAAGGAGCCTCCTCCTTCTATCCAGATAGACATGTAGGCCTTGTTGGTGCACAAAAGGAATCATATCCCATTATTATGTACATTATTGTCCCAACATGTGTCCATGGGTGAGCTCACATAACGATTTTAGAGGCTAGGAGTGGACACGCCAGCGATTAAATCATCAGGAACTCAATTTTGCAAGCCAGTTTTGTCCTCTAAAACTTTGCCGCAGCTGACGAAGTGGGCCACCGGGGTATACGGCTTTTCGGTGTGGTCGTTTTGGCAGGTTGTGGAGCTCAAACGGAGTTCGGATGACCAGATTACGCCCGTTCTACGGATACAACCTAAATGGATTCCAGCACCGGGGCAGACCGTGAGTCGAGCTTCCAAGGTAAGTTGATCGCGCCGGGGAGCCATCTTTCAACCCTCGGAATGACCTATTATTTTGCGTGTAAATGATAAGAGCGCACAAGAGCTGCTATGCACATCTTCGTCCAAGGATGACGCATGTTCTTGCCCAAACATGCGGCTGGCAGCGGGATGGGTGATAGAGCATGGAAAACTACATTTTTGGTGTGTTTTGGTGCACCAAGGAGCCTCCTCCTTCTATCCAGACTGACATGTAGGCCTTGTTGGTGCACAAGTGGAATCATATCCCGTTATTCTATACATTATAGTCCGAACATGTGTCCATGGGTGAGCTCACGTAACGATTTTAGAGGCTAGGAGTGGACATGCCAGCGATTAAATCATCAGGAACTCAATTTTGCAAGCCAGTTTTGGCCTCCGAAACTTTGCCGTAGCCGACGAAGTGGGCCACCGAGGTATACGGCTTTTCGTTGCGGTCATTGTGGCAGGTTGTGGAGCTCAAATGGAGTTCGTATGACCAGATTACGCCCGTTCTACGGATACAACCTAAATGGATTCTAGCACTGGGGCAGACCGTGAGTCGAGCTTCCAAGGTAAGTTGATCGTGCCAGGGAGCCATCTTTCAACACTCGGAATAACCTATTATTTTGCGTGTAAATGATAAGAGCGCAGAAGAGCTACTATGCACATCTTCGTCCAAGGATGACGCATGTTCTTGCCCAAACTTGCGGCTGGCAGCGGGATGGGTGATAGAGCATGCAAAACTTCATTTTTGGTGCACCAAGGAGCCTCCTCCTTCTATCCAGACAGACATGTAGGCCTTGTTGGTGTACAAATGGAATCATATCCCATTATTATGTACATTATTGTCCCAACATGTGTCCTTGGGCGAGCTCACATAACGATTTTAGAGGCTAGGAGTGGACACGCCAGCGATTAAATCATCAGGAACTCAATTTTGCAAGCCACTTTTGGCCTTTGAAACTTTGCCGCAGCTGATGAAGTGGGCCACCGGGGTATACCGCTTTTCGTTGCGGTCGTTTTGGCAGGTTGTGGAGCTCAAACGGATTTCTTATGACCAGATTACGCCCGTTCTACGGATACAACCTAAATGGATTCCAGCACCGGGGCAGACCGTGAGTCGAGCTTCCAAGGTAAGTTGATCTTGCCGGGGAGCCATCTTTCAACACTCGGGATGACCTATTATTTTGCGTGTAAATGATAAGAGCGCAGAAGAGCTGCTATGCACATCTTCGTCCAAGGATGACACATGTTCTTGCCCAAACATGCGGCTGGCAGCGGGATGGGTGATAGAGCATGCAAAACTTCATTTTTGGGGTGATTTGGTGCACCAAGGAGCCTCCTCCTTCTATCCAGACAGACATGTAGGCCTTGTTGGTGCACAAAAGGAATCATATCCCATTATTATGTACATTATTGTCCCAACATGTGTCCATGGGTGAGCTCACATAACGATTTTAGAGGCTAGGAGTGGACACGCCAGCGATTAAATCATCACGAACTCAATTTTGCAAGCCAGTTTTGGCCTCTAAAACTTTGCCACAGCTGATGAAGTGGGCCACCGAGGTATACCGCTTTTCGTTGCGGTCGTTTTGGCAGGTTGTGGAGCTCAAACGGATTTCTTATGACCAGATTACGCCCGTTCTACGGATACAACCTAAATGGATTCCAGCACCGGGGCAGACCGTGAGTCGAGCTTCCAAGGTAAGTTGATCGCGCCAGCGAGCCATCTTTCAACACTCGGAATAACCTATTATTTTGCGTGTAAATGATAAGAGTGCAGAAGAGCTGCTATGCACATCTTCGTCCAAGAATGACACATGTTCTTGCCCAAACATGCGGCTGGCAGCGGGATGGGTGATAGAGCATGCAAAACTTCATTTTTGGGGTGTTTTGGTGCACTAAGGAGCCTCCTCCTTCTATCCAGATAGACATGTAGGCCTTGTTGGTGCACAAAAGGAATCATATCCCATTATTATGTACATTATTGTCCCAACATGTGTCCATGGGTGAGCTCACATAACGATTTTAGAGGCTAGGAGTGGACACGCAAGCGATTAAATCATCAGGAACTCAATTTTGCAAGCCAGTTTTGTCCTCTAAAACTTTGCCGCAGCTGATGAAGTGGGCCACCGGGGTATACGGCTTTTCGGTGCGGTCGCTTTGGCAGGTTCTGGAGCTCAAACGGAGTTCGGATGACCAGATTACGCCCGTTCTACGGATACAACCTAAATGGATTCCAGCACCGGGGCAGACCGTGAGTCGAGCTTCCAAGGTAAGACGATCGCGCCGGGGAGCCATCTTTCAACACTCGGAATGACCTATTATTTTGCGTGTAAATGATAAGAGCGCAGAAGAGCTGCTATGCACATCTTCGTCCAAGGATGACGCATGTTCTTGCCCAAACATGCGGCTGGCAGCGGGATGGGTGATAGAGCATGCAAAACTACATTTTTGGTGTGTTTTGGTGCACCAAGGAGCCTCCTCCTTCTATCCAGACTGACATGTAGGCCTTGTTGGTGCACAAGTGGAATCATATCCCGTTATTCTGTACATTATTGTCCGAACATGTGTCCATGGGTGAGCTCACGTAACGATTTTAGAGGCTAGGAGTGGACATGCCAGCGATTAAATCATCAGGAACTCAATTTTGCAAGCCAGTTTTGGCCTCCAAAACTTTGCCGTAGCCGACGAAGTGGGCCACTGAGGTATACGGCTTTTCGTTGCGGTCGTTGTGGCAGGTTGTGGAGCTCAAATGGAGTTCGTATGACCAGATTACGCCCGTTCTACGGATACAACCTAAATGGATTCTAGCACTGGGGCAGACCGTGAGTCGAGCTTCCAAGGTAAGTTGATCGCGCCGGGGAGCCATCTTTCAACACTCGGAATGACCTATTATTTTGCGTGTAAATGATAAGAGCGCAGAAGAGCTGCTATGCACATCTTCGTCCAAGGATGACGCATGTTCTTGCCCAAACATGCGGCTGGCAGTGGGATGGGTGACAGAGCATGCAAAACTTCATTGTTGGGGTGTTTTGGTGCACCAAGGAGCCTCCTCCTTCTATCCAGACAGACATGTAGGCCTTGTTGGTGCACAAATGGAATCATATCCCATTATTATGTACATTATTGTCCCAACATGTGTCCATGGGTGAGCTCCGTAACGATTTTAGAGGCTAGGAGTGGACATGCAAGTGATTAAATCATCAGGAACTCAATTTTGCAAGCCAGTTTTGGCCTCTGAAACTTTGCCGCAGCTGATGAAGTGGGCAACCGGGGTATACTGCTTTTCGTTGCGGTCGTTTTGGCAGGTTGTGGAGCTCAAACGGATTTCGTATGACCAGATTACGCCCGTTCTACGGATACAACCTAAATGGATTCCAGCACCGGGGCAGACCGTGAGTCGAGCTTCCAAGGTAAGTTGATCATGCCGGGGAGCCATCTTTCAACACTCAGGATGACCTATTATTTTGCGTGTAAATGATAAGAGCGCAGAAGAGCTGCTATGCACATCTTCGTCCAAGGATGACACATGTTCTTGCCCAAACATGCGGCTGGCAGCGGGATGGGTGATAGAGCATGCAAAACTTCATTTTTGGGGTGTTTTGGTGCACCAAAGAGCCTCCTCCTTCTATCCAGACAGACATGTAGGCCTTGTTGGTGCACAAATGGAATCATATCCCATTATTATGTACATTATTGACCCAACATGTGTCCATGGGTGAGCTCACATAACGATTTTAGAGGCTAGTAGTGGACACGCCAGCGATTAAATCATCAGGAACTCAATTTTGCAAGCCAGTTTTGGCCTCTGAAACTTTGCCGCAGCTGATGAAGTGGGCAACCGGGGTATACCGCTTTTCGTTGCGGTCGTTTTGGCAGGTTGTGGAGCTCAAACGGATTTCGTATGACCAGATTACGCCCGTTCTACGGATACAACCTAAATGTATTCCAGCACCGGGGCAGACTGTGAGTCGAGCTTCCAAGGTAAGTTGATCGCGCCAGGGAGCCATCTTTCAACACTCGGAATAAACTATTATTTTGCGTGTAAATGATAAGAGCGCAGAAGAGCTGCTATGCACATCTTCGTCCAAGGATGACGCATGTTCTTGACCAAACATGCGGCTGGCAGCGGGATGGGTGATAGAACATGCAAAACTTCATTTTTGGGGTGTTTTGGTGCACCAAGGAGCCTCCTCCTTCTATCCAGACAGACATGTAGGCCTTGTTGGTGCACAAATGGAATCATATCCCATTATTATGTACATTATTGTCCCAACATGTGTCCATGGGTGAGCTCACATAACGATTTTTGAGGCTAGGAGTGGACACGCCAGCGATTAAATCATCAGGAACTCAATTTTGCAAGCCAGTTTTGTCCTCTAAAACTTTGCCGCAGCTGATGAAGTGGGCCACCGGGGTATACGGCTTTTCGGTGCGGTCGTTTTGGCAGGTTGTGGAGCTCAAACGCAGTTCGGATGACCAGATTACGCCCGTTCTACGGATACAACCTAAATGGATTCCAGCACCGGGGCAGACCGTGAGTCGAGCTTCCAAGGTAAGTTGATCGCGCCGGGGAGCCATCTTTCAACACTCGGAATGACCTACTATTTTGCGTGTAAATGATAAGAGCGCAGAAGAGCTGCTATGCACATCTTCGTCCAGGGATGACGCATGTTCTTGCCCAAACATGCGGCTGGCAGTGGGATGGGTGATAGAGCATGCAAAACTACATTTTTGGTGTGTTTTGGTGCACCAAGGAGCCTCCTCCTTCTATCCAGACTGATATGTAGGCCATGTTGGTGCACAAGTGGAATCATATCCCGTTATTCTGTACATTATTGTCCGGACATGTGTCCATGGGTGAGCTCAGGTAACGATTTTAGAGGCTAGGAGTGGACATGCCAGCGATTAAATCATCAGGAACTCAATTTTGCAAGCCAGTTTTGGCCTCCGAAACTTTGCCGTAGCCGACGAAGTGGGCCACCGAGGTATACGGCTTTTCATTGCGGTCATTGTGGCAGGTTGTGGAGCTCAAATGGAGTTCGTATGACCAGATTACGCCCGTTCTACGGATACAACCTAAATGGATTCTAGCACTGGGGCAGACCGTGAGTCGAGCTTCCAAGGTAAGTTGATCGCGCCGAGGAGCCATCTTTCAACACTCGGAATGACCTATTATTTTGCGTGTAAATGATAAGAGCGTAGAAGAGCTGCTATGCACATCTTCGTCCAAGGATGACGCATGTTCTTGCCCAAACATGCGGCTGGCAGCGGGATGGGTGACAGAGCATGCAAAACTTTATTGTTGGGGTGTTTTGGTGCACCAAGGAGCCTCCTCCTTCTATCCAGACAGACATGTAGGCCTTGTTGGTGCACAAATGGAATCATATCCCATTATTCTGTACATTATTGTCCCAACATGTGTCCATGGGTGAGCTCCGTAACGATTTTAGAGGCTAGGAGTGGACATGCAAGTGATTAAATCATCAGGAACTCAATTTTGCAAGCCAGTTTTGGCCTCCGAAACTTTGCCGTAGCCGATGACGCAGGACACCGGGGTATACGGCTTTTCGTTGCGGTCGTTTTGGCAGGTTGTGGAGCTCAAACGGAGTTCGTATGACCAGATTATGCCCATTGTACGAATACAACCTAAATGGATTCAAGCACCGGGGCAGACCGTGAGTCGAGCTTCCAAGGTAAGTTGATCGCGCCGGGGAGCCATCTTTCAACACTCGGAATGACCTATTATTTTGTGTGTAAATGATAAGAGTGCAGAAGAGCTGCTATGCACATCTTCGTCCAATGATGACACATGTTCTTGCCCAAACATGCGGCTGGCAGCGGCATGGGTCATAGAGCATGCAAAACTTCATTTTTGGGGTGTTTTGGTGCACCAAGGAGCCTCCTCCTTCTATCCAGACAGACATGTAGGCCTTGTTGGTGCACAAATGGAATCATATCCCATTATTATGTACATTATTGTCCCAACATGTGTCCATGGGTGAGCTCACATAATGATTTTAGAGGCTAGGAGTGGACACGCCAGCGATTAAATCATCAGGAACTCAATTTTGCCAGCCAATTTTGGCCTCCGAAACTTTGCCGTAGCTGACGAAGTGGGCCACCGGGGTATACGGCTTTTCATTGCGGTTGTTTTGGCAGGTTGTGGAGCTCAAACGGAGTTCGTATGACCAGATTATGCCCGTTCTACGGATACAACCTAAATGGATTCCAGCACCGGGGCAGACCGTGAGTCGAGCTTCCAGGGTAAGTTGATCATGCCAGGGAGCCATCTTTCAACACTCGGAATGACCTATTATTTTGCGTGTAAATGATAAGAGCGCAGAAGAGCTGCTATGCACATCTTTGTCCAAGGATGACGCATGTTCTTGCCCAAACATGCGGCTGGCAGCGGGATGGGTGACAGAGCATGCAATACTTCATTTTTGGGGTGTTTTGGTGCACCAAGGAGCCTCCTCCTTCTATCCAGACAGACATGTAGGCCTTGTTGGTGCACAAGTGGAATCATATCCCGTTATTCTGTACATTATTGTCCAAACATGTGTCCATGGGTGAGCTCACATAACGATTTTTGAGGCTAGGAGTGGACACGCCAGCGATTAAATCATCAGGAACTCAATTTTGCAAGCCAGTTTTGTCCTCTAAAACTTTGCCGCAGCTGATGAAGTGGGCCACCGGGGTATACGGCTTTTCGGTGCGATCGTTTTGGCAGGTTGTGGAGCTCAAACGCAGTTCGGATGACCAGATTACGCCCGTTCTACGGATACAACCTAAATGGATTCCAGCACCGGGGCAGACCGTGAGTCGAGCTTCCAAGGTAAGTTGATCGCGCCGGGGAGCCATCTTTCAACACTTGGAATGACCTACTATTTTGCGTGTAAATGATAAGAGCGCAGAAGAGCTGCTATGCACATCTTCGTCCAGGGATGACGCATGTTCTTGCCCAAACATGCGGCTGGCAGTGGGATGGGTGATAGAGCATGCAAAACTACATTTTTGGTGTGTTTTGGTGCACCAAGGAGCCTCCTCCTTCTATCCAGACTGATATGTAGGCCATGTTGGTGCACAAGTGGAATCATATCCCGTTATTCTGTACATTATTGTCCGGACATGTGTCCATGGGTGAGCTCAGGTAACGATTTTAGAGGCTAGGAGTGGACATGCCAGCGATTAAATCATCAGGAACTCAATTTTGCAAGCCAGTTTTGGCCTCCGAAACTTTGCCGTAGCCGACGAAGTGGGCCACCGAGGTATACGGCTTTTCATTGCGGTCATTGTGGCAGGTTGTGGAGCTCAAATGGAGTTCGTATGACCAGATTACGCCCGTTCTACGGATACAACCTAAATGGATTCTAGCACTGGGGCAGACCGTGAGTCGAGCTTCCAAGGTAAGTTGATCGCGCCGAGGAGCCATCTTTCAACACTCGGAATGACCTATTATTTTGCGTGTAATTGATAAGAGCGTAGAAGAGCTGCTATGCACATCTTCGTCCAAGGATGACGCATGTTCTTGCCCAAACATGCGGCTGGCAGCGGGATGGGTGACAGAGCATGCAAAACTTTATTGTTGGGGTGTTTTGGTGCACCAAGGAGCCTCCTCCTTCTATCCAGACAGACATGTAGGCCTTGTTGGTGCACAAATGGAATCATATCCCATTATTCTGTACATTATTGTCCCAACATGTGTCCATGGGTGAGCTCCGTAACGATTTTAGAGGCTAGGAGTGGACATGCAAGTGATTAAATCATCAGGAACTCAATTTTGCAAGCCAGTTTTGGCCTCCGAAACTTTGCCGTAGCCGATGACTCAGGACACCGGGGTATACGGCTTTTCGTTGCGGTCGTTTTGGCAGGTTGTGGAGCTCAAACGGAGTTCGTATGACCAGATTATGCCCATTGTACGAATACAACCTAAATGGATTCAAGCACCGGGGCAGACCGTGAGTCGAGCTTCCAAGGTAAGTTGATCGCGCCGGGGAGCCATCTTTCAACACTCGGAATGACCTATTATTTTGTGTGTAAATGATAAGAGTGCAGAAGAGCTGCTATGCACATCTTCGTCCAATGATGGCGCATGTTCTTGCCCAAACATGCGGCTGGCAGCAGCATGGGTGATAGAGCATGCAAAACTTCATTTTTGGGGTGTTTTGGTGCACCAAGGAGCCTCCTCCTTCTATCCAGACAGACATGTAGGCCTTGTTGGTGCACAAATGGAATCATATCCCGTTATTCTGTACATTTTTGTCCCAACATGTGTCCATGGGTGAGCTCACGTAACGATTTTAGAGGCTAGGAGTGGACATGCCAGTGATTAAATCATCAGGAACTCAATTTTGCAAGCTAGTTTTGGCCTCCGAAACTTTGCCGTAGCCGACGAAGCAGGACACCGGGGTATATGGCTTTTCATTGCGATCGTTTTGGCAGGTTGTGGAGCTCAAATGGAGCTCGTATGACCAGATTACGCCCGTTCTACGGATACAACCCAAATGGATTCCAGCACTGGGGCAGATCGTGAGTCGAGCTTCCAAGGTAAGTTGATCATGCCGGGGAGCCATCTTTCAACACTCGGAATGACCTAATATTTTGCGTGTAAATGATAAGAGCGCAGAAGAGCTGCCATGAACATCTTCATCCAAGGATGACGCATGTTCTTGCCCAAACATGCGGCTGGCAGCGGGATGGGTGATAGAGCATGCAAAACTTCATTTCTGGGGTGTTTTGGTGCACCAAGGAGCCTCCTCCTTCTATCCAAACTGACATGTAGGCCTTGTTGGTGCACAAATGGAATCATGTCCTGTTATTCTATACATTATTGTCCCAACATGTGTCCATGGGTGAGCTCACGTAACGATTTTAGAGGCTAGGAGTGGACACGCCAGCGATTAAATCATCAGGAACTCAATTTTGCAAGCCAGTTTTGGCCTCCGAAACTTTGCCGTAGCTGACGAAGTGGGCCAACGGGGTATACGGCTTTTCTTTTCGGTCGTTTTGGCAGGTTGTGGAGCTCAAACGGAGTACGTATGACCAGATTACGCCCGTTCTTCCGAAACAACCTAAATGGATTCCAGCACCGGGGCAGACCGTGAGTCGAGCTTCCAAGGTAAGTTGATCGCGCCGGGGAGCCATCTTTCAACACTCGGAATGACCTATTATTTTGCGTGTAAATGATAAGAGCGCAGAAGAGCTGCTATGCACATCTTCGTCCAGGGATGACGCATGTTCTTGCCCAAACATGCGGCTGGCAGCGGGATGGGTGATAGAGCATGCAAAACTTCATTTCTGGGATGTTTTGGTGCACCAAGGAGCCTCCCCCTTCTATCCAGACTGCATGTAGGCCTTGTTGGTGCACAAATGGAATCATATCCCGTAATTCTGTACATTATTATCCCAACATGTGTCCATGGGTGAGCTCACGTAACGATTTTAGAGGCTAGGAGTGGACACGCCAGCGATTAAATCATCAGGAAGTCAATTTTGCAAGCCAGTTTTGGCCTCCGAAACTTTGCCATAGCCGACGAAGTGGGCCACCGGGGTACACAGCTTTTCGTTGCGGTCATTTTGGCAGGTTGTGGAGCTCAAACGGAGTTCGTATGACCAGATTACGCCCGTTCTACGGATACAACCTAAATGGATTCCAGCACCGGGGCAGACCGTGAGTCGAGCTTCTAAGGTAAGTTGATCGTGCTGGGGAGCCATCTTTCAACACTCGGAATGACCTATTATTTTGCGTGTAAATGATAAGAGCGCAGAAGAGCTGCTATGCACATCTTCGTCCAAGGATGTAACGCCCCTAGACCGATGCGCCAGGTGTCTCCCAGTTATTCGCCGTCATTGCCATGTCATTTGCTTGCGTGTTGCACTTTGCCATGTCATCATATGCATTTCATCTACATGTTTTTCAAAACTTGCAGCCGGTCATTTTCTCCGTTGTCCGTTTCGGCATCCGACACTCTCTCTTGCACCCGTTGCACCTGTCAGTTCTTGTTTCGTGAGCGGGAGAAAAACATTCTCGGAATGGGCCGAGATTTGTCGAGTGGCCTTGGTACATCACCGGTAGACCGCCTGTCAAATTTCGTTCCATTTGGAGGTCGTTTAATGCCCCAACGGTTAACCGTGTTAACCGCAAAACCCCCCCTTCTCTTTGCAGCCCAGCACCCCTTCACAACAGCCCACTAGCCCATCTAAACCATCTCCATGCTCTCCGTCATTGGATCACGATCGTGTGGGCGAAAAACGCACCTCATTTGGACTCTCCTAGCTCCCTTTACCTATATATAAGTCCCTCCCCCCGAAATTCGCGGTGCAAACCCTAGCAGTCTTCCTCCTTGCGCCGCCGAACACATCCGTCCGTGCCAGACATGTCCGCCGGTCCACGTCGCCCCGGCCAACCACAAGCCGCCATGTCATCACTGCCGCCTCCGCAACCTACCGCAGCGCGCCACCTCACCCCGCGCCCACTTCCCCGTCGCGCGGCCCGCGGAGCCCATCGCGGGCTTGCACGGGCCCGAACCCCGCCGCCTCGCCGCGTCGTCTCCTCCGCCGTCCACCGCAGCGCCCCGCGCCCGACCTCACCGCCCCGGTCGTTGCTCGCCGCCGCCCGCTCGCCCGCGCCCCACCTCGCCGCGCTGCTCCGCCGCCTCGCCGGCCACTCATCGCCGCCGCCTCGCCGCCATCGGGATCCGGCCACCCGCGCCCTCCTCCATCCTCTGCGGCGATCACCGGAGCCCTAGGGTCGTCGGAGCCGGCGTTGACCCGCACCGGGACGAGATCCACCCGTCCCTCCTTCCAAACGGCCCGCTCGTCCCGCACCACGCCGTCCCGTTTTTCCCCGAGGTGAAATTTGGCTAAGTCCTCAGTTTTTCATCTTATATGCCCATATTCATCATGTCATATCTCCATGTATATAACTCCGATTTGCGCATATGATATATAGAAATGTTCATCTCTTGATGCTCTACGTGATGGTTGCTGTTCCATGCTTGTTTGAGTGTATCTAGTTACTGTAATCATCGTTGCAAAAGTGCTATATGATGTTAACCTGCTGAAACTGCTGTAACTTGCTGATTTGTCTTTTTCATTGCATTTTGTGTGTATGTCTTTTGTGCATCATGTCTACATGTTTTAGGATCATAATCATGCCATATTTATAGTGGTGCAAGCTTTGTATTTTTATGAGCTCTGTGGTGACTAGCACAAGCTTGTGAAGTGGGTTACTTGCTGTTACTGTTTTGCTAGTCGATTTTGTTATATCATGTTGCTATGTTTGCTTGATGCTACCATCTAATCCATGCATATTATGGAGATTCTTAGTTGACATGTTTTGATGTCCATGTTATGCTCTATCATGCAGTACATTTTGATGCCTTATATAAGTCTTGTAGTATATCTCTTCATTGCCATGAACATGCCTAAATGATGTTCCAGTTTTCTGTTAACTTCTTGATGCCATGTTGTCAGCTTGTTATTAATTAATCTATGCCTCTTTTTGAGATGCTCCAATTATATTAATTGATGTATGCTATGAGTAATTTGTTCACATGCCATGGTTGATAATTTTGGACTTCATATGACCTCTGTTCCATGCTTGCAAACATGCTATCATGATGTTGCTATTTTACACTAGCTGAAACTGTTTCAACTTTCAAACTTATCTTGTTGGTTCCCACTAATCCATGAGTCATATGCATATGATGCCTTGATGTTAATTGCTCTTTGTTATGTGTACTTTGATGCCATACCTCATTAAACCGGACATGCATCATACTTGTTTGTGCATCATGCCATGATTATGCTTGTTGGTTTACCATGTTGTTCTCTTCTTTCCGGTTGTGCTTCTTCTCGATAGTTCATGTTTCGTTGCGATCGTGAGGATTCGTTCGACTACGCTTGGTTCATCTATGCCGTTCGTCTTCTTCACGGACTTGATCTTCTTCCTAGCGGGATTTCAGGCAAGATGACCATCACCATGGATCTCACTACTATCTTTGCTATGCTAGTTGTCTCGATGCTATTGCTATGTCGCGCTACCTACCACTTGTTTATCAAGCCTCCCCAAATTGCCATGATAGCCTCTAACATTTTCCACCTTCCTAGCAAACCGTTGTTTGGCTATGTTACCGCTTTGCTCAGCCCCTCTTATAGCGTTGCTAGTTGCAGGTTGTTCCATGTTGGGACATGGATATCATGGGATATCACAATATCTCTTATTTAATTAATGCATCTATATACTTCGTAAAGGGTGGAAGGCTCGGCGTTTTGCCTGGTGTTTTGTTTCACTCTTGCCGCCCTAGTTTCCGTCATACCGGTGTTATGTTCCTTGATTTTGCGTCCCTAACACGATGAGGGTTTATGGGCCCATCTTGACAGTTCGCTTTGAATAAAACTCTTCCAGCAAGGCCCAACATTGGTTTTACCATTTGCCTAATAACAACTAAAACTTGCATAGGGACCGGCTAGCACCCGAGGTCTATTAATCAACCCCCCGGGCCAGTGCTCCTCATGAGTGTTGGTCCACCTACCTAGCAGTCGGCGGTGCCACCTCGGGGCAACTCGATGGTATTTTTAGCTATCGTCCACTTCGCATAGACGGTGTTGTCCTGAGAACGAGATATGCGCGGCTCTTCTCGGGGTATCGACGCACCGGGTGGTCTTGCTGGACTTGTTTTACCATTGTCGAAATGTCTTGTGCACCGGGATCCCGAGTCTGATCGGATGTCCCGCGATGGAGGATTGTCTCCGCGGATCGTGAGCTTGTCATGGGCTATGTTGGGACACCCCTGCAGGGTTTAAACTTTCAAGAGCCGTTCCGGCGGTTATGTGGCAGATGGGAATTTGTTAATATCCGGTTGTAGAGAACTTGACAACAGATTCGATTTAAAATATACCAACCGCGTGCGTAACCGTGACTGTCTCTTTTCGGGGAAGTTCGAGAGGAGAACACGGTTGGGTTATGTTCGAACGTAAGTAGTTCAGGATCACTTCTTGATCATTACTAGTTTGCGACCGTTTGCGTAGTTTCTCATCTTACTCTTGTACTCGTAAGTTAGCCACCATACAATGCTTAGTCGCTTGCTGCAACCTCACCACTTACCCCTTTCATACCCATTAAGCTTTGCTAGTCTTGATACCCATGGTAATGGGATTGCTGAGTCCTCGTGGCCCACAGATTACTACAACACCAGTTGCAGGTACAGGTAATGCGATGATCATGACGTGAGAGCGATGTTTGCTTGCTTTGGAGTTCTCCTTCTGCTACTTCTTCGATTGAGGGATAGGTTCCTGGTCGGCAGCCTGGGCTAGCAGGGTGGATGTCGTTTGAGTTTCTGTTTGTGTTTCATCCGTAGTCGGATGTTGCTCTTATGTATGATGTTGTTGTATTCATGTGGCATTGTATGCCTTTTGTATGTATCCCCATCTATTATGTAATGGTACGATGTAATGATATCCACCTTGCAAAGCGTCTTCAATATGCGGCTCTATCCTAGGTGGGACCTTCGAGTTCCTCTCGGATAGAATCGCATATTGGGCATGACAAAGGATGACGCATGTTCTTGCCCAAACATGCGGCTGGCAGCGGGATGGGTGATAGAGCATGCAAAACTTCATTTCTGGGGTGTTTTGGTGCACCAAGGAGCCTCCTCCTTCTATCCAGACTGACATGTAGGCCTTCTTGGTGCACAAATGGAATCATATCCCGTTATTATGTACATTATTGTCCCAACATGTGTCCACGGGTGAGCTCACCTAACGATTTTCGAGGCTAGGAGTGGACACGCCAGCGATTAAATCATCAGGAACTCAATTTTGCAAGCCAGTTTTGGCCTCCGAAACTTTGCCATAGCCGACAAAGTGGGCCACCAGGGTATACGGCTTTTCGTTGCGGTCGTTTTGGCAGGTTGTGGAGCTGAAATGGAGTTCGTATGACTAGATTACACCCGTTCTACGGATACAACCTAAATGGATTCCAGCACCGGGGCAGACCGTGAGTCGAGCTTCCAAGGTAAGTTGATCGCGCCGGGGAGCCATCTTTCAACACTTGGAATGACCTATTATTTTGCGTGTAAATGATAAGAGCGCAGAAGAGCTACTATGCACATCTTCATCCAAGGATGATGCATGTTCTTGCCCAAACATGCGGCTGGCACCGGGATGAGTGATAGAGCATGCAAAACTTCATTTCTGGGCTGTTTTGGTGCACCAAGGAGCCTCCTCCTTCTATCCAGACTAACGTGTAGGCCTTGTTGGTTGTAACACCCCCAGTGGTTAACTACAGTAATCACCCTTTTGATTATGCCATGTCATCATGATCAACAGTGCTTGATCATCATTTGCATCATATTGCATTCAGCTCCTAACTCAAAATCCAAATTTAAATAAAAGGGAAAATAAAAGTTGTTCAAATTTGAAAACTAAATTGTTCATTAAATAGCAAGTAATCCAGAGACAATTCTAAAATTATAATCAACATTTATTAAATTAATGAAGTGACTCTAACAGCAGCCAAACAGGAGTACTTAATCTATATTCATTTAATTAAAATGCAAACAAAATCATTTTTCGCTCCAAACCTTTTTCTGTCAGTGCTAGATACTGCACTATATTTGTTGGACCAGATAACCTATTTTACAAAACTATATTTGAGGCTACACCTTTTTGCAAAGTGGAGAAATAGATAAAAGAGAAAGACAGAAATAAAACAAAAGACAAAAGCTAAATAAAAAAAAACAAAAGAAAGAAAAGGCCCCCCCCCCCCCAACTGGGCCACAGCCCAGCCGGTCGCTCACCAGGCCCGCCCACCTCTGCCACCTTATCCCCCACCACCCCCCAAACCCTAGCCACCCCCCGATCCCCTTCTTCCCCCCCCCCCTCTCTCTCGTTCTGGATCGGGCGAGCGCCCCGATCCCGTCGCCCGTCGCCCCCCCACCGCCCTCGGCGACCACCACCGGCGCCCGCGACGCCGGCATCCCTCCCCAGCATCGCCCCGCCGGACGCCTCTCCTCCCCGGACCCCACCCACTCCTGGATCGGGGAGGGGTCGATCCCGGCGCCCCTCGCCAACCGCCGCGACGCCGCCGTGTCCCGGTGCGCGCTCCCGTCGCCACCCCGCCGTCGCCTCACGCCAGCACCGCCGCCTCAACCTCGCCCGGCCTCGTCCTCCTCCCCGTCGGCCACCTCGGGCCCGCACGCATCCCCCCTTGTGAGCCCCGTCTGCCCTCCTTCTCCCCCCTCGCCGCGGTCACTGCCCGCGTCGTCCTTCACGCGCGCCCCGGCCGCGCGCCCTCCTCGCATCGCCGTCCACCGCACGACCGCGCCCGCCCGTGGCCTCCAGCCCGCTCGCTCGCCCCGGTGCACCACGACCCGCACCGGCCACTGCCACCGGCGGCCGCGTCCCGCAGCCCACTGCCCCAGCTCGCCACGGCGCCCCCCCACCCCGGCCACCGCCTGGGCCCTGCCCCCCCTACCGTTCGCCGCCGGCCTGGCCACGGCCGCCGCCGGCCTCCCCTGGCCGCGCACGCCCGCCTCCCCTGCGGCCTTGGCCGGACATGTCCGGTGCCCAAAGGGCCGGCCTGGACATTGTCCGGCCTGGTCAATGGCACGTGGGCCCAGTGCCCCTGTTAAGGAAAAGAAAAGGGATTAAAATAATAATAATAAATAATGAATGTTAATTGAATTAATTAATTTAATTAATTAATTAGTTAATTAATACTGTTTAGTTTAAGTAAATAGGTTTAGTTGCTAATTAGGGTTAATCTACTAGTTAGTGTTATTAGACTATGACATGTGGGTCCAGTTTGACCCTGTTGACCAGTCAACATCGACTGGTCAAATGTTGACCATTGACTGGATTGATAATAATTCAGAAATTCATTTTAAACTTCAGCAATTAATAGAAAATTAACCGTAATCCGGATCGAAAAACTTTGAACATGAAAGTTGCTCAGAACCACGAGACGAATCTGAAGACGCGGTCCGTTCGTCCGCCACACGTCTCTAACTATCCAAACATGCAACCGTTCCCCTCCGGTCATCTGTCTGACAAATGCCCGGAACCGGGAAAACATTCCCGGATGGATCCCTCCTTCCTCGGTGACGTGCAACAATATGTTAGGACACACCCGGCACTGCACATTGTCATGTCGTACTTTGTGTTGCTCTTGTTTGCTTTATATTTATACTGTTTCCTCCCCCTCTTCTCTCTCGATAGAGCCCGGTGCCGACGCAGCTCCGGTGATTGGTTCCAGTACTGACGACCTTGCCTTTGCCGCCGAGCAACCAGGCAAGCCCCCCCTTTGATCATCCCGATATCGCCCATTCTATTTTCTCATGCTTGCATTAGATTTTGCTACTGTTACTGTTTGCTCCTATTCTGATGCATACCTGTTTATTGTAACCTGCTATTGATACCTTACCTTCTTATCCTAAACTGCTTAGTATAGGCTGGGTAGAGACCCACTAGAGGACCCCACTTTGATCCTTGTTGCCCCGCTGGATTATCAGAAGACCCGATCAACGGGATTGAAGACCAGGTCCCGGCACCGCACATCACCCCCCCTTAGTTGTAACGACACTGCAGCGTTACTATCGAGTGCCGAGGGTGAAACCTCTTGTAGCACTTCTGATGTTAACTCTGTAGAGAAGCTATTTGGTCGTGGTCATCGAGGGTGATTCCTCCTACGTTCACCTTGGCAGTTACATCGAGTGGGTATCCATCGAGGGTGATTCCTCGGATTCCCTTGATGTTATGGACACACGGATACTTGGACTTTACACTGTTACCTGGAAAGGCGGGTCGACCCTGAGGGGTACCCGCGTGTGATGTGAAGACGGGTTGCCTGTATGGTGCCCGAGTGATGAATACGAGGCGTGGCCGGGCATTCATGGCCCTTGCCGCAAGTCCTCGAGACGGGGCGACGGGGTCACATCTTTCGTGAGTCTCTGCTCATTTTCTGCAAGCCCCTAGTCCACTACGATTTGGATATTTGATCCGAGCAGGCCTCTGGCCTGATAGCACTAACCATCACGTGGGCATAGTATGGGCGTTCTGCATCGTATGCATCAGCCGAAAGCTCAGTCAGACGTCCAGTTCAGCATCGCGGCACAGACGGACCGGCGCCATCCTGTAGTGGTGGTGCCTGGCTTCACCATGTACGCAACGACCCGGAGGGCGAGGGGCGATGGCCAAGACCCCCTTGCGCTTAGGATGTAGACCGACGGGGACCTCTCTGCTGAGCCGTAGGTAGGGTTGCGGTGTGTTGTTTGGCCGAGGCCGGGCATGACCCAGGAAATTGTGTCCGGCCGGAGTTAAGCGAGCGTGATGGGTAAGTTGGTGCACCCCTGCAGGGAAGAACATTTCTATCGATAGCCGGTCCTACGGTAAAGGACACTCGGAGTTGTATCCCGATCGATACAACTAGAACTGGACCCTTGAGACATTAACAGGTTGATGACTGTATGGCTCTGGGATTGCTTCTCGCAGGGAGTCGAGAAGGGATCTCAGGACGAGGTTGATGACTGTATGACTCTGGGATTGCTTTCTCGCAGGGAGTCGAGAAAGGATCTCTGGGTGAGGTTGATATTAGTACTGCTACATTATATTGTACTGTTCTACTCTCTTCTATTGCTGCAAGACCGCTGAAGATGCTAGTCTTCGATAGGACTAGGCTTTCCTCTCTATTCTGGCATTTCTGCAGCCCAGTCCACATATACAGCCTCCCTTTGATAATGTTGCATAAGTAGTGTAGATCCTTGCTTGCTGAGTACTTTAGAGTACTCACGGTTGCTTTGCTTTCCTTTTCCCCCATATCAGTTGGTCGTGACCAGATGACGGAGCCGCTGAGACAGCTACCCCCGCCGATGATCGACTACTGCTACCACCCCGAGGGTGGTTACTTCTACGAGTTTGCCGACGACCAGGAGTAGGTTCGGAGGGTCCCAGGCAGGAGGCCTGCGCCTTTCGATCGTAGTGTTTTATTTTGCCCCGCCTTCCTCAAGGCCTTTCTGTTACTCTTTTATATCTGTACTCATATATCTGATGCTTCCGCTGACACTTGTATGCCATCGAGTTATGTATTCGAGCCCTCGAGGCCCCTGGCTTGTAATATAAAGCTTGTATGACTTTATTTATGTTTTAGAGTTGTGTTGTGATATCTTCCCGTGAGTCCTTAGGCTTGATCGTGTGCATTTGCGTGTATGATTAGCGCGCGATCGGGCCGGGGGCGTCACCAGTTGGTATCAGAGCCGACTGCTTGTAGGAACCCCCTTTCCAACTCCTTGGCTGAAGTTGAGTCTAGAAACCGAAAAACTATTTTACTAACTTGGCTGTGTGGCTTACGGGCCCACGTCGCCAATTGGGTGGTATTAGGATCTTTTACTCCTCGACCTTTACTCTGGGACTCTGCTCTCTCTTCTATTCGGGTTAAATGATTTTACTAACACCGACACTTAGGATCATGTAATTCCTATCCTCCCGGAGAGCTGGATATCTGTGCTTATTCCTTACCATTGATCTGATTAGTCTGATAATCATTTTCCTTTCCATTGGGTTGTTTAACCTTTTCTTTCTGAGTTATCATATACGTCGCACACCGTCATTTGACACTTTTGGAATCTCCCAGAAAAATGTGTCGTGTTCAGCGTCAACATTTTGAGTTCTTCCGAGATGTTAATTGAATTCATGAACGGCAATGCCATCCTTGCCCCTCGCTGATCTGTATTATCATCGTCAATCTCTTTGACTACCTGCCCACGCATTGCCGTTAACCCAGAACGAGTTCAAGCTATTCTTGACTGGACTCCTCCGAAGAACGTCAAGCAAGTCAGAAGTTTTCTCGGCCTTGCAAGCTATTGCCGTCGCTTTGTCGAGAATTTCTCAAAGATTGCTAAGCCTTTGACCGATCTGCTTCACAAGGGCGTTAAGTTTGAATGGACAGAAAAATGTCAGGAAAGTTTCCAGACACTCAAAGACAAGCTGACATCTGCCCCCGTGCTATCTCCTCCAGATACCCGCAAAGACTTTGTGATTTATTGTGACGCATCCCGTGAAGGATTAGGCTGTGTCCTAATGCAAGAGCGTAAAGTGATTGCTTATGGCTCTCGTCAGTTGCGCCCACATGAAGAGAATTATCCCGTACATGATCTAGAACTAGCTGCTGTCATCTATGCACTGCAGTTGTGGCGACATTACCCCCTCGGTAATCGTTGCGAGATCTACACGGATCATAAAAGTTTGAAGTACTTGTTCACTCAGCCATCTCTGAATCTCCGTCAGCAAAGATGGATGGAGACCATTGCAGACTATGATTTGGGTATTTCTTATACCCCTGGCAAGGCTAATGTAATGGCTGATGCATTGAGCCGCAAATCCTATTGCTGCGAACTTGAGGTTCAGCTACAGCAACCACTTCTATATGAAGAGCTTCGAAAGCTAAATCTCGAGATAGTTCCTCAAGGATACTTAAAAACCTTGGTTGTTGAACCAGACCTTGAGAAAGCTGTTAAGAGTGCACAAGCTAAAGATGCTGAAGTTGATTTGATGAAGAAAGACCTTCACCTTGAAAAGTACAGGGATTTCTCGCTGTCTGAAGATAGAACCTTGTACTTCAGAGGCCGCATTGTAGTACCTCGCTTTGAGCTTATGACTGACAAAGTCATGAAGGAGGCACATGATACCCCGTTGTCTATTCATCCGGGTAGCACTAAGATGTATCGTGATCTCCGTCAAACGTACTGGTGGTCCAGAATGAAGCAGGACATTGCTCGTTATGTTGCTGAATGTGATGTGTGTCGTCGCGTTAAAGCAGAACATCAGAAGCCTGCTGGAATTCTGCAACCGTTGCCTATTCCTCTATGGAAATGGGATAAGGTTCAGATGGATTTCATTACAGAACTTCCCAGGTCACAGAAGGGTCACGATGCTATTCTTGTCGTCGTCGACCAACTCTCCAAAGTTGCACACTTTCTGCCTGTCAAGGAGACGATCACTGCTAGTCAGTTAGCAGAATTATATATCTCCAGAATTGTATCACTCCACGGTATTCCGAAGGAGATCAGTTCGGACCGTGGCGGTCTTTTCACCTCTAAGTTCTGGGAAAGTTTCCAAAAGGCTATGGGAACTCATATTACTTGGAGTTCAGCTTATCACCCCCAATCCCAAGGCCAAGTTGAGCGAGTCAACCAAGTGCTTGAAGATATGCTTCGAGCTTGTGTTATTTCTTTCGGCAAGAAGTGGGAAGAATCTCTCCCGTATGCCGAGTTCTCTTATAACAACAGCTATCAAGCCAGCTTGAAAATGGCCCCCTTCGAAGTACTTTATGGACGTAAGTGTCGAACCCCTCTGAATTGGTCAGAAACTGGGGAACGACCGCTCGTGGGACCCGAAATTATTCAACACGCCGTAGAACAAGTCCGTATCGTCCGTGAAAATCTCAAGGCGGCTCAGGACCGTCAGAAGAGCAACTATGATCGCGAACGATGGGGTTTGATTTATCCACCTGGTGATCAAGTTTATCTGCGCGTCACTCCTATGAAGGGCACTCACCGTTTTGGAATCAAGGGCAAGCTAGCTCCACGCTACATTGGTCCTTTTCGCATTGTAGCAAGACATGGTCAGGTGGCATATAAATTGGAATTGCCGCCACAATTCTCTCATATCCACGACGTCTTCCATGTGTCGCAACTTCGTAAATGCTTCAAGGAATCTCCGCACCGCGCAGTGGACCATGAAATGCTCGAATTGCAGGATGATCTTTCTTATAAGGAGCATCCGATCCGCATTCTCGATGAAGCTGAACGTCGAACCCGTCAGAAGGTTACCAAGTTCCTCAAAGTGCAGTGGTCAAATCATACCGAAGATGAAGCCACTTGGGAACGCGAGGATAAACTTCGAGCGAAATACCCCGAACTTTTTCCTTCTACTTCTTAATTCTCGGGACGAGAATTCCTGTTAGTACAGGAGATTTGTAAAACCCCCAGTGGTTAACTACAGTAATCACCCTTTTGATTATGCCATGTCATCATGATCAACAGTGCTTGATCATCATTTGCATCATATTGCATTCAGCTCCTAACTCAAAATCCAAATTTAAATAAAAGGGAAAATAAAAGTTGTTCAAATTTGAAAACTAAATTGTTCATTAAATAGCAAGTAATCCAGAGACAATTCTAAAATTATAATCAACATTTATTAAATTAATGAAGTGACTCTAACAGCAGCCAAACAGGAGTACTTAATCTATATTCATTTAATTAAAATGCAAACAAAATCATTTTTGGCTCCAAACCTTTTTCTGTCAGTGCTAGATACTGCACTATATTTGTTGGACCACATAACCTATTTTACAAAACTATATTTGAGGCTACACCTTTTTGCAAAGTGGAGAAATAGATAAAAGAGAAAGACAGAAATAAAACAAAAGACAAAAGCTAAATAAAAAAAAGAAAAAGAAAGAAAAGCCCCCCCCCCAACTGGGCCACAGCCCAGCCGGTCGCTCACCAGGCCGGCCCACCTCTGCCACCTTATCCCCCCACCACCCCAAACCCTAGCAACCCCGATCCCCTCTCCCCCCCCCTCTCTCTCGTTCTGGATCGGCGAGCGCCCCGATCCGTCGCCCGTCGCCCCCCCCCCCCCCCGCCCCGGCGACCACCACCGGCGCCCGCGACGCCGGCATCCCTCCCCAGCATCGCCTCGCCGGACGCCTCTCCTCCCCGGACCCCACCCACTCCTGGATCGGGAAGGGGTCGATCCCGGCGCCCCTCGCCAACGCCCGCGACGCCGCCGGTCCCGGTGCGCGCTCCCGTCACCACCCCGCCGTCGCCTCGCGCCAGCACGCCGCCTAACCTCGCCCCCCGGCCTGTCCTCTCCCGTCGGCCACCTCGGGCCCGCACGCATCCCCCCCCTGTGAGCCGCGTCTGCCCTCCTTCTCCCCCTCGCCGCGGTCACTGCCCGCGTCGTCCCTGGCGCGCGCCCCGGCCGCGCGCCCTCCTCGCATCGCCGTCCACCGCACGACCGCACCCGCCCGTGGCCTCCAGCCCGCTCGCTCGCCCCGGCGCGCCACGACCCGCACCGGCCACTGCCACTGGCGGCCGCGCCCCGCAGCCCACTGCCCCAGCTCGCCACGGCGCCCCCCCACCCCGGCCACCGCCTGGGCCCTGCCCCCCCTGCCGTTCGCCGCTGGCCTGGCCACGGCCCGGCCACGGCCACCGCCGGCCTCCCCTGGCCGCACACGCGCCCGCCTCCCCTGTAGCCTTGGCCGGACATGTCAGGTGCCCAAAGGGCCGGCCTGGACATTGTCCGGCCTGGTCAATGACACGTGGGCCTAGTGCCCCTGTTAAGGAAAAGAAAAGGGATTAAAAAAATAATAATAAATAATGAATGTTAATTGAATTAATTAATTAGTTAATTAATACTATTTAGTTTAAGTAAATAGGTTTAGTTGCTAATTAGGGTTAATCTACTAGTTAGTGTTATTAGACTATGACATGTGGGTCCAGTTTGACCCTGTTGACCAGTCAACATCGACTGGTCAACTGTTGACCATTGACTGGATTGATAATAATTCAGAAATTCATTTTAAACTTCAGCAATTAATAGAAAATTAACCGTAATCCGGATCGAAAAACTTTGAACATGAAAGTTGATCAGAACCACGAGACGAATCTGAATACGCGGTCCGTTCGTCCGCCACACGTCTCTAACTATCCGAACATGCAACCGTTCCCCTCCGGTCATCTGTCTGACAAATGCCCGGAACCGGGAAAACATTCCCGGATGGATCCCTCCTTCCTCGGTGACATGCAACCATATGTTAGGACACACCCGGCACTGCACATTGTCATGTCGTACTTTGTGTTGCTCTTGTTTGCTTTATATTTATACTGTTTCCTCCCCCTCTTCTCTCTCGATAGAGCCCGGTGCCGACGCAGCTCCGGTGATTGGTTCCAGTACTGACGACCTTGCCTTTGCCGCCGAGCAACCAGGCAAGCCCCCCCTTTGATCATCCCGATATCGCCCATTCTATTTTCTCATGCTTGCATTAGATTTTGCTACTATTCCTGTTTGCTCCTATTCTGATGCATAGCCTGTTTATTGTAACCTGCTATTGATACCTTACCTTCTTATCCTAAACTGCTTAGTATAGGCTGGGTAGAGACCCACTAGAGGACCCCACTTTGATCCTTGTTGCCCCGCTGGATTATCAGAAGACCCGATCAACGGGATTGAAGACCAGGTCCCGGCATCGCACATCACCCCCCCTTAGTTGTAACGACACTGCAGCGTTACTATCGAGTGCCGAGGGTGAAACCTCTTGTAGCACTTCTGATGTTAACTCTGTAGAGAAGCTATTTGGTCGTGGTCATCGAGGGTGATTCCTCCTTCCCCACTTCCGATACGACCTTGTCGTGCAACACATCCAGTGTGAACTCATCGAGGGTGATTCCTCCTACGTTCACCTTGGCAGTTACATCGAGTGGGTATCCATCGAGGGTGATACCTCGGATTCCCTTGATGTTATGGACACACGGATACTTGGACTTTACACTGTTACCTGGAAAGGCGGTCGACCCTGAGGGGTACCCGCGTGTGATGTGAAGACGGGTTGCCTGTATGGTGCCCGAGTGATGAATACGAGGCGTGGCCGGGCATTCATGGCCCTTGCCGCAAGTCCTCGAGACGGGGCGACGGGGTCACATCTTTCGTGAGTCTCTGCTCGTTTTCCGCAAGCCCCTAGTCCACTACGATTTGGATATTTGATCCGAGCAGGCCTCTGGCCTGATAGCACTAACCATCACGTGGGCATAGTATTGGCGTTCTGCATCGTATGCATCAGCCGAAAGCTCAGTCAGACGTCCAGTTCAGCATCGCGGCACGGACGGACCGGCGCCATCCTGTAGTGGTGGTGCCTGGCTTCACCATGTACGCAACGACCCGGAGGGCGAGGGGCGATGGCCAAGACCCCCTTGCGCTTAGGATGTAGACCGACAGGGACCTCTCTGCTGAGCCGTAGGTAGGGTTGCAGTGTGTTGTTTGGCCGAGGCCGGGCATGACCCAGGAAAGTGTGTCCGGCCGGAGTTAAGCGAGCGTGATGGGTAAGTTGGTGCACCCCTGCAGGGAAGAACATTTCTATCGATAGCCGGTCCTACGGTAAAGGACACTCGGAGTTGTATCCCGATCGATACAACTAGAACTGGACCCTTGAGACGTTAACAGGTTGATGACTGTATGGCTCTGGGATTGCTTCTCGCAGGGAGTCGAGAAGGGATCTCAGGACGAGGTTGATGACTGTATGACTCTGGGATTGCTTTCTCGCAGGGAGTCGAGAAAGGATCTCTGGGTGAGGTTGACATTTGTACTGCTACATTATATTGTACTGTTCTACTCTCTTCTATTGCTGCAAGACCGCTGAAGATGCTAGTCTTCGATAGGACTAGGCTTTCCTCTCTATTCTGGCATTTCTGCAGCCCAGTCCACATATACAGCCTCCCTTTGATAATGTTGCATAAGTAGTGTAGATCCTTGCTTGCTGAGTACTTCAGAGTACTCACGGTTGCTTTGCTTTCCTTTTCCCCCATATCAGTTGGTCGTGGCCAGATGACGGAGCCGCTAAGATAGCTACCCCCACCGATGATCGACTACAGCTACCACCCCGAGGGTGGTTACTTCTACGATTTTGCCGACGACCAGGAGTAGGTTCGGAGGGTCCCAGGCAGGAGGCCTGCGCCTTTCGATCGTAGTGTTTTATTTTGCCCCGCCTTCCTCAAGGCCTTTCTGTTACTCTTTTATATCTGTACTCAGATATCTGATGCTTCCGCTGACGCTTGTATGCCATCGAGCTATGTATTCGAGCCCTCGAGGCCCCTGGCTTGTAATATAAAGCTTGTATGACATTATTTATGTTTTAGAGTTGTCTTGTGATATCTTCCCGTGAGTCCTTAGGCTTGATCGTGTGCATTTGCGTGTATTATTAGTGCATGGTCAGGCCGGGGGCGTCACATTGGTGCACAAATGGAATCATATCCCGTTATTCTGTACATTATTGTCCCAACATGTGTCCATGGGTGAGCTCACGTAATGATTTTAGATACTAGGAGTGGACACGCCAGCGATCAAATCATCAGGAACTCAATTTTGCAAGCCAGTTTTGGCCTCCGAATCTTTGCCGTAGCCGACAAAGTTGGCCACCGGGGTATACGGCTTTTCGTTGCAGTCGTTTTGGCAGGTTGTGGAGCTCAAACAGAGTTCGTATGACCAGATTACGCCCGTTCTACGGATACAACCTAAATGGATTCCAGCACCAGGGCAGACCGTGAGTTGAGCTTCCAAGGTAAGTTGATCGCGCTGGGGAGCCATCTTTCAACACACGGAATGACCTATTATTTTGCGTGTAAATGATAAGACCGCAGAAGAGCTGCTATGCACATCTTCGTCCAAGGATGACGCGTGTTCTTACCCAAACATGCGGCTGGCAGCGGGATGGGTGATAGAGCATGCAAAACTTCATTTCTAGGGTGTTTTGTTGCACCAAGGAGCCTCCTCCTTCTATCCAGAATGACATGTAGGCCTTGTTGGTGCACAAATGGAATCATATCCCATTATTCTGTACATTATTGTCCCAATATGTGTCCATGGGTGAGCTCACATAACGATTTTAGAGGGTTGGAGTGGACACGCCAGCGATTAAATCATCAGGAACTCAATTTTGCAAGCGAGTTTTGGCCTCCGAAACTTTGCCGTAGCCAACTAAGTGGGCCACCGGGGTATACGGCTATTTGTTGCGGTCGTTTTGGCAGGTTGTGGAGCTCAAACAGAGTTCGTATGACCAGATTACGCCCGTTCTACGGATACAACCTAAATGGATTCCAGCACCGGGGCAGACCATGAGTCGAGCTTCCAAGGTAAGTTGATCGCGCCGGGGAGCCATCTTTCAACACTCGGAATGACCTATTATTTTGCGTTTAAATGATAAGAGCGCAGAAGAGCTGCTATGCACATCTTCGTACAAGGATGACGCATGTTCTTGCCCAAACATGCGGCTGGCAGCGGGATGAGTGATAGAGCTTGCAAAACTTAATTTCTGGGGTGCTTTGGTGCACCAAGGAGCCTCCTCCTTCTATCCAGACTGACATGTGGGCCTTGTTCGTGCACAAATGGAATCATGTCCCGTTATTCTATACATTCTTGTCCCAACATGTGTCCGTGGGTGAGCTCACATAACGATTTTAGAGGCTAGGAGTGGACACGCCAGCTATTAAATCATCAGGAACTCAATTTTCCAAGCCAGTTTTGGCCTCCGAAACATTGCCATAGCCGACGAAGTGGGCCACCGGGGTATAGGGCTTTTTGTTGCGGTCGTTTTGGCAAGTTGTGGAGCTCAAACGGAGTTCGTATGACCAGATTACGCCCGTTCTACGGATACAACCTAAATGGATTCCATCACCGGGGCAGACCAAGAGTCGAGCTTCCAAGGTAAGTTGATCACGCCGGGGAGCCATCTTTCAACACTCAGAATGACCTATTATTTTGCGTGTAAATGATAAGAGCGCAGAAGAGCTGCTATGCACATCTTCGTCCAAGGATGACGCATGTTCTAGCCCAAACATGCGCCTGGCTGCGGGATGGGTGATAGAGCATGCAAAACTTCATTTCTGGGGTGTTTTGGTGCACTAAGGAGCCTCCTCCTTCTATCCAGACTGACATGTAGGCCTTGTTGGTGCACAAATGGAATCATACCCTGTTATTCTGTACATTATTGTCCCAACATGTGTCCATGGGTGAGCTCACGTAACGATTTTACAGGCTAGGACTGGACACGGTAGCTATTAAATCATCAGGAACTCAATTTTGCAAGCCAGTTTTGTCCTCCGAAACTTTGCTGTAGCTAACAAAGTAGGCCACCGGGGTATACGGCCTTTCGTTGCGGTCATTTTGGTAGGTTGTGGAGCTCAAACGGAGTTCGTATGACCAGATTACGCCCATTCTATGGATACAACCTAAATGGATTCCAGCACCGGGGCAGACCGTGAGTCGAGCTTCCAAGGTAAGTTGGTCACGCCGGGGAGCCATCTTTCAACACTCGGAATGACCTATTATTTTGCGTTTAAATGATAAGAGCGTAGAAGAGCTGCTATGCACATCTTCGTCCAAGGATGACGCATGTTCTTGCCCAAACATGCGGCTGGCAGCGGGATGAGTGATAGAGCATGCAAAACTTCATTTCTGGGGTGTTTTGGTGCACCAAGGAGCCTCCTCCTTCTATCCAGACTGACTTGTAGGCCTTGTTGGTGCACAAATGGAATCATGTCCCGTTATTCTGTACATTATTGTCCCAACATGTGTCCATGGGTGAGCTCACGTAACGATTTTAGAGGCTAGGAGTGGACACGCCAGCGATTAAATCATCTGGAACTCAATTTTCCAAGCCAGTTGTGGCCTCCGAAACATTGTCGTAGCCAATGAAGTGGGCCACCGGGTTATACGGCTTGTCGTTGTGGTCGTTTTGGCAGGTTGTGGAGCCCAAACGGAGTTCGTATGACCAGATTACGCTCGTTCTACGGATACAACCTAAATGAATTCCAGCACCGGGGCAGACCGTGAGTCGAGCTTCCAAGGTAAGTTGATCGCGCTGGGGAGCCATCTTTCAACACTCGGAATGACCTATTATTTTGCGTGTAAATGATAAGAGCGCAGAAGAGCTGCTATGCACATCTTCGTCCAAGGATGACGCATGTTCTTGCCCAAACATGCGGCTGGCAGCGGGATGGGTGATAGAGCATGCAAAACTTCATTTTTGGGGTGTTTTGGTGCAGCAAGGAGACTCCTCCTTCTATCCAGACAGACATGTAGGCCTTGTTGGTGCACAAATGGAATCATATCCCATTATTCTGTACATTATTATCCCAACATGTGTCCATGGGTGAGCTCACGTAACGATTTTAGAGGCTAGGAGTGGACACGCCAGCGATTAAATCATCAGGAACTCAATTTTGCAAGCCAGTTTTGGCCTCCGAAACTTTACCGTAGCCAACGAAGTGGGCCACCGGGGTATATGGCTTTTCGTTGCGGTCATTTTGGAAGGTTGTGGTGCTCAAACGGAGTTCGTATGACCAAATTACGCCCGTTCTACGAATATAACCTAAATGGATTCCAGCACGGGGGCAGACTATGAGTCGAGCTTCCAAGGTAAGTTGATCGCACCGGGGAGCCATCTTTCAACACTCGGAATGACCTATTATTTTGCGTCTAAATTATAAGAGCGTAGAAGAGCTACTATGCACATCTTCGTCCAAGGATGACGCATGTTCTTGCCCAAACATGCGGCTGGCAGCGGGATGAGTGATAGAGCATGCAAAACTTCATTTCTAGGGTGTTTTGGTGCACCAAGGAGCCTCCTCCTTCTATCCAGACTAACATGTAGGCCTTGTTGGTGCACAAATGGAATCATGTCCCGTTATTCTGTACATTATTGTCCCAACATGTGTCCATGGGTGAGCTCACGTAACGATTTTAGAGGCTAGGAGTGGTGACGCCAGCAATTAAATCATCTGGAACTCAATTTTCCAAGCCAGTTTTGGCCTCCGAAACATTGCCGTAGCCAATGAAATGGGCCACCGGGGTATACAGCTTGTCGTTGCGGTCATTTTGGCAGGTTGTGGAGCTCAAACGGAGTTCGTATGACCAGATTACGCCCGTTCTACAGATGCAACCTAAATGGATTCCAGCACCGGGGCAGACCGTGAGTCGAGCTTCCAAGGTAAGTTGATCGCGCCGGGGAGCCATCTTTCAACACTCGGAATGACCTATTATTTTGCGTGTAAATGATAATAGTGCAGAAGAGCTGCTATGCACATCTACGTCCAAGGATGACGCATGTTCTTGCCCAAACATGCGGCTGGCAGCGGGATGGGTGATAGAGCATGCAAAACTTCATTTCTGCGGTGTTTTGGTGCACCAAGGAGCCTCCTCCTTCTATCCAGACTGACATGTAGGCCTTGTTGGTGCACAAATGGAATCATATCCCATTATTCTATACATTATTGTCCCAACATGTGTCCATGGGTGAGCTCACGTAACGATTTTAGGGGCTAGGAGTGGACCCGCCAGCTATTAAATCATCAGGAACTCAATTTTGCAAGCCAGTTTTGGTCTCCGAAACTTTGCCGTAGCTAACAAAGTAGGCCACCGGGGTATACGGCCTTTCATTTTGGTTGTTTTGGCAGGTTGTGGAGCTCAAAGGGAGTTCGTATGACCAGATTACGCCCGTTCTACGGATACAACCTAAATGGATTCCAGCACTGGGGCAGACCGTGAGTCGAGCTTCCCAGGTAAGTTGATCACGCCGGGGAGCCATCTTTCAACACTCGGAATGACCTATTATTTTGCGTTTAAATTTTAAGAGCATAGAAGAGCTGCTATGCACATCTTCGTCCAAGGATGACGCATGTTCTTGCGCAAACATGCGGCTGGCAGCGGGATGAGTGATTGAGAATGCAAAACTTCATTTCTGGGGTGTTTTGGTGCACTAAGGAGCCTCCTCCTTCTATCCAGACTGACATGTAGGCTTTGTTGGTGCACAAATGGAATCATGTCCCGTTATTCTGTACATTATTGTCCCAACATGTGTCCATGGGTGAGCTCACGTAACGATTTTAGAGGCTAGGAGTGGACACGCCAGCGATTAAATCATCTGGAACTCAATTTTCCAAGCCTGTTTTGGCCTTCGAGACATTGCCGTAGCCAATGAAGTGGGCCATCGGGGTATACGGCCTTTAATTGTGGTTGTTTTGGCAGGTTGTGGAGCTCAAACGGAGTTCGTATGACCAGATTACGCCCGTTCTACGGATACAACCTAAATGGATTCCAGCACCGGGGTAGACCGTGAGTCGAGCTTCCAAGGTAAGTTGATCGCGCCGGGGAGCCATCTTTCAACACTCGGAATGACCTATTATTTTGCATGTAAATGATAAGAGCGCAGAAGAGCTGCTATGCACATCTTCGTCCAAGGATGACGCATGTTCTTGCCCAAACATGCGGCTGGCAGCGGGATGGGTGATAGAGCATGCAAAACTTCATTTCTGGGGTGTTTTGGTGCTCTAAGGAGCCTCCTCCTTCTATCCAGACTGACATGTAGGCCTTGTTGGTGCACAAATGGAATCATATCCCATTATTCTGTACATTATTGTCCCAACATGTGTCCATGGGTGAGCTCACGTAACGATTTTAGAGGCTAGGAGTGGACACGCCAGTGATTAAATCATCAGGAAGTCAATTTTGCAAGCCAGTTTTGGCATCCGCAACTTTACCGTAGCCGATGAAGTGGGCCACCGGGGTATACGGCTTTTCGTTGCGGCCATTTTGGCAGGTTGTGGAGCTCAAACGGAGTTCGTATGACCAGATTACGCCCGTTCTATGGATACAACCTAAATGGATTCCAGCACCGGGGCAGACCTTGAGTCGAGCTTCCAAGGTATGTTGATCGCGCCGGGGAGCCATCTTTCAACACTCGGAATGACCTATTATTTTGTGTTTAAATGATAAGAGCGCAGAAGAGCTGCTATGCACATCTTCGTCCAAGGATGACGCATGTTCTTGTCCAAACATGCGGCTGGCAGCGGGATGGGTGATAGAGCATGCAAAACATGATTTCTGCGGTGTTTTGGTGCACCAAGGAGCCTCCTCCTTCTATCCAGACTGACATGTAGGCCTTGTTGGTGCACAAATGGAATCATATCCCGTTATTTTGTACATTATTGTCCCAACATGTGTCCATGGGTGAGCTCACGTAACGATTTTAGAGGCTAGGAGTGGACACGCTAGCGATTAAATCATCAGGAACTCAATTTTGCAAGCCAGTTTTGGCCTCCGAAACTTTGCCGTAGCCGACGAAGTGGGCCACCGGGGTATACGGCTTTTTGTTGCGGTCGTTTTGGTAGGATGTGGAGCTCTAACGGAGTTCGTATGACCAGATTACGCCCGTTCTACCGATACAACCTAAATGGATTGTAGCACCGGGGCAGACCGTGAGTCAAGCTTCCAAGGTTAGTTAACCGCGCTGGGGAGCCATCTTTCAACACTCAAAATGACCTATTATTTTGCATGTAAATGATAAGAGCACAGAAGAGCTGCTCTGCACATCTTCGTCCAAGGATGACGCATGTTCTTGCCCAAACATGCGGCTGGCAGCGGGATGGGTGATAGAGCATGCAAAACTTCATTTTTGGGGTGTTTTGGTGCACAAAGGAGGCTCCTCCTTCGATCCAGACAGACATGTAGGCCTTGTTGGTGCACAAATGGAATCATATCCCGTTATTCTGTACATTATTATCCCAACATGTGTCCATGGGTGAGCTCACGTAACGATTTTAGAGGATAGGAGTGGACACGCCAGCGATTAAATCATCAGGAACTCAATTTTGCAAGCCAGTTTTGGCCACCGAAACTTTGCCGTAGCTGACGAAGTGGGCCACCAGGGTATACGGCTTTTCGTTGCGGTCGTATTGGCAGGATGTGGAGCTCAAACGGAGTTCGTATGATCAGATTACGCCCGTTCTACCGATACAACCTAAATGGATTGTAGCACCGGGGCAGACCGTGAGTCGAGCTTCCAAGGTAAGTTGATCACGCCGGGGAGACATGTTTCAACACTTGAAATGACCTATTATTTTGTGTGTAAATGATAAGAGCACAGAAGAGCTGCTATGCACATCTTCGTCCAAGGATGACGCATGTTCTTGCCCAAACATGCGGCTCGCAGCGGGATGGGTGATAGAGCATGCAAAACTTCATTTTTGGGGTGTTTTGGTGCACCAAGGAGCCTCCTCCTTCTATCCTGACAGACATGTAGGCCTTGTTGGTGCACAAATGGAATCATATCCCATTATTCTGTACATTATTATCCCAACATGTGTCCATGGGTGAGCTCACGTAACGATTTTAGAGGCTAGGAGTGGACACGCCAGCGATTAAATCATGAGGAACTCAATTTTGCAAGCCAGTTTTGGCCTCTGAAACTTTACCGTAGCTGACGAAGTGGGCCACTGGGGTATACGGCTTTTCGTTGCGGTCGTTTTGGCAAGTTGTGGAGCTGAAACGGAGTTCGTATGACCAGATTACGCCCGTTCTACGGATACAACCTAAATGGATTCCAGCACCGGGGCAGACCGTGAGTCGAGCTTCCAAGGTAAGTTGATCGCGCCGGGGAGCCATCTTTCAACACTCAAAATGACCTATTATTTTGCGTGTAAATGATAAGAGCGCAGAAGAGCTGCTATGCACATCTTCGTCCAAGGATGACGCATGTTCTTGCCCAAACATGCGGCTGGCAGCGGGATGGGTGATAGAGCATGCAAAACTTCATTTTTGGGGTGGTTTGGTGCACCAAGGAGCCTCCTCCTTCTATCCAGATAGACATGTAGGCCTTGTTGGTGCACAAATGGAATCATATCCCGTTATTCTGTACTTTATTATCCCAACATGTGTCCATGGGTGAGCTCACGTAACGATTTTTGAGGCTAGGAGTCGACACGCCAGCGATTAAATCATCAGGAACTCAATTTTGCAAGCCAGTTTTGGCCTCCGAAATTTTGCCGTAGCCGACGAAGTGGGCCACCAGGGTATACGGCTTTTCGTTGCGGTCGTTTTATCAGGATGTGGAGCTCAAACGGAGTTCGTATGATCAGATTACGCCCGTTCTACCGATACAACCTAAATGGATTGTAGCACCGGGGCAGACCGTGAGTCGAGCTTCCAAGGTAAGTTGATCGCGTCGGGGAGCCATCTTTCAACACTCGGAACGACCTATTATTTTGCATGTAAATGATAAGAGCGCAGAAGAGCTGCTATGCACATCTTCGTCCAAGGATGACGCATGTTCTTGCCCAAACATGCGGCTGGCAGCGGGATGGGTGATAGAGCATGCAAAACTTCATTTTTGGGGTGTTTTGGTGCACCAAGGAGCCTCCTCCTTCTATCCTGACAGACATGTAGGCCTTGTTGGTGCACAAATGGAATCATATCCCATTATTCTGTACATTATTATCCCAACATGTGTCCATGGGTGAGCTCACGTAACGATTTTAGAGGCTAGGAGTGGACACGCCAGCGATTAAATCATCAAGAACTCAATTTTGCAAGCCAGTTTTGGCCTCCGAAACTTTACCGTAGCTGACGAAGTGGGCCACTAGGGTATACGGCTTTTCGTTGCGGTCGTTTTGGCAGGTTGTGCAGCTCAAACGGAGTTCGTATGACCAGATTATGCCCGTTCTACGGATACAACCTAAATGGATTCCAGCACCGGGGCAGACCGTTAGTCGAGCTTCCAGGGTAAGTTGATCGCACCGGGGAGCCATCTTTCAACACTTGGAATAACCTATTATTTTGCATGTAAATGATAAGAGCGCAGAAGAGATGCTATGCACATCTTCGTCCAAGGATGACGCATGTTCTTGCCCAAACATGCGGCTGGCAGCGGGATGGGTGATAGAGCATGCAAAACTTCATTTTTTGGGTGTTTTGGTGCACCAAGGAGCCTCCTCCTTCTATCCAGACAGACATGTAGGCCTTGTTGGTGCACAAATGGAATCATATCCCGTTATTCTGTACATTATTATCCCAACATGTGTCCATCGGTAAGCTCATGTAACGATTTTAGAGGCTAGGAGTGGACACGCCAGCGATTAAATCATCAGGAACTCAATTTTGCAAGCCAGTTTTGGCCTCCGAAACTTTGCCGTAGCTGATGAAGTGGGCCACCGGGGTATACGGCTTTTCATTGCAGTTGTTTTGGCAGGATGTGGAGCTCAAACGGAGTTCGTATGATCAGATTACGCCCGTTCTACCGATACAACCTAAATGGATTGTAGCACCGGGGCAGACCGTGAGTCGAGCTTCCAAGGTAAGTTGATCACGCCGGGGAGACATCTTTCAACACTCGGAATGACCTATTATTTTGCATGTAAATGATAAGAGCGCAGAAGAGCTGCTATGCACATCTTCGTCCAAGGATGACGCATGTTCTTGCCCAAACATGCGGCTGGCAGCGGGATGGGTGATAGAGCATGCAAAACTTCATTTTTGGGGTGTTTTGGTGCACCAAGGAGCCTCCTCCTTCTATCCAGACAGACATGTAGGCCTTGTTGGTGCACAAATGGAATCATATCCCGTTATTCTGTACATTATTATCCCAACATGTGTCCATGGGTAAGCTCATGTAACGATATTAGAGGCTAGGAGTGGACACGCCAGCGATTAAATCATCAGGAACTCAATTTTGCAAGCCAGTTTTGGCCTCTGAATCTTTACCGTAGCTGACGAAGTGGGCCACTGGGGTATACGGCTTTTCGTTGCGGTCGTTTTGGCAAGTTGTGGAGCTCAAACGGAGTTCGTATGACCAGATTACGCCCGTTCTACGGATACAACCTAAATGGATTCCAGCACCGGGGCAGACCATGAGTCGAGCTTCCAAGGTAAGTTGATCGCGCCGGGGAGCCATCTTTCAACACTCAAAATGACCTATTATTTTGCGTGTAAATGATAAGAGCGCAGAAGAGCTGCTATGCACATCTTCGTCCAAGGATGACGCATGTTCTTGCCCAAACATGCGGCTGGCAGCGGGATGGGTGATAGAGCATGCAAAACTTCATTTTTGGGGTGTTTTGGTGCACCAAGGAGCCTCCTCCTTCTATCCAGACAGACATGTAGGCCTTGTTGGTGCACAAATGGAATCATATCCCGTTATTCTGTACATTATTATCCCAACATGTGTCCATGGGTGAGCTCACGTAACGATTTTTGAGGCTAGGAGTCGACACGCCAGCGATTAAATCATCAGGAACTCAATTTTGCAAGCCAGTTTTGGCCACCGAAACTTTGCCGTAGCCGACGAAGTGGGCCACCAGGGTATACGGCTTTTCATTGCGGTCGTTTTATCAGGATGTGGAGCTCAAACGGAGTTCGTATGATCAGAATACGCCCGTTCTACCGATACAACCTAAATGGATTGTAGCACCGGGGCAGACCGTGAGTCGAGCTTCCAAGGTAAGTTGATCGCGTCGGGGAGCCATCTTTCAACACTCGGAATGACCTATTATTTTGCATGTAAATGATAAGAGCGCAGAAGAGCTGCTATGCACATCTTCGTCCAAGGATGACGCATGTTCTTGCCCAAACATGCGGCTGGCAGCGGGATGGGTGATAGAGCATGCAAAACTTCATTTTTGGGGTGTTTTGGTTCACCAAGGAGCCTCCTCCTTCTATCCAGACAGACATGTAGGCCTTGTTGGTGCACAAATGGAATCATATCCCGTTATTTTGTACATTATTATCCCAACATGTGTCCATGGATGAGCTCACGTAACGATTTTAGAGGCTAGGAGTGGACACGCCAGTGATTAAATCATCAGAAACTCAATTTTGCAAGCCAGTTTTGGCCTCTGAAACTTTGTCGTAGCCGATGAAGTGGGCCACCGGGGTATACGGCTTTTCGTTGCGGTCGTTTTGGCAGGATGTGGAGCTCAAACGGAGTTCGTATGATCAGATTACGGCCGTTCTACCGATACAACCTAAATGGATTGTAGCACCGGGGTAGACCGTGAGTCGAGCTTCCAAGGTAAGTTGATCGCACCGGGGAGCCATCTTTCAACACTCGAAATGACCTATTATTTTGCGTGTAAATGATAAGAGCACAGAAGAGCTGCTATGCACATCTTCGTCCAAGGATGACGCATGTTCTTGCCCAAACATGCGGCTGGCAGCGGGATGGGTGATAGAGCATGCAAAACTTCATTTTTGGGGTGTTTTGGTGCAGCAAGGAGACTCCTCCTTCTATCCAGACAGACATGTAGGCCTTGTTGGTGCACAAATGGAATCATATCCCATTATTCTGTACATTATTATCCCAACATGTATCCATGGGTGAGCTCACGTAACGATTTTAGAGGCTAGGAGTGGACACGCCAGCGATTAAATCATCAGGAACTCAATTTTGCAAGCCAGTTTTGGCCTCCGAAACTTTACCGTAGCTGACGAAGTGGGCCACCGGGGTATACGGCTTTTCGTTTCGGTCGTTTTGGTAGGTTGTGGTGCTCAAACGGAGTTCGTATGACCAGATTACGCCCGTTCTACGGATATAACCTAAATGGATTCCAGCACTGGGGCAGACCGTTAGTCGAGCTTCCAAGGTAAGTTGATCGCGCCGGGGAGCCATCTTTAAACACTCGGAATGACCTATTATTTTGCATGTAAATGATAAGAGCGTAGAAGAGATGCTGTGCACATCTTCATCCAAGGATGACGCATGTTCTTCCCCAAACATGCGGCTGGCAGCGGGATGGGTGATAGAGCATGCAAAACTTCATTTTTTGGGTGTTTTGGTGCACCAAGGAGCCTCTTCCTTCTATCCAGACAGACATGTAGGCCTTGTTGGTGCACAAATGGAATCATATCCCATTATTCTGTACATTATTATCCCAACATGTGTCCATGGGTGAGCTCACGTAACGATTTTAGAGGCTAGGAGTGGTCACGCCAGCGATTAAGTCATCAGGAACTCAATTTTGCAAGCCAGTTTTGGCCTCCGAAACTTTACCGTAGCCGACAAAGTTTGCCACCGGGGTATACGGCTTTTTGTTGCGCTCGTTTTGGCAGGTTATGGAGCTCACACGAAGTTCGTATGACCAGATTACGCCCGTTCTACGGATACAACCTAAATGGATTCCAGCACCGGGGCAGACCATGAGTCGAGCATCCAAGGTAAGTTGATCGCGCCGGGGAGCCATCTTTCAACACTCGAAAAGACCTATTATTTTGCATGTAAATGTTAAGAGCGCAAAAGAGCTGCTATGCACATCTTCATCCAAGGATGACGCATGTTCTTGCCCAAACATGCGGCTGGCAGCGGGATGGGTGATAGAGCATGCAAAACTTCATTTTTGGGGTGTTTTGGTGCACCAAGGAGCCTCCTCCTTCTATCCTAACACACATGTAGGCCTTGTTGGTGCACAAATGGAATCGTATCCCATTATTCTGTACATTATTATCCCAACATGTGTCCATGGGTGAGCTCACGTAACGATTTTAGAGGCTAGGAGTGGACACGCCAGCGATTAAATCATCAGGAACTCAATTTTGCAAGCCAGTTTTGGCCTCCGAAACTTTACCGTAGCCGACGAAGTGGGCCACCGGGGTATATGGCTTTTCGTTGCGGTTGTTTTGGTAGGTTGTGGTGCTCAAACGGAGTTCGTATGACCAGATTACGCCCGTTCTACGGATATAACCTAAATGGATTCCAGCACCGGGGCAGACCGTTAGTCGAGCTTCCAAGGTAAGTTGATCGCGCCGGGGAGCCATCTTTCAACACTCGGAATGACCTATTATTTTGCATGTAAATGATAAGAGCGCAGAAGAGATGCTATGCACATCTTCGTCCAAGGATGATGCATGTTCTTCCCCAAACATGCGGCTGCCAGCGGGATGGGTGATAGAGCATGCAAAACTTCATTTTTGGGGTGTTTTGGTGCACCAAGGAGCCTCCTCCTTCTATCCAGACAGACATGTAGGCCTTGTTGGTGCACAAATGGAATCATATCCCATTATTCTGTACATTATTATCCCAACATGTGCCCATGGGTGAGCTCACGTAACGATTTTAGAGGCTAGGAGTGGACACGCCAGCGATTAAGTCATCAGGAACTCAATTTTGCAAGCCAGTTTTGGCCTCCGAAACTTTACCGTAGCCGACAAAGTGGGCCACCGGGGTATACGGCTTTTTGTTGCGCTCATTTTGGTAGGTTATGGAGCTCACACGAAGTTCGTATGACCAGATTACGCCCGTTCTATGGATACAACCTAAATTTATTCCAGCACCGGGGCAGACCATGAGTCGAGCTTCCAAGGTAAGTTGATCGCGCCGGGGAGCCATCTTTCAACACTCGACAAGACCTATTATTTTGCATGTAAATGTTAAGAGCGCAAAAGAGCTGCTATGCACATCTTCATCCAAGGATGATGCATGTTCTTGCCCAAACATGCGGCTGGCAGCGGGATGGGTGATAGAGCATGCAAAACTTCATTTTTGGGGTGTTTTGGTGCACCAAGGAGCCTCCTCCTTCTATCCTAACACACATGTAGGCCTTGTTGGTGCACAAATGGAATCGTATCCCATTATTCTGTACATTATTATCCCAACATGTGTCCATGGGTGAGCTCACGTAACGATTTTAGAGGCTAGGAGTGGACACGCCAGCGATTAAATCATCAGGAACTCAATTTTGCAAGCCAGTTTTGGCCTCCGAAACTTTACCGTAGCCGACGAAGTGGGCCACCGGGGTATATGGCTTTTCGTTGCGGTTGTTTTGGTAGGTTGTGGTGCTCAAACGGAGTTCGTATGACCAGATTACGCCCGTTCTACGGATATAACCTAAATGGATTCCAGCACCGGGGCAGACCGTTAGTCGAGCTTCCAAGGTAAGTTGATCGCGCCGGGGAGCCATCTTTCAACACTCGGAATGACCTATTATTTTGCATGTAAATGATAAGAGCGCAGAAGAGATGCTATGCACATCTTCGTCCAAGGATGATGCATGTTCTTCCCCAAACATGCGGCTGCCAGCGGGATGGGTGATAGAGCATGCAAAACTTCATTTTTGGGGTGTTTTGGTGCACCAAGGAGCCTCCTCCTTCTATCCAGACAGACATGTAGGCCTTGTTGGTGCACAAATGGAATCATATCCCATTATTCTGTACATTATTATCCCAACATGTGCCCATGGGTGAGCTCACGTAACGATTTTAGAGGCTAGGAGTGGACACGCCAGCGATTAAGTCATCAGGAACTCAATTTTGCAAGCCAGTTTTGGCCTCCGAAACTTTACCGTAGCCGACAAAGTGGGCCACCGGGGTATACGGCTTTTTGTTGCGCTCATTTTGGTAGGTTATGGAGCTCACACGAAGTTCGTATGACCAGATTACGCCCGTTCTATGGATACAACCTAAATTTATTCCAGCACCGGGGCAGACCATGAGTCGAGCTTCCAAGGTAAGTTGATCGCGCCGGGGAGCCATCTTTCAACACTCGACAAGACCTATTATTTTGCATGTAAATGATAAGAGCGCAGAAGAGCTGCTATGCACATCTTCATCCTAGGATGACGCACGTTCTTGCCCAAACATGCGGCTGGCAGCGGGATGGGTGATAGAGCATGCAAAACTTCATTTTTGGGGTGTTTTGGTGCACCAAGGAGCCTCCTCCTTCTATCCAGACAGACATGTAGGCCTTGTTGGTGCACAAATGGAATCATATCCCGTTATTCTATACATTATTATCCCAACATGTGTCCATGGGTGAGCTCACGTAACGATTTTAGAGGCTAGGAGTGGACACGCCAGCGATTAAATCATCAGAAACTCAATTTTGCAAGCCAGTTTTGGCCTCCGAAACTTTGGAGTAGCCGACGAAGTGGGCCACCGGGGTATACGCCTTTTTATTGCGGTCGTTTTGGCAGGATGTGGAGCTCAAACGGAGTTCGTATGATCAGATTACGCCCGTTCTACCGATACAACCTAAATGGATTGTAGCACCGGGGCAGACCGTGAGTCGATCTTCCAAGGTAAGTTGATCGCGCCGGGGAGCCATCTTTCAACACTCGAAATGACCTATTATTTTGCGTGTAAATGATAAGAGCGCTGAAGAGCTGCTATGCACATCTTCGTCGAAGGATGACGCATGTTCTTGCCCAAACATGCGGCTGGCAGCAGGATGGGTGATAGAGCATGCAAAGCTTCATTTTTGGGGTGTTTTGGTGCACCAAGGAGCCTCCTCCTTCTATCCTGACACACATGTAGGCCTTGTTGGTGCACAAATGGAATCATATCCCATTATTCTGTACATTATTATCCCAACATGTGTCCATGGGTGAGCTCCTTTAACGATTTTAGAGGCTAGGAGTGGACACGCCAGCGATTAAATCATCAGGAACTCAATTTTGCAAGCCAGTTTTGGCCTCCGAAACTTTACCGTAGCCGACAAAGTGGGCCACCGGGGTATACGGCTTTTCGTTGCGGTCGTTTTGGTAGGTTCTGGTGCTCAAACGGAGTTCGTATGACCAGATTACGCCCGTTCTACGGATATAACCTAAATGGATTCCAGCACCGGGGCAGACCGTTAGTCGAGCTTCCAAGGTAAGTTGATCGCGCCGGGGAGCCATCTTTCAACACTCGGAATGACCTATTATTTTGCATGTAAATGATAAGAGCGCAGAAGAGATGCTATGCACATCTTCGTCCAAGGATGATGCGTGTTCTTCCCCAAACATGCGGCTGGCAGCGGGATGGGTGATAGAGCATGCAAAACTTCATTTTCGGGGTGTTTTGGCGCACCAAGGAGCCTCCTCCTTCTATCCAGACAGACATGTAGGCCTTGTTGGTGCACAAATGGAATCATATCCCATTATTCTGTACATTATTATCCCAACATGTGTCCATGGGTGAGCTCACGTAACGATTTTAGAGGCTAGGAGTGGACACGCCAGCGATTAAGTCATCAGGAACTCAATTTTGCAAGCCAGTTTTGGCCTCCGAAACTTTACCGTAGCCGACAAAGTGGACCACCGAGGTATTCGGCTTTTTGTTGCGCTCGTTTTGGCAGGTTATGGAGCTCACCCGAAGTTCGTATGACCAGATTACGCCCGTTCTACGGATACAACCTAAATGGATTCCAGCACCGGGGCAGACCATGAGTCGAGCTTCCAAGGTAAGTTTATCGCGCCGGGGAGCCATCTTTCAACACTCGAAAAGACCTATTATTTTGCATGTAAATGATAAGAGCGCAAAAGAGCTGCTATGCACATCTTCATCCAAGGATGACGCATGTTCTTGCCCAAACATGCGGCTGGCAGCGGGATGGGTGATAGAGCATGCAAAACTTCATTTTTGGGGTGTTTTGGTGCACCAAGGAGCCTCCTCCTTCTATCCTGACACACATGTAGGCCTTGTTGGTGCACAAATGGAATCATATCCCATTATTCTGTACATTATTATCCCAACATGTGTCCATGGGTGAGCTCACGTACCGATTTTAGAGGCTAGGAGTGGACACGCCAGCGATTAAGTCATCAGGAACTCAATTTTGCAAGCCAGTTTTGGCCTCCGAAACTTTACCGTAGCCGACAAAGTGGGCCACCGGGGTATACGGCTTTTTGTTGCGCTCATTTTGGTAGGTTATGGAGCTCACACGAAGTTCGTATGACCAGATTACGCCCGTTCTACGGATACAACCTAAATGGATTCCAGCACCGGGGCAGACCATGAGTCGAGCTTCCAAGGTAAGTTGATCGCGCCGGGGAGCCATCTTTCAACACTCGAAAAGACCTATTATTTTGCATGTAAATGATAAGAGCGCAGAAGAGCTGCTATGCACATCTTCATCCAAGCATGACGCATGTTCTTGCCCAAACATGCGGCTGGCAGCGGGATGGGTGATAGAGCATGCAAAACTTCATTTTTGGGGTGTTTTGGTGCACCAAGGAGCCTGCTCCTTCTATCCAGACAGACATGTAGGCCTTGTTGGTGCACAAATGGAATCATATCCCGTTATTCTATACATTATTATCCCAACATGTGTCCATGGGTGAGCTCACGTAACGATTTTAGAGGCTAGGAGTGGACACGCCAGCGATTAAATCATCAGGAACTCAATTTTGCAAGCCAGTTTTGGCCTCCGAAACTTTACCGTAGCCGACGAAGTGGGCCACCGGGGTATACGGCTTTTTATTGCGGTCGTTTTGGCAGGATGTGGAGCTCAAACGGAGTTCGTATGATCAGATTACGCCCGTTCTACCGATACAACCTAAATGGATTGTAGCACCGGGGCAGACCGTGAGTCGAGCTTCCAAGGTAAGTTGATCGCGCCGGGGAGCCATCTTTCAACACTCGAAATGACCTATTATTTTGCGTGTAAATGATAAGAGCGTAGAAGAGCTGCTATGCACATCTTCGTACAAGGATGACGCATGTTCTTGCCCAAACATGCGGCTGGCAGCGGGATGGGTGATAGAGCATGCAAAACATCATTTTTGGGGAGTTTTAGTGCAGCAAGGAGCCTCCTCCTTCTATCCAGACAGACATGTAGGCCTTGTTGGTGCACAAATGGAATCATATCCCGTTATTCTGTACATTATTATCGCAACATGTGTCCATGGGTGAGCTCACGTAACGATTTTAGAGGCTAGGAGTGGACACGCCAGTGATTAAATCATCAGGAACTCAATTTTGCTAGCCAGTTTTGGCTTCTGAAACTTTGCCGTAGCCGACGAAGTGGGCCACCGAGGTATACGGCTTTTCGTTGCAGTCGTTTTGGCAGGATGTGGAACTCAAACGGAGTTCGTATGATCAGATTACGCCCGTTCCACCGATACAACCTAAATGGATTGTAGCACCGGGGCAGACCGTGAGTCGAGCTTCCAAGGTAAGTTGATCGCGCCGGGGAGCCATCTTTCAACACTCGAAATGACCTATTATTTTGCGTGTAAATGATAAGAGCGCAGAAGAGCTGCTATGCACATCTTCGTCGAAGGATGACGCATGTTCTTGCCCAAACATGCGGCTGGCAGCGGGATGGGTGATAGAGCATGCAAAACTTCATTTTTGGGGTGTTTTGGTGCACCAAGGAGCCTCCTCCTTCTTTCCTGACAGACATGTAGGCCTTGTTGGTGTACAAATGGAATCATATCCCATTATTCTGTACATTATTATCCCAACATGTGCCCATGGGTGAGCTCACGTAACGATTTTAGAGGCTAGGAGTGGACACGCCAGCGATTAAATCATCAAGAACTCAATTTTGCAAGCCAGTTTTGGCCTCTAAAACTTTACCGTAGCCGACGAAGTGGGCCACCAGGGTATACGACTTTCCGTTGTGGTCTTTTTGGTAGGTTGTGGAGCTCAAACGGAGTTCGTATGACCAGATTACGCCGGTTCTACGGATACAACCTAAATGGATTCCAGCACCGGGGCAGACCATTAGTCGAGCTTCCAAGGTAGGTTGATCGCGCCGGGGAGCCATCTTTCAACACTCGGAATGACCTATTATTTTGCATGTAAATGATAAGAGCGCAGAAGAGATGCTATGCACATCTTCGTCCAAGGATGACGCATGTTCTTCCCCAAACATGCGGCTGGCAGCGGGATGGGTGATAGAGCATGCAAAACTTCATTTTTGGGGTGTTTTGGTGCACCAAGGAGCCTCCTCCTTCTATCCAGACAGACATGTAGGCCTTGTTGGTGCACAAATGGAATCATATCCCATTATTCTGTACATTATTATCCCAACATGTGTCCATGGGTGAGCTCACGTAACGATTTTAGAGGCTAGAAGTGGACACGCCGGCGATTAAGTCATCAGGAACTCAATTTTGCAAGCCAGTTTTGGCCTCCGAAACATTACCGTAGCCGATGAAGTGGGCCACCGTTGTATACGGCTTTTCGTTGCGGTCGTTTTGGCAGGTTGTGGAGCTCAAACGGAGTTCGTATGACCAGATTACGCCGTTCTACGGATACAACCTAAATGGATTCCAGCACGGGGCAGACCATGAGTCGAGCTTCCAAGGTAAGTTGATCGCGCCGGGGAGCCATCTTTCAACACTCAAAATGACCTATTATTTTGCGTGTAAATGATAAGAGTGCAGAAGAGCTGCTATGCACATCTTCGTCGAAGGATGACGCATGTTCTTGCCCAAACATGGGGCTGGCAGCGGGATGGGTGATAGAGCATGCAAAACTTCATTTTTGGGGAGTTTTGGTGCAGCAAGGAGCCTCCTCCTTCTATTCAGACAGACATGTAGGCCTTGTTGGTGCACAAATGGAATCATATCCCGTTATTCTGTACATTATTATCCCAACATGTGTCCATGGGTGAGCTCACGTAACGATTTTAGAGGCTAGGAGTGGACACGCCAGCGATTAAATCATCAGGAACTCAATTTTGCAAGCCAGTTTTGGCCTCTGAAACTTTGCCGTAGCCTACGAAGTGGGCCACCGGGGTATACGGCTTTTCGTTGCGGTCATTTTGCCAGGATGTGGAGCTCAAACAGAGTTCGTATGATCAGATTACGCCCGTTCTACCGATACAACCTAAATGGATTGTAGCACCGGGGCAGACCATGAGTCGAGCTTCCAAGGTAAGTTGATCGCGCCGGGGAGCCATCTTTCAGCACTCGAAATGACCTATTATTTTGCGTGTAAATGATAAGAGTGCAGAAGAGCTGCTATGCACATCTTCGTCGAAGGATGACGCATGTTCTTGCCCAAACATGCGGCTGGCAGCGGGATGGGTGATAGAGCATGCAAAACTTCATTTTTGGGGTGTTTTGGTGCACCAAGGAACCTCCTCCTTCTATCCTGACAGACATGTAGGCCTTGTTGGTGCACAAATGGAATCATATCCCATTATTCTGTACATTATTATCCCAACATGTGTCCATGGGTGAGCTCACGTAATGATTTTAGAGGCTAGGAGTGGACACGCCAGCGATTTAATGATAAGGAACTCAATTTTGCAAGCCAGTTTTGGCCTCCGAAACTTTACCGTAGCCAACAAAGTGGGCCACCGGGGTATACGAATTTTCGTTGCGGTCGTTTTGGCAGGATGTGGAGCTCAAACGCAGTTCGTATGACCAGATTACGCCCGTTCTACGGATACAACCTAAATGGATTCCAGCACCGGGGCAGACCGTGAGTCGAGCTTCCAAGGTAAGTCGATCGCGCCGGGGAGCCATCTTTCAACACTCGGAATGACCTATTATTTTGCATGTAAATGATAAGAGCGCAGAAGAGCTACTATGCACATCTTCGTCCAAGGATGACGCATGTTCTTCCCCAAACATGCGGCTGGCAGCGGGATGGGTGATAGAGCATGCAAAACTTCATTTTTGGGGTGTTTACGTGCACCAAGGAGCCTCCTCCTTCTATCCAGACAGACATGTAGGCCTTGTTGGTGCACAAATGGAATCATATCCCATTATTCTGTACATTATTATCCCAACATGTGTCCATGGGTGAGCTCACGTAACGATTTTAGAGGCTAGGAGTGGACACGCCGGCGATTAAGTCATCAGGAACTCAATTTTGCAAGCCAGTTTTGGCCTCCGAAACTTTACCGTAGCCGACGAAGTGGGCCACCGGGGTATACGGCTTTTCGTTGCGGTCGTTTTGGCAGGTTGTGGAGCTCAAACGGAGTTCGTATGACCAGATTACGCCCGTTCTACGGATACAACCTAAATGGATTCCAGCACGGGGCAGACCATGAGTCGAGCTTCCAAGGTAAGTTGATCGCGCCGGGGAGGCATCTTTCAACACTCGAAATGACCTATTATTTTGCGTGTAAATGATAACAGCACAAAAGAGCTCCTATGCACATCTTCATCCAAGGATGACGCATGTTCTTGCCCAAACATGCGGCTGGCAGCGGGATGGGTGATAGAGCATGCAAAACTTCATTTTTGGGGTGTTTTGGTGCACCAAGGAGCCTCCTCCTTCTATCCAGACAGACATGTAGGCCTTGTTGGTGCACAAATGGAATCATATCCCGTTATTCTGTACATTATTATCCCAACATGTGTCCATGGGTGAGCTCACGTAACGATTTTAGAGGCTAGGAGTGGACAAGCCAGCGATTAAATCATCAGGAACTCAATTTTGCAAGCAAGTTTTGGCCTCCGAAACTTTGCCGTAGCCGACGAAGTGGGCCACTGGGGTATACGGCTTTTCGTTGCGGTCGTTTTGGCAGGATGTGGGGCTCAAACGGAGTTCGTATGATCAGATTACGCCCATTCTACCTATACAACCTAAATGGATTGTAGCACTGGGGCTGACCGTGAGTCGAGCTTCCAAGGTAAGTTGATCGCGCCGGGGAGCCATCTTTCAACACTCGAAATTACCTATTATTTTGCGTGTAAATGATAAGAGCGCAGAAGAGCTGCTATGCACATATTGATCCAAGGATGACGCATGTTCTTGCCCAAACATGCGGCTGGCAGCGGGATGGGTGATAGAGCATGCAAAACTTCATTTTTGGGTTGTTTTGGTGCACCAAGGAGCCTCCTCCTTCTATCCTGACAGACATGTATGCCTTGTTGGTGAACAAATGGAATCATATCCCATTATTCTGTACATTATTATCCCAACATGTGTCGATGGGTGAGCTCACGTAACGATTTTTGAGGCTAGGAGTGGACACGTCAGCGATTAAGTCATCAGGAACTCAATTTTGCAAGCCAGTTTTGGCCTCCGAAACTTTACCGTAGCCAACGAAGTGGGCCACTGGGGTATACGGCTTTTCGTTGCGGTCGTTTTGGCAGGTTGTGGAGCTCAAACGGAGTTCGTATGACCAGATTACGCCCATTCTACGGATACAACCTAAATGGATTCCAGCACCGGGGCAGACCATGAGTCGAACTTCCAAGGTAAGTTGATCGTGCCGGGGAGCCATCTTTCAACACTCGAAATTACCTATTATTTTGCGTGTAAATGATAAGAGCGCAGAAGAGCTGCTATGCACATCTTCGTCCAAGGATGAGGCATGTTCTTGCCCAAACATGCGGCTGACAGCGGGATGGGTGATAAAGCATGCAAAACTTCATTTTTGGGGTGTTTTGGTGCACCAAGGAGCCTCCTCCTTCTATCCTGACAGACATGTAGGCCTTGTTGGTGCACAAATGGAATCATATTCCATTATTCTGTACATTATTATCCCAACATGTGTCCATGGGTGAGCTCACGTAACGATTTTAGAGGCTAGGAGTGGACACGCCAGTGATTAAATCATAAGGAGCTCAATTTTGCAAGCCAGTTTTGGCCTCCGAAACTTTACCATAGTCGACGAAGTGGGCCCCCGGGGTATATGGCTTTTCGTTGCGGTCGTTTTGGCAGGTTGTGGAGCTCAAACGGAGTTCGTATGACCAGATTACGCCGGTTCTACGGATACAACCTAAATGGATTCCAGCACCGGGGCAGACCGTTAGTCGAGCTTCCAAGGTAATTTGATCGCGCCAGGGAGCCATCTTTCAACACTTGGAATGACCTATTATTTTGCATGTAAATGATAAGAGCGTAGAAGATATGCTATGCACATCTTCGTCCAAGGATGACGCATGTTCTTCCCAAAACATGCGGCTGGCAGCGGGATGGGTGATAGAGCATGCAAAACATCATTTTTTGGTGTTTTGGTGCACCAGGAAGCCTCCTCCTTGTATCCAGACTGACATGTAGGCCTTGTTGGTGCACAAATGGAATCATATTCCATTATTCTGTACATTATTATCCCAACATGGGTCCATGGGTGAGCTCACGTAACGATTTTAGAGGCTAGGAGTGGACACGCCAGCGATTAAATCATCAGGAACTCAATTTTGCAAGCCAGTTTTGGCCTCCGAAACTTTACCGTAGCCGACAAAGTGGGCAACCGGTGTATACGGCTTTTTGTTGCGGTCATTTTGGCAGGTTGTGGAGCTCAAACGGAGTTCGTATGACCAGATTACGCCCGTTCTACGGATACAACCTAAATTGATTCCAGCACCGGGGCAGACCGCGAGTCGAGCTTCCAAGGTAGGTTGATCGCGCCGGGGAGCCATCTTTCAACACTCGGAATGACCTATTATTTTGCATGCAAATGATAAGAGCGCAGAAGAGCTGCTATGCACATCTTCGTCCAAGGATGACGCATGTTCTTCCCCAAACATGCGGCTGGCAGCGGCATGGGTGATAGAGCATGCAAAACTTCATTTTTGGGGTGTTTTGGTGCACCAAGGAGCCTCCTCCTTCTATCCAGAGAGACATGTATGCCTTGTTGGTCCACAAATGGAATCATATCCCGTTATTCTGTACATTATTATCCCAACATGTGTCCATGGGTGATCTCACATAACGATTTTAGAGGCTAGGAGTGGACACGCCAGCGATTAAATCATCAGGAACTAAATTTAGCAAGCCAGTTTTGGCCTCTAAAAGTTTACCGTAGCCGACGAAGTGGGCCACCAGGGTATACGGCTTTTCGTTGCGGTCGTTTTGGCAGGTTGTGGAGCTCAAACGGAGTTCGTATGACCTGATTACGCCCGTTCTACGGATACAACCTAAATGGATTCCAGCACCAGGGCAGACCATGAGTCGAGCTTCCAAGGTAAGTTGATCGCGCCGGGGAGCCATCTTTCAACACTCGGAATGACCTATTATTTTGCGTGTAAATGATAAGAGCGCAGAAGAGCTGCTATGCACATATTCGTCCAAGGATGACGCATGTTCTTCCCCAAACATGCGACTGGCAGCGGGATGGGTGATAGAGCTTGCAAATCTTCATTTTTGGGGTGTTTTGGTGCACCAAGGAGCCTCCTCCTTCTATCCTGACAGACATGTAGGCCTTGTTGGTGCACAAATGTAATCATATCCCATTGTTCTGTACATTATTATCCCAACATGTGTCCGTGGGTGAGCTCACGTAACGATTTTAGAGGCTAGGTGTGGACACGCCAGTGATTAAATCATTAGGAACTCAATTTTGCAAGCCAGTTTTGGCCTCCAAAACTTTACTCTAGCCGACGAAGTGGGCCACCAGGGTATACGGCTTTTCGTTGCGGTCGTTTTGGCAGGTTGTGGAGCTCAAACGGAGTTCGTATGACCAGATTACGCTGGTTCTACGGATACAACCTAAATGGATTCCAGCACCGGGGCAGACCGTTAGTCGAGCTTCCAAGGTAAGTTGATCGCGCCGGGGAGCCATCTTTCAACACTCAGAATGACCTATTATTTTTCATGTAAATGATAGGAGCGCAGAAGAGATGCTATGCACATCTTCATCCAAGGATGACGCATGTTCTTCCCCAAACATCCGGCTGGCAGCGGGATGGGTGATAGAGCATGCAAAACTTCATTTTTGGGGTGTTTTGGTGCACCAAGGAGCCTCCTCCTTGTATCCAGATTGACATGTAGGCCTTGTTGGTGCACAAATGGAATCATATCCCATTATTATGTACATTATTATCCCAACATGGGTTCATGGGTGAGCTCACGTAACGATTTTACAGGCTAGGAGTGGACACGCCAGCGATTAAATCATCAGGAACTCAATTTTGCAAGCCAGTTTTGGCCTCCGAATCTTTACCGTAGCCGACAAAGTGGGCAACCAGTGTATACGGCTTTTTGTTGCGGTTGTTTTGGTAGGTTGTGGAGCTCAAACGGAGTTCATATGACCAGATTACACCCGTTCTACGGATACAACCTAAATGGATTCCAGCAGCGGGGCAGACCGTGAGTCGAGCTTCCAAGGTAAGTTGATCGCGCTGGGGAGCCATCTTTCAACACTCGGAATGACCTATTATTTTGCATGTAAATGATAAGAGCGCAGAACAGATGCTATGCACATCTTCGTCCAAGGATGACTCATGTTCTTCCCCAAACATGCGGCTGGCAGCGGGATGGGTGATAGAGCATGCAAAACTTCATTTTTGGGGTGTTTTGGTGCACCAAGGAGCCTCCTCATTCTATCCAGGCAGACATGTAGGCCTTGTTGGTGCCCAAATGGAATCATATCCTGTTATTCTGTACATTATTATCCCAACATGTGTCCACGGGTGAGCTCACGTAACGATTTTAGAGGCTAGGAGTGGACACGCCAGCGATTAAATCATCAGGAACTCAATTTTGCAAGCCAGTTTTGGCCTCCGAATCTTTACCGTAGCCGACAAAGTGGGAAACCAGTGTATACGGCTTTTTGTTGCGGTTGTTTTGGTAGGTTGTGGAGCTCAAACGGAGTTCATATGACCAGATTACACCCGTTCTACGGATACAACCTAAATGGATTCCAGCAGCGGGGCAGACCGTGAGTCGAGCTTCCAAGGTAAGTTGATCGCGCTGGGGAGCCATCTTTCAACACTCGGAATGACCTATTATTTTGCATGTAAATGATAAGAGCGCAGAACAGATGCTATGCACATCTTCATCCAAGGATGACTCATGTTCTTCCCCAAACATGCGGCTGGCAGCGGGATGGGTGATAGAGCATGCAAAACTTCATTTTTGGGGTGTTTTGGTGCACCAAGGAGCCTCCTCCTTCTATCCAGGCAGACATGTAGGCCTTGTTGGTGCCCAAATGGAATCATATCCTGTTATTCTGTACATTATTATCCCAACATGTGTCCACGGGTGAGCTCACGTAACGATTTTAGAGGCTAGGAGTGGACACGCCAGCGATTAAATCATCAGGAACTCAATTTTGCAAGCCAGTTTTGGCCTCCAAAACTTTACCGTAGCCGACGAAGTGGGCCACCGGGGTATATGGCTTTTCGTTGCGGTCGTTTTGGCAGGTTGTGGAGCTCAAACGGAGTTCGTATGACCAGATTATGCCCGTTCTATGGATACAACCTAAATGGATTCCAGCACCGGGGCAGACCGTGAGTCGAGCTTCCAAGGTAAGTTGATCGCGCCGGGGAGCCATCTTTCAACACTCGGAATGACCTATTATTTTGTTTGTAAATGATAAGAGCGCAGAAGAGCTGCTATGCACATATTCGACCAAGGATGACGCATGTTCTTCCCCAAACATGAGGCTGGCAGCGGGATGGGTGATAGAGCATGCAAAACTTCATTTTTGGTGTGTTTTGGTGCACCAAGGAGCCTCCTCCTTCTATCCAAACAGACATGTAGGCCTTGTTGGTGGACAAATGGAATCATATCCCGTTATTCTGTACATTATTATCCCAACATGTGTCCATGGGTGAGCTCATGTAATGATTTTAGAGGCTAGGAGTGGACACGCCAGCGATTAAATCATCAGGAACTCAATTTTGCAAGCCAGTTTTGGCCTCCGAAACTTTACCGTAGCCGACGATGTGGGCTACCGGGGTATACGGCTTTTCGTTGTGGTCGTTTTGGCAGGTTGTGGAGCTCAAACGGAGTTTGTATGACCAGATTACGCCCGTTCTACGGATACAACCTAAAAGGATTCCAGCACCGGGGCAGACCGTGAGTCGAGCTTCCAAGGTAAGTTGATCGCGCCGGGGAGCCATCTTTCAACACTCGGAATGACCTATTATTTTCTGTGTAAATGATAAGAGCGTAGAAGAGCTGCTATGCACATCTTCGTCCAAGGATGACACATGTTCTTCCCCAAGCATGCGGCTGGCAGCGGGATGAGTGATAGAGCATGCAAAACTTCATTTCTAGGGTGTTTTGGTGCACCAAGGAGCCTCCTCCTTCTATCTAGACTGACATGTAGGCCTTGTTGGTGCACAAATGGAATCATGTCCCATTATTCTACACATTATTGTCCCAACACGTGTCCATGGGTGAGCTCACGTAACGATTTTAGACGCTAGGAGAGGACACGCCATCGATTAAATCATCTGGAACTCAATTATGCAAGCCAGTTTTGGCCTCCGAAACTTTGCCGTAGCCGACAAAGTGGGCCACCGAGGTATACGGCTTTTCGTTGCGGTCAGTTTGGCAGGATGTGGAGCTCAAACGGAGTTCGTATGACCAGATTACTCCCGTTCTACGGATACAACCTAAATGGATTCCAGCACCGGCGCAGACCGTGAGTCGAGCTTCCAAGGTAAGTGGATCGCGCCGGGGAGCCATCTTTCAACACTCGGAATGACCTATTATTTTGCGTGTAAATGATAAGAGCACAGAAGAGCTGCTATGCACATATTCATCCACGGATGACGCATGTTCTTCCCCAAACATGCGGCTGGCTGCGGGATGGGTGATAGAGCATGCAAAACTTCATTTTTGGGGTGTTTTGGTGCACCAAGGAGCCTCCTCCTTCTATCCAGACAGACATGTAGGCCTTGTTCGTGTACAAATGGAATCATATCCCGTTATTCTGTACATTATTATCCCGACATGTGTCCATGGGTGAGCTCACATAATGATTTTAGAGGCTAGGAGTGGACACGCCAGCGATTAAATCATCAGGAACTCAATTTTGCAAGCCAGTTTTGGCCTCCGAAACATTACCGTAGCCAATGAAGTGGGCCACCATGGTATACGGCTTTTCGTTGCGGTCGTTTTGGCAGGTTGTGGAGCTCAAACGGAGTTCGTATGACCAGATTACGCCTGTTCTACGGATACAACCTAAATGGATTCTAGCACAGGGGCAGACCGTGAGTCGAGCCTCCAAGGTAAGTTGATCGCGCTGGGGAGCCATCTTTCAACACTCGGAATGACCTATTATTTTGCGTGTAAATGATAAGAGTGCAGAAGAGCTGCTATGCACAACTTCGTCCAGGGATGACGCATGTTCTTCCCCAAGCATACGGCTGGCAGCGGGATGAGTGATAGAGCATGCAAAACTTCATTTCTGGGGTGTTTTGGTGCACCAAGGAGCCTCCTCCTTCTATCCAGACTGACATGTAGGCCTTGTTGGTGCACAAATGAAATCATGTCCCGTTATTCTGTACATTATTGTCCCAACACATGTCCATGGGTGAGCTCACGTAACGATTTTAGAGGCTAGGAGTGGACACGCCAGTGATTAAATCATCTGGAACTCAATTTTGCAAGGCAGTTTTGGCCTCCGAAACTTTGCCATAGCCGACCAAGTGGGCCACCGAGGCATACGGCTTTTTGTTGCGGTCGTTTTGGCAGCTTGTGGAGCTCAAACGGAGTTCGTATGACCAGATTACGCCCGTTCTATGGATACAACCTAAATGGATTCCAGCACCAGGGCAGACCGTGAGTCGAGCTTCCAAGGTAAGTTGATCGCGCCGGGGAGCCATCTTTCAACACTAGGAATGACCTATTATTTTGCGTGTAAATGATAAGAGTGCAGAAGAGCTGCTATGCACATCTTCGTCCAAGGATGACGCATGTTCTTGCCCAAACATTCGGCTGGCAGCGGGATGGGTGATAGAGCATGCAAAACTTCATTTCTGCGGTGTTTTGGTGCACCCAGGAGCCTCCTCCTTCTATCCAGACTGACATGTAGGCCTTGTTGGTGCACAAATGGAATCATATCCCGTTATTCTGTACATTACTATCCCAACATGTGTCCATGGGTGAGCTCACGTAACGATTTTAGAGGCTTGGAGTGGACACGCCAGCTATTAAATCATCAAAAACTCAATTTTGCAAGCCAGATTTGGCCTCCGAAACTTTGCCGTAGCTGACGAAGTGGGCCACCGGGGTATACGGCCTTTCATTGCGGTCGTTTTGGCAGGTTGTGGAGCTCAAACGGAGTTCGTATGACCAGATTACGCCCGTTCTACGGATACAACCTAAATGGATTCCAGCACCGGGGCAGACCGTGAGTCGAGCTTCCAAGGTAAATTGATCACGCCGGGGAGCCATATTTCAACACATGGAATGACCTATTATTTTGTGTTTAAATGATAAGAGCGCAGAAGAGCTGCTATGCACATCTTCGTCCAAGGATGACGCATGTTCTTGCCCAAACATGCGGCTGGCAGCGGGATGGGTGATAGAGCATGCAAAACTTGATTTCTGCGGTGTTTTGGTGCACCAAGGAGCCTCCTCCTTCTATCCAAACTGACATGTAGGCCTTGTTGGTGCACAAATGGATTCATATCCCGTTATTCTGTACATTATTGTCCCAACATGTGTCCATGGGTGAGCTCACGTAACGATTTTAGAGGCTAGGAGTGGACACGCCAGGGATTAAATCATCTGGAACTCAATTTTCCAAACCAGTTTTGGCCTCCGAGACATTGCCGTAGCCAATGAAGTGGGCCACCGGGGTATACGGCTTGTCGTTGTGGTCGTTTTGGCAGGATGTGGAGCTCAAATGAAGTTCGTATGACCAGATTACGCCCGTTCTACGGATACAACCTAAATGGATTCCAGCACCGGGGCAGACCGTGAGTCGAGCTTCCAAGGTAAGTTGATCGCGCCGGGGAGCCATCTTTCAACACTAGGAATGACCTATTATTTTGTGTGTAAATGATAAGAGTGCAGAAGAGCTGCTATGCACATCTTCGTCCAAGGATGACGCATGTTCTTGCCCAAACATGCGGCTGGCAGCGGGATGGGTGATAGAACATGCAAAACTTCATTTCTGGGGTGTTTTGATGCACCAAGGAGCCTCCTCCTTCTATCCAGACTGACATGTAGGCTTGTTGGTGCACAAATGGAATCATATCCGTTATTCTGTACATTATTGTCCCAACATGTGTCCTTGGGTGAGCTCACGTAATGATTTTAGAGGCTAGGAGTGGACACGCCAGCGATTAAATCATCAGGAACTCAATTTTGCAAGCCATTTTTGGCCTCCGAAACTTTGCCGTAGCCGACGAAGTGGGCCACCGGGGTATACGGCTTTTCGTTGCGGTCGTTTTGGCAGGTTGTGGAGCTCAAACGGAGGTCGTATGACCAGATTACGCCCGTTCTACGGATACAACCTAAATGGATTCCAGCACCGGGGCAGACCGTGAGTCGAGCTTCCAAGGTAAATTGATCGCGCCGGGGAGCCATCTTTCAACACTCGGAATGACCTATTATTTTGTGTTTAAATGATAAGAGCGCAGAAGAGCTGCTATGCACATCTTCGTCCAAGGATGACGCATGTTCTTGCCCAAACATGCGGCTGGCAGTGGGATGGGTGATAGAGCATGCAAAACTTGATTTCTGTGGTGTTTTGGTGCACCAAGGAGCCTCCTCCTTCTATCCAGACTGACATGTAGGCCTTGTTGGTGCACAAATGGAATCATATCCCGTTATTTTGTACATTATTGTCCCAACATGTGTCCATGGGTGAGCTCACGTAATGATTTTAGAGGCTAGGAGTGGACACGCCAGCGATTAAATCATCAGGAACTCAATTTTGCAAGCCAGTTTTCGCCTCCGAAACTTTGCCGTAGCCGACGAAGTGGGCCACCCGGGTACACGGCTTTTCGTTGCGGTCGTTTTGGCAGGATGTGGAGCTCAAACGGAGTTCGTATGACCAGATTACGCCCGTTCTACCGATACAACCTAAATGGATTGTAGCACCGGGGCACACCGTGAGTCGAGCTTCCAAGGTAAGTTGATCACGCCGGGGAGCCATCTTTCAACACTCGAAATGACCTATTATTTTGCGTGTAAATGATAAGAGCGTAGAAGAGCTGCTATGCACATCTTCATCCAAGGATGACGCATGTTCTTGCCCAAACTTGCGGCTGGCAGCGGGATGGGTGATAGAGCATGCAAAACTTCATTTTTGGGGTGTTTTGGTGCACCAAGGAAGCTCCTCCTTCTATCCAGACTGACATGTAGGCCTTGTTGGTGCACAAATGAAATCATATCCCATTGTTCTGTACATTATTATCCCAACATGTGTCCATTGGTGTGCTCACGTAACGATTTTAGAGGCTAGGAGTGGACACGCCAGCGATTAAATCATCAAGAACTCAATTTTGCAAGCCAGTTTTGGCCTCCGAAACTTTGTCGTAGCCGACGAAGTGGGCCACCGGAGTATATGGCTTTTTGTTGCGGTAGTTTTGGCAGGATGTGGAGCTCAAACGGAGTTCGTATGATCAGATTACGGCCGTTCTACCGATACAACCTAATTGGATTGTAGCACCGGGGCAGACCGTGAGTCGAGCTTCCACGGTAAGTTGATCGCGCCGGGGAGCCATCTTTCAACACTCGAAATGACCTATTATTTTGCGTGTAAATGATAAGAGCGCAGAAGAGCTGCAATGCACATCTTCGTCCAAGGATGACGCATATTCTTCCCCAAACATGCGGCTGGCAGCGGGATGGGTGATAGAGCATGCAAAACTTCATTTTGGGGGTGTTTTGGTGCACCAAGGAGCCTCCTCCTTCTATCCAGACAGACATGTAGGCCTTCTTGGTGCACAAATGGAATCATTTCTCGTTATTCTGTACATTATTATCCCAACATGTGTCCATGGGTGAGCTCACGTAACGATTTTAGAGGTTAGGAGTGGACACGCCAGCGATTAAATCATCAGGAACTCAATTTTGAAAGCCAGTTTTGGCATCCGAAACTTTACCGTAGCCGATGAAGTGGGCCACCGGGGTATACGGCTTTTCGTTGCGGTCGTTTTGGCAGGTTGTGGACCTCAAACAGAGTTCGTATGACCAGATTACGCCCGTTCTACGGATACAACCTAAATGGATTCCAGCACCGGGGCAGACCGTGAGTCGAGATTCCAAGGTAAGTTGATCGCGCCGGGGAGCCATCTTTCAACACTCGGAATGACCTATTATTTTGCGTGTAAATGATAAGAGCGCAGAAGAGCTGCTATGCACATCTTCATCCAAGGATGACGCATGTTCTTTCCCAAACATGCGGCTGGCAGCGGGATGGGTGATAGAGCATGCAAAACTTCATTTCTGCGGTGTTTTGGTGCACCAAGGAGCCTCCTCCTTCTATCCAGACTGACATGTAGGCCTTGTTGGTGCACAAATAAAATCATATCCCGTTATTCTATACATTATTGTCTCAACATGTGTCCATGGGTGAGCTCACGTAACGATTTTAGAGGCTAGGAGTGGACACGCCAGCTATTAAATCATCAGGAACTCAATTTTGCAAGCCAGTTTTGGCCTCCGAAACTTTGCCGTAGCTAACAAAGTAGGCCACCGGGGTATACGGCCTTTCATTGCGGTCGTTTTGGCAGGTTGTGGAGCTCAAACAGAGTTCGTATTACCAGATTACGCCCGTTCTACGGATACAACCTAAATGGATTCCAGCACCGGGGCAGACCGTGAGTCGAGCTTCCAAGGTAAGTTGATCGCGCCGGGGAGCCATTTTCAACACTCGGAATGACCTATTATTTTGCGTTTAAATGATAAGAGCATAGAAGAGCTGCTATGGAAATCTTCGTCCAAGGATGATGCATGTTCTTGCCCAAACATGCGGCTGGCAGCGGGATGAGTGATAGAGCATGCAAACCTTCATTTCTGGGGTGTTTTGGTGCACCAAGGAGCCTCCTCCTTCTATCCAGACTGACATGTAGGCAGTGTTGGTGCACAAATGGAATCATGTCCCATTATTCTGTACATTATTGTCCCAGCATGTGTCCATGGGTGAGCTCACGTAATGATTTTAGAGGCTAGGAGTGGACACGCCAGGGATTAAATCATCTGGAACTCAATTTTCCAAGCCATTTTTGGCCTCCGAGACATTGTCGTAGCCATTGAAGTGGGCCAGCAAGGTATACGGCTTGTCGTTGCGGTCGTTTTGGCAGGTTGTGGAGCTCAAAAGGAGTTCGTATGACCAGATTATGCCCCTTCTACGGATACAACCTAAATGGATTCCAGCACCGGGGCAGACCGTGAGTCGTGCTTCCAAGGTAAGTTGATCGCGCCGGGGAGCCATCTTTCAACACTCGGAATGACCTATTATTTTGCGTGTAAATGATAAGAGCGTAGAAGAGCTGCTATGCACATCTTCGTCCAAGGATGACGCATGTTCTTGCCCAAACATGCGGCTGGCAGCAAGATGGGTGATAGAGCATGCAAAACTTCATTTTTGGCTGTTTTGGTGCACCAAGGAGCCTCCTCCTTCTATCCAGACTGACATGTAGGCCTTGTTGGTGCACAAATGGAATCATATCCCGTTATTCTGTACATTATTGTCCCAACATGTGTCCATGGGTGAGCTCACGTAATGATTTTAGAGGCTAGGAGTGCACACGCCAGCGATTAAATCATCAGGAACTCAATTTTGCAAGCCAGTTTTGTCCTCCGAAACTTTGCCGTAGCCGATGAAGTGGGCCACCGGGGTATACGGCTTTTTGTTGCGGTCATTTTGGCAGGTTGTGGAGCTCAAACGGAGTTCGTATGACCGTATTACGCCCGTTCTACGGATACAACGTAAATGGATTCCAGCACCGGGGCAGACCGTGAGTCGAGCTTCCAAGGTAAATTGATCGCGTCGGGGAGCCATCTTTCAACACTCGGAATGACCTATTATTTTGTGTTTAAATGATAAGAGCGCAGAAGAGCTGCTATGCACATCTTCGTCCAAGGATGACGCATGTTCTTGCCCAAACATGCGGCTGGCAGCGGGATGGGTGATAGAGCATGCAAAACTTCATTTCTGGGGTGTTTTGGTGCACCAAGGAGCCTCCTCCTTCTATTCAGACTGACATGTAGGCCTTGTTGGTGCACAAATGGAATCATATCCCATTATTCTATACATTATTGTCCCAACATGTGTCCATGGGTGAGCTCACGTAACGATTTTAGAGGCTAGGAGTGGACACGCCAGCGATTAAATCATCAGGAACTCAATTTTGCAAGCCAGTTTTCGCCTCCGGACCTTTGCCGTAGCCGACGAAGTGGGCCACCGGGGTACACGGCTTTTCGTTGCGGTCGTTTTGGTAGGATGTGGAGCTCAAACGGAGTTCGTATGACCAGATTACGCCCGTTCTACCGATACAACCTAAATGGATTGTAGCACCGGGCAGACCGTGAGTCGAGCTTCCAAGGTAAGTTGATCGCGCCGGGGAGCCATATTTCAACACTCGAAATGACCTATTATTTTGCATGTAAATGATAAGAGCGCAGAAGAGCTGCTATGCACATCTTCGTCCAAGGATGACGCATGTTCTTGCCCAAACATGCGGCTGGCAGCGGGATGGGTGATAGAGCATGCAAAACTTCATTTTTGGGGTGTTTTGGTGCACCAAGGAGGCCCCTCCTTCTATCCAGACAGACATGCAGGCCTTGTTGGTGCACAAATGGAATCATATCCCATTATTCTGTACATTATTATCCCAACATGTGTCAATGGGTGAGCTCATGTAACGATTTTAGAAGCTAGGAGTGGACACGCCAGCGATTAAATCATCAGGAACTCAATTTTGCAAGCCAGTTTTGGCCTCCGAAACTTTGCCGTAGCCGACGAAGTGGGCCACCGGAGTATACGGCTTTTTGTTGCGGTAGTTTTGGCAGGATGTGGAGCTCAAACGGAGATCGTATGATCAGATTACGCCCGTTCTACCGATACAACCTAAATGGATTGTAGCACCGGGGCAGACCGTGAGTCGAGCTTCCAAGGTAAGTTGATCGCGCCGGGGAGCCATCTTTCAACACTCGGAATGACCTATTATTTTGCATGTAAATGATAAGAGCGCAGAAGAGATGCTATGCACATCTTCGTCCAAGGATGACGCTTGTTCTTGCCCAAACATGCGGCTGGCAGCGGGATGGGTGATCGAGCATGCAAAACTTCATTTTTGGGGTGTTTCGGTGCACCATGGAGGCTCCTCCTTCTATCCAGACAGACATGTAGGCCTTGTTGTTGCACAAATGGAATCATATCCCATTATTCTGTACATTATTATCCCAACATGTGTCCATGGGTGAGCTCACGTAATGATTTTAGAGGCTAGGAGTGGACACGCCAGCGATTAAATCATCAGGAACTCAATTTTGCAAGCCAGTTTTGGCCTCCGAAACTTTACCGTAGCCGAAGAAGTGGGCCACCGGGGTATACGGCTTTTCGTTGTGGTCGTTTTGGCCTCCGAAACTTTACCGTAGCCGACAAAGTGAGCCACCGGGGTATACAGCTTTTCGTTGCGGTCGTTTTGGCAGGTTGTGGGGCTCAAACGGAGTTCGTATGACCAGATTACGCCCGTTCTACGGATACAACCTAAATGGATTCCAGCACCGGGGCAGACCGTGAGTCGAGCTTCCAAGGTAGGTTGATCGCGCCGGGGAGCCATCTTTCAACACTCGGAATGACCTATTATTTTGCATGTAAATGATAAGAGCGCAGAAGAGATGCTATGCACTTCTTCGTCCAAGGATGACGCATGTTGTTCCCCAAACATGCGGCTGGCAGCGGGATGGGTGATAGAGCATGCAAAACTTCATTTTTGGGGTGTTTTTGTGCACCAAGGAGCCTCCTCCTTCTATCCAGACAGACATGTAGGCCTTGTTGTTGCACAAATGGAATCATATCCCATTATTCTGTACATTATTATCCCAACATGTGTCCATGGGTGAGCTCACGTAATGATTTTAGAGGCTAGGAGTGGACACGCCAGCGATTAAATCATCAGGAACTCAATTTTGCAAGCCAGTTTTGGCCTTCGAAACTTTACCGTAGCCGAAGAAGTAGGCCACCGGGGTATACGGCTGTTCGTTGTGGTCGTTTTGGCAGGTTGTGGAGCTCAAACAAAGTTCGTATGACCAGATTACGCCCGATCTACGGATACAACCTAAATGGATTCCAGCACCGGGGCAGACCGTGAGTCGAGCTTCCAAGGTAAGTTGATCGCGCCGGGGAGCCATCTTTCAACACTCGGAATGACCTATTATTTTGCATGTAAATGATAAGAGCACAGAAGAGGTGCTATGCACATCTTCGTCCAAGGATGACGCATGTTCTTCCCCAAACATGCGGCTGGCAGCGGGATGGGTGATAGAGCATGCAAAACTTCATTTTTGGGGTGTTTTGGTGCACCAAGGAGCCTCCTCCTTCTATCCAGACAGACATGTAGGCCTTGTTGGTGCACAAATGGAATCATATCCCGTTATTCTGTACATTAATATCCCAACATGTGTCCATGGGTGAGCTCACGTAACAATTTTAGAGGCTAGGAGTGTACACGCCAGCGATTAAATCATAAGGAACTCAATTTTGCAAGCCAGTTTTGGCCTCCGAAACTTTGCCGTAGCCGACGAAGTGGGCCACCGGGGCATACGGCTTTTCGTTGCGGTCATTTTGGCAGGTTGTGGGGCTCAAACGGAGTGTGTATGACCAGATTACGCCCGTTCTACGGATACAACCTAAATGGATTCCAGCACCGGGGCAGACCGTGAGTCGAGCTTCCAAGGTAAGTTGATCGCGCCAGGGAGCCATCTTTCAACACTCTGAATGACCTATTATTTTGCATGTAAATCATAAGAGCGCAGAAGAGCTGCTTTGCACATCTTCATCCAAGGATGACGCATGTTCTTCCCCAAACATGCGGCTGGCAGCGGGATGGGTGATAAAGCATGCAAAACTTCATTTTTGGGGTGTTTTGGTGCACCAAGGAGCCTCCTCCTTCTATCCAGACAGACATGTAGGCCTTGTTGGTGCACAAATGGAATCATATCCCGTTATTCTGTACATTATTATCCCAACATGTGTCCATGGGTGAGCTCACCTAACGATTTTAGAGGCTAGGAGTGGACACGCCAGCGATTAAATCATCAGGAACTCAATTTTGCAAGCCAGTTTTGGCCTCTGAAACTTTATCGTAGCCGATGAAGTGGGCCACCAGGGTATACGGCTTTTCGTTGCGGTCGTTTTGGCAGGTTGTGGAGCTCAAACGGAGTTCGTATGACCAGATTACGCCCGTTCTACGGATACAACCTAAATGGATTCCAGCACCGGGGCAGACCGTGAGTCGAGCTTCCAAGGTAAGTTGATCGCGCCGGGGAGCCATCTTTCAACACTCGGAATGACCTATTTTTTTGCGTGTAAATGATAAGAGCGCAGAAGAGCTGCTATGCACATATTCTTCCAAGGATGACGCATGTTCTTCCCCAAACATTCGGCTGGCAGCGGGATGGGCGATAGAGCATGCAAAACTTCATTTTTGGGGTGTTTTGGTGCACCAAGGAGCCTCCTCCTTCTATCCAGACAGACATGTAGGCCTTGTTGGTGCACAAATGGAATCATATCCCGTTATTCTGTACATTATTATCCCAACATGTGTCCATGGGTGAGCTCACGTAACGATTTTAGAGGCTAGGAGTGGACACGCCAGCGATTAAATCATCAGGAACTCAATTTTGCAAGCCAGTTTTGGAATCCGAAACTATACCGTAGCCGACGAAGTGGGCACCGAGGTATACGGCTTTTCGTTGTGGTCGTTTTGGCAGGTTGTGGAGCTCAAACGGAGTTCGTATGACCAGATTACGCCCGTTCTACGGATACAACCTAAATGGATTCCAGCACCGGGGCAGACCGTGAGTCGAGCTTCCAAGGTAAGTTGATCGCGCCGGGGAGCCATCTTTCAACACTCAGAATGAACTATTATTTTGCCTGTAAATGATAAGATCGTAGAAGAGCTGCTATGCACATCTTCGTCCAAGGATGACGCATGTTCTTCCCCAAACATGCGGCTGGCAGCAGGATGGGTGATAGAGCCTGCAAAACTTCATTTTTGGGGTGTTCTGGTGCACCAAGGAGCCTCCTCCTTCTATCCAGACAGACATGTAGGCCTTGTTGGTGCACAAATGGAATCCTATCCCGTTATTCTGTACATTATTATCCCAACATGTGTCCATGGGTGAGCTCACGTAACGATTTTAGAGGCTAGGAGTGGACACGCCAGCGATTAAATCATCAGGAACTCAATTTTGCAAGCCAATTTTGGCCTCCGAAACTTTACCGTAGCCGACGACGTTGGTCACCAGGGTATACGGATTTTCGTTGCGGTCGGTTTGGCAGGTTGTGGAGCTCAAACGGAGTTCGTATGACCAGATTACGCCCGTTCTACGGATACAACCTAAATGGATTCCAGCACCGGGGCAGACCGTGAGTCGAGCTTCCGAGGTAAGTTGATCGCGCCGGGGAGCCATCTTTCAACACTCGGAATGACCTATTATTTTGCAAGTAAATGATAAGAGCGCAGAAGAGCTGCTATGCACATATTCATCCAAGGATGACGTATGTTCTTCCCCAAACATGCGGCTGGCAGCGGGATGAGCGATAGAGCAAGCAAAACTTCATTTTTGGGGTGTTTTGGTGCTCCAAGGAGCCTCCTCCTTCTATCCAGACAGACATGTAGGCCTTGTTGGTGCACAAATGGAATCATATCCCGTTATTCTATACATTATTATCCCAACATGTGTCCATGGGTGAGCTCACGTAACGATTTTAGAGGCTATGAGTGGACACACCAGCGATTAAATCATCAGGAACTCAATTTTGCAAGCTAGTTTTGGCCTGCGAAACTTTACCGTAGCCGACGAAGTGGGCCACCGAGGAGCCTCCTCCTTCTATCCAGACAGACATGTAGGCCTTGTTGGTGCACAAATGGAATCATATCCCATTATTCTGTACATTATTATCCCAACATGTGTCCATGGGTGAGCTCACGTAATGATTTTAGAGGCTAGGAGTGGACACGCCAGCGATTAAATCATCAGGAACTCAATTTGGCAAGCCAGTTTTGGCCTCCGAAACTTTACCGTAGCCGACGACGTTGGTCACCAAGGTATACGGCTTTTCGTTGCGGTTGTTTTGGCAGGTTGTGGAGCTCAAACAAAGTTCGTATGACCAGATTACGCCCGTTCTACGGATACAACCTAAATGGATTCCAGCACCGGGGCAGACTGTGAGTCGAGCTTCCAAGGTAAGTTGATCGCGCCGGGGAGCCATCTTTCAACACTCGGAATGACCTATTATTTTGCATGTAAATGATAAGAGCGCAGAAGAGATGCTATGCACATCTTCGTCCAAGGATGATGCATGTTCTTCCCCAAACATGCGGCTGGCAGCGGGATGGGTGATAGAGCATGCAAAACTTCATTTTTGGGGTGTTTTGGTGCACCAAGGAGTCTCCTCCTTCTATCCAGACAGACATGTAGGCCTTGTTGGTGCACAAATGGAATCATATCCCATTATTCTGTACATTATTATCCCACATGTGTCCATGGGTGAGCTCACGTAACGATTTTAGAGGCTAGGAGTGGACACGCCAGCGATTAAATCATCAGGAACTCAATTTTGCAAGCCAGTTTTGGCCTCTGAAACTTTACCATAGCCGATGAAGTGGGCCACCAGGGTGTACGGCTTTTCGTTGCGGTCGTTTTGGCAGGTTGTGGAGCTCAAACGGAGTTCGTATGACCAGATTATGCCCGTTCTACGGATACAACCTAAATGGATTCCAGCACCGGGGCAGACCGTCAGTCGAGCTTCCAAGGTAAGTTGATCGCGCCGGGGAGCCATCTTTCAACACTTGGAATGACCTATTATTTCGCGTGTAAATGATAAGAGCGCAGAAGAACTGCTATGCACATCTTTGTCCAAGGATGACGCATGTTCTTCCCCAAACATGCGGCTGGCAGCGGGATGGGTGATAGAGCATGCAAAACTTCATTTTTGGGGTGTTTTGGTGCACCAAGGAGCCTCCTCCTTCTATCCAGACAGACATGTAGGCCTTGTTGGTGCACAAATGGAATCATATCCCATTATTCTGTACATTATTATCCCAACATGTGTCCATGGGTGAGCTCACGTAACGATTTTAGAGGCTAGGAGTGGACACGCCAACGATTAAATCATAAGGAACTCAATTTTGCAAGCCAGTTTTGGCCTCCGAAACTTTACTGTAGCCGATGAAGTGGGCCACCGTGGTATACGGCTTTTCGTTCCGGTCGTTTTGGCAGGTTGTGGGGCTCAAACGGAGTTCGTATGACCAGATTACACCCGTTCTACGGATACAACCTAAATGGATTCCAGCACCTGGGCAGACCGTGAGTCGAGCTTCCAAGGTAAGTTGATCGCGCCGGGGAGCCATCTTTCAACACTCGGAATGACCTATTATTTTGCATGTAAATGGTAAGAGCGCAGAAGAGCTGCTATGCACATCTTCGTCCAAGGATGACGCATGTTCTTCCCCAAACATGCGGCTGGCAGCGGGATGGGTGATAGAGCATGCAAAACTTCATTTTTGGGGTGTTTTGGTGCACCAAGGAGCCTCCTATTTCTATCCAGACAGACATGTAGGCCTTGTTGGTGCACAAATGGAATCATATCCCGTTATTCTGTACATTATTATCCCAACATGTGTCCATGGGTGAGCTCACGTAATGATTTTAGAGGCTAGGAGTGGACACGCCAGCGATTAAATCATCAGGAACTCAATTTTGCAAGCCAGTTTTGGCCTCCAAAACATTACTGTAGCTGACGAAGTGGGCCACTGGGGTATACGGCTCTTCGTTGCGGTCGTTTTGGCAGGTTGTGGAGCTCAAACGGAGTTCGTATGACCAGATTACGCCCGTTCTACGGATACAACCTAAATGGATTCCAGCACCGGGGCAGACCGTGAGTCGAGCTTCCAAGGTAAGTTGATCGTGCCGGGGAGCCATCTTCCAACACTCGGAATGACCTATTATTTTGTTTGTAAATGATAAGAGCGCAGAAGAGCTGCTATGCACATATTCTTCCAAGGATGACGCATGCTCTTCCCCAAACATGCGGCTGGCAGCGGGATGGGTGATAGAGCATGCAAAACTTCATTTTTGGGGTGTTTTGGTGCACCAAGGAGCCTCCTCCTTCTATCTAGACAGACATGTAGGCCTTGTTGGTGCACAAATGGAATCATATCCCGTTATTCTGTACATTATTATCCCAACATGTGTCCATGGGTGAGCTCACCTAACAATTTTAGAGGCTAGGAGTGGACACACCAGCGATTAAATCATCAGGAACTCAATTTTGCAAGCCAGTTTTGGCCTCTGAAACTTTACCGTAGCCAACAAAGGGGGCCACCGGGGTATACGGCTTTTCGTTGCGGTCGTTTTGGCAGGTTGTGGAGCTCAAACGGAGTTCGTATGACCAGATTACGCCTGTCCTACGGATACAACCTAAATGGATTCCAGCACCGGGGCAGACCGTGAGTCGAGCTTCCAAGGTAAGTTGATCGCGCCAGGGAGCCATCTTTCAACACTCGGAATGACCTATTATTTTGCATGTAAATGATAAGAGCGCAGAAGAGCTGCTTTGCACATCTTCGTCCAAGGATGACGCATGTTCTTCCCCAAACATGCGGCTGGCAGCGGGATGGGTGATAGAGCATGCAAAACTTCATTTTTGGGGTGTTTTGGTGCACCAAGGAGCCTCCTCCTTCTATCCAGACAGACATGTAGGCCTTGTTGGTGCACAAATGGAATCATATCCCATTATTCTGTACATTATTATCCCAACATGTGTCCATGGGTGAGCTCACCTAACGATTTTAGAGGCTAGGAGTGGACACGCCAGCGATTAAATCATCAGGAACTCAGTTTTGCAAGCCAGTTTTGGCCTCTGAAACTTTACCGTAGCCAATGAAGTGGGCCACCAGGGTATACGGCTTTTCGTTGCGGTCATTTTGGCAGGTTGTGGAGCTCAAACGGAGTTCATATGACCAGATTACGCCCGTTCTACGGATACAACCTAAATGGATTCCAGCACCGGGGCAGACCGTGAGTCGAGCTTCCAAGGTAAGTTGATCGCGCCGGGGAGCCATCTTTCAACAATCGAAATGACCTATTATTTCGCGTGTAAATGATAAGAGCGCAGAAGAGCTGCTATGCACATCTTCGTCAAAGGATGACGCATGTTCTTCCCCAAACATGCGGCTGGCAACGGGATGGGTGATAAAGCATGCAAAACTTCATTTTTGGGGTGTTTTGGTGCACCAAAGAGCCTCCTCCTTCTATCCAGACAGACATGTAGGCCTTGTTGGTGCACAAATGGAATCATATCCCATTATTCTGTACATTATTATCCCAACATGTGTCCATGGTTGAGCTCACGTAAAGAGTTTAGAGGCTAGGAGTGGACACGCCAGCGATTAAATCATCAGGAACTCAATTTTGCAAGCCAGTTTTGGCCTCCGAAACTTTACCGTAGCCGACGACGTTGGTCACCAGGGTATACGGCTTTTCGTTGCGGTCGTTTTTGCAGGTTGTGGAGCTCAAACAAAGTTCGTATGACCAGATTACGCCCGTTCTACGGATACAACGTAAATGGATTCCAGCACCGGGGCAGACCGTGAGTCGAGCTACCAAGGTAAGTTGATCGCGCCGGGGAGCCATCTTTCAACACTCGGAATGACCTATTATTTTGCATGTAAATGATAAGAGCGCAGAAGAGATGCTATGCACATCTTCGTCCAAGGATGACGCATGTTCTTCCCCAAACATGCGGCTGGCAGCGGGATGGGTGATAGAGCATGCAAAACTTCATTTTTGGGATGTTTTGGTGCACCAAGGATCCTCCTCCTTCTATCCAGACAGACATGTAGGCCTTGTTGGTGCACAAATGGAATCATATCCCATTATTCTGTACATTATTATCCCAACATGTGTCCATGGGTGAGCTCACGTAATGATTTTAGAGGCTAGGAGTGGACACGCCAGCGATTAAATCATCAGGAACTCAATTTTGCAAGCCAGTTTTGGCCTTCGACACTTTACCGTAGCCGACGAAGTGGACCACCGGGGTATACGGCTTTTCGTTGCGGTCGTTTTGGCAGGTTGTGGAGCTCAAACAAAGTTCGTATGACCAGATTACGCCCGTTCTATGGATACAACCTAAATGGATTCCAGCACCGGGGCAGACCGTGAGTCGAGCTTCCAAGGTAAGTTGATTGCGCCGGGGAGCCATCTTTCAACACTCGGAATGACCTATTATTTTGCATGTAAATGATAAGAGCGCAGAAGAGGTGCTATGCACATCTTCGTCCAAGGATGACGCATGTTCTTCCCCAAACATGCGGCTGGCAGCGGGATGGGTGATAGAGCATGCAAAACTTCATTTTTGGGTTGTTTTGGTGCACCAAGGAGCCTCCTCCTTCTATCCAGACAGACATGTAGGCCTTGTTGGTGCACAAATGGAATCATATCCCGTTATTCTGTACATTAATATCCCAACATGTGTCCATGGGTGAGCTCACGTAACAATTTTAGAGGCTAGGAGTCGACACGCCAGCGATTAAATCATAAGGAACTCAATTTTGCAAGCCAGTTTTGGCCTCTGAAACTTTACCGTAGCCGATGAAGTGGGCCACCGAGGCATACGGCTTTTCGTTGCGGTCATTTTGGCAGGTTGTGGGGCTCAAACGGAGTTCGTATGACCAGATTACGCCCGTTCTACGGATACAACCTAAATGGATTCCAGCACCGGGGCAGACTGTGAGTCGAGCTTCCAAGGTAAGTTGATCGCGCCAGGGAGCCATCTTTCAACACTCGGAATGACCTATTATTTTGCAAGTAAATGATAAGAGCGCAGAAGAGCTGCTTTGCACATCTTCCTCCAAGGATGACGCATGTTCTTCCCCAAACATGCGGCTGGCAGCGGGATGGGTGATAGAGCATGCAAAACTTCATTTTTGGGGTGTTTTGGTGCACCAAGGAGCCTCCTCCTTCTATCCAGACAGACATGTAGGCCTTGTTGGTGCACAAATGGAATCATATCCTGTTATTCTGTACATTATTATCCCAACATGTGTCCATGGGTGAGCTCACCTAACGATTTTAGAGGCTAGGAGTGGACACGCCAGCGATTAAATCATCAGGAACTCAATTTTGGAAGCCAGTTTTGGCCTCTGAAACTTTACCGTAGCCGATGAAGTGGGCCACCAAGGTATACGTCTTTTCGTTGCGGTCGTTTTGGCAGGTTGTGGAGCTCAAACGGAGTTCGTATGACCAGATTACGCCCGTTCTACGGATACAACCTAAATGGATTCCAGCACCGGGGTAGACTGTGAGTCGAGCTTCCAAGGTAAGTTGATCGCGCCAGGGAGCCATCTTTGAACACTCGGAATGACCTATTATTTCGCGTGTAAATGATAAGAGCGCAGAAGAGCTGCTATGCACATATTCTTCCAAGGATGACGCATGTTCTTCCCCAAACATGCGGCTGGCAGCGGCATGGGTGATAGAGCATGCAAAACTTCATTTTTGGGGTGTTTTGGTGCACCAAGGAGCCTCCTCCTTCTATCTAGACAGACATGTAGGCCTTGTTGGTGCACAAATGGAATCATATCCCGTTATTCTGTACATTAATATCCTAACATGTGTCCATGGGTGAGCTCACCTACCAATTTTAGAGGCTAGGAGTGGACACGCCAGCGATTAAATCATCAGGAACTCAATTTTGCAAGCCAGTTTTGGCCACGGAAACTTTACCGTAGCCGACGAAGTGGGCCACCGAGGTATACGGCTTTTCGTTGCGGTCATTTTGGCAGGTTGTGGAGCTCAAACGGAGTTCGTATGACCAGATTACGCCCGTTCTACGGATACAACCAAAATGGATTCCAGCACCGGGGCAGACCGTGAGTCGAGCTTCCAAGGTAAGTTGATCGTGCCGGGGGGCCATCTTTCAACACTCGGAATGACCTATTATTTTGCGTGTAAATGATAAGAGCGCAGAAGAGCTGCTATGCACATATTCGTCCAAGGATGACGCATGTTCTTCCCCAAACATGCGGCTGGCAGCGGGATGGGTGATAGAGCATGCAAAACTTCATTTTTTGGGTGTTTTGGTGCACCAAGGAGCCTCCTCCTTCTATCCAGACAGACATGTAGGCCTTGTTGGTGCACAAATGGAATCATATCACGTTATTCTGTACATTATTATCCCAACATGTGTCCATGGGTGAGCTCACGTAACGATTTTAGAGGCTAGGAGTGGACACGCCAGCGATTAAATCATCAGGAACTCAATTTTGCAAGCCAGTTTTGGCCTCCGAAACTTTACCGTAGCCGACGACGTTGGTCACCAGGGTATAAAGCTTTTCGTTGCAGTCGGTTTGGCAGGTTGTGGAGCCCAAACGGAGTTCGTATGACCAGATTACGCCCGTTCTTCGGATACAACCTAAATGGATTCCAGCACCGGGGCAGACCGTGAGTCGAGCTTCCAAGGTAAGTTGATCGCGCCGGGGAGCCATCTTTCAACACTCGGAATGACCTATTTTTTTGCGTGTAAATGATAAGAGCGCAGAAGAGCTGCTATGCACATATTCGTCCAAGGATGACGCATGTTCTTCCCCAAACATTCGGCTGGCAGCGGGATGGGCGATAGAGCATGCAAAACTTCATTTTTGGGGTGTTTTGGTGCACCAAGGAGCCTCCTCCTTCTATCCAGACAGACATGTAGGCCTTGTTGGTGCACAAATGGAATCATATCCCGTTATTCTGTACATTATTATCCCAACATGTGTCCATGGGTGAGCTCACGTAACGATTTTAGAGGCTAGGAGTGGACACGCCAGCGATTAAATCATCAGGAACTCAATTTTGCAAGCCAGTTTTGGAATCCGAAACTATACCGTAGCCGACGAAGTGGGCACCGAGGTATACGGCTTTTCGTTGTGGTCGTTTTGGCAGGTTGTGGAGCTCAAACGGAGTTCGTATGACCAGATTACGCCCGTTCTACGGATACAACCTAAATGGATTCCAGCACCGGGGCAGACCGTGAGTCGAGCTTCCAAGGTAAGTTGATCGCGCCGGGGAGCCATCTTTCAACACTCAGAATGAACTATTATTTTGCCTGTAAATGATAAGAGCGTAGAAGAGCTGCTATGCACATCTTCGTCCAAGGATGACGCATGTTCTTCCCCAAACATGCGGCTGGCAGCAGGATGGGTGATAGAGCCTGCAAAACTTCATTTTTGGGGTGTTCTGGTGCACCAAGGAGCCTCCTCCTTCTATCCAGACAGACATGTAGGCCTTGTTGGTGCACAAATGGAATCCTATCCCGTTATTCTGTACATTATTATCCCAACATGTGTCCATGGGTGAGCTCACGTAACTATTTTAGAGGCTAGGAGTGGACACGCCAGCGATTAAATCATCAGGAACTCAATTTTGCAAGCCAGTTTTGGCCTCCGAAACTTTACCGTAGCCGACGAAGTGGGCCACCGGGGTATACGGCTTTTCGTTGTGGTCGTTTTGGCAGGTTGTGGAGCTCAAAAGGAGTTCGTATGACCAGATTACGCCCGTTCTACGGATACAACCTAAATGGATTCCAGCACCGGGGCAGACCGTGAGTCGAGCTTCCAAGGTAAGTTGATCGTGCCGGGGGGCCATCTTTCAACACTCGGAATGACCTATTATTTTGCGTGTAAATGATAAGAGCGCAGAAGAGCTGCTATGCACATATTCGTCCAAGGATAACGCATGTTCTTCCCCAAACATGCGGCTGGCAGCGGGATGGGCGATAGAGCATGCAAAACTTCATTTTTGGGGTGTTTTGGTGCACCAAGGAGCCTCCTCCTTCTATCCAGACAGACATGTAGGCCTTGTTGGTGCACAAATGGAATCATATCCTGTTATTCTGTACATTATTATCCCAACATGTGTCCATGGGTGAGCTCACGTAACGATTTTAGAGGCTAGGAGTGGACACGCCAGCGATTAAATCATCAGGAACTCAATTTTGCAAGATAGTTTTGGCCTCCGAAACTTTACCGTAGCCGACGACGTTGGTCACCAGGGTATACAGCTTTTCGTTGCGGTCGGTTTGGCAGGTTGTGGAGCTCAAACGGAGTTCGTATGACCAGATTATGCCCGTTCTTCGGATACAACCTAAATGGATTCCAGCACCGGGGCAGACCGTGAGTCGAGCTTCCAAGGTAAGTTGATCACGCCGGGGAGCCATCTTTCAACACTTGGAATGACCTATTATTTTGCGTGTTAATGATAAGAGCGCAGAAGTGTTGCTATGCACATATTCGTCCAAGGATGACGCATGTGCTTCCCCAAACATGCGGCTGGCAGCGGGATGGGCGATAGAGCATGCAAAACTTCATTTTTGGGGTGTTTTGGTGCACTAAGGAGCCTCCTCCTTCTATCCAGACAGACATGTAGGCCATGTTGGTGCACAAATGGAATCATATCCCATTATTCTGTGCATTATTATCCAACATGTGTCCATGGGTGAGCTCACGTAACGATTTTAGAGGCTAGGAGTTAACACGCCAGCGATTAAATCATCAGGAATTCAATTTTGCAAGCCAGTTTTGGCCTCCGAAACTTTACCGTCGCCGACGAAGTGGGCCATCAGGGTATACGGCTTTTCGTTGCGGTCATTTTGGCAGGTTGTGGAGCTCAAACGGAGTTCGTATGACCAGATTACGCCCGTTCTACGGATACAACCTAAATGGATTCCAGCACCGGGGCAGACCGTGAGTCGAGCTTCCAAGGTAAGTTGATCGCGCCGGGGAGCCATCTTTCAACACTCGGAATGACCTAATATTTTGCATGTAAATGATAAGAGCGCAGAAGAGCTCCTATGCACATCTTCGTCCAAGGATGACGCATGTTCTTCCCCAAACATGCGGGTGGCAGCGGGATGGGTGATAGAGCATGCAAAACTTCATTTTTGGGTTGTTCTGGTGCACCAAGGAGCCTCCTCCTTCTATCCAGACAGACATGTAGGCCTTGTTGGTGCACAAATGGAATCATATCCCGTTATTCTATACATTATTATCCCAACATGTGTCCATGGGTGAGCTCACGTAATGATTTTAGAGGCTTGGAGTGGACACGCCATCGATTAAATCATCAGGAACTCAATTTTGCAAGCCAGTTTTGGCCTCCGAAACTTTACCGTAGCTGACGACGTTGGTTACCAGGGTATACGGCTTTTCGTTGCGGTCGGTTTGGCAGGTTGTGGAGCTCAAACGGAGTTCGTATGACCAGATTACGCCCGTTCTTCAGATACAACCTAAATGGATTCCAGCACCGGGGCAGACCGTGAGTCGAGCTTCCAAGGTAAGTTGATCGCGTCGGGGAGCCATCTTTCAACACTCGGAATGACCTATTATTTTGTGTGTAAATGATAAGAGCGCAGAAGAGCTGCTATGCACATATTCGTCCAAGGATGACGCATGTTCTTCCCCAAACATGCGGCTGGCAGCGGGATGGGCGATAGAGCATGCAAAACTTCATTTTTGGGGTGTTTTGGTGCACCAAGGAGCCTCCTCCTTCTATCCAGACAGACATGTAGGCCTTGTTGGTGCACAAATGGAATCATATCCCGTTATTCTGTACATTATTATCCCAACATGTGTCCATGGGTGAGCTCACGTAACGATTTTAGAGGCTAGGAGTGGACACGCCAGCGATTAAATCATCAGGAACTCAATTTTGCAAGCCAGTTTTGGCCTCCGAAACTTTACCGTAGCAGACGAAGTGGGCCATCAGGGTATACGGCTTTTCGTTGTGGTCGTTTTGGCAGGTTGTGGAGCTCAAACGGAGTTCGTATGACCAGATTACGCCCGTTCTACGGATACAACCTAAATGGATTCCAGCACCGGGGCAGACCGTGAGTCGAGCTTCCAAGGTAAGTTGATCGCGCCGGGGAGCCATCTTTCAACACTCGGAATGAACTATTATTTTGCCTGTAAATGATAAGAGCGCAGAAGAGCTGCTATGCACATCTTCGTCCAAGGATGACGCATGTTCTTCCCCAAACATGCGGCTGGCAGCGGGATGGGTGATAGAGCATGCAAAACTTCATTTTTGGGGTGTTCTGGTGCACCAAGGAGCCTCCTCCTTCTATCCAGACAGACTTGTAGGCCTTGTTGGTGCACAAATGGAATCATATCCCGTTATTCTGTATTATTATCCCAACATGTGTCCATGGGTGAGCTCACGTAACGATTTTAGAGGCTAGGAGTGGACACGCCAGTGATTAAATCATCAGGAACTCAATTTTGCAAGCCAATTTTGGCCTCCGAAACTTTACCATAGCCGACGACGTTGGTCACCAGGGTATACGGCTTTTCGTTGCGGTCGGTTTGGCAGGTTGTGGAGCTCAAACGGAGTTCGTATGACCAGATTACGCCCGTTCTACGGATACAACCTAAATGGATTCTAGCACCGGGGCAGACCGTGAGTCGAGCTTCCGAGGTAAGTTGATCGCGCCGGGGAGCCATCTTTCAACACTCGGAATGACCTAATATTTTGCATGTAAATGATAAGAGCGCAGAAGAGCTGCTATGCACATATTCATCCAAGGATGACGCATGTTCTTCCCCAAACATGCGGCTGGCAGCGGGATGAGCGATAGAGCAAGCAAAACTTCAATTTTGGGGTGTTTTGGTGCTCCAAGGAGCCTCCTCCTTCTATCCAAACAGACATGTAGGCCTTGTTGGTGCACAAATGGAATCATATCCCGTTATTCTGTACATTATTATCCCAACATGTGTCCATGGGTGAGCTCACGTAACGATTTTAGAGGCTAGGAGTGGACACGCCAGCGATTAAATCATCAGGAACTCAATTTTGCAAGCCAGTTTTGGCCTCCGAAACTTTACCGTAGCCGACGAAGTGGGCCACCGGGGTATACGGCTTTTCTTTGCGGTCGTTTTGGCAGGTTGTGGAGCTCAAAAGGAGTTCGTATGACCAGATTACGCCCGTTCTACGGATACAACCTAAATGGATTCCAGCACCGGGGCAGACCGTGAGTCGAGCTTCCAAGGTAAGTTGATCGCGCCGGGGTGCCATCTTTCAACACTCGGAATGACCTATTATTTTGCGTGTAAATGATAAGAGCACAGAAGAGCTGCTATGTACATATTCGTCCAAGGATGACGCATGTTCTTCCCCAAACATGCGGCTGGCAGCGGGATGGGCGATAGAGCATGCAAAACTTCATTTTTGGGGTGTTTTGGTGCACCAAGGAGCCTCCTCCTTCTATCCAGACAGACATGTAGGCCTTGTTGGTGCACAAATGGAATCATATCCTGTTATTCTGTACATTATTATCCCAACATGTGTCCATGGGTGAGCTCACATAACGATTTTAGAGGCTAGGAGTGGACACGCCAGCGATTAAATCATCAGGAACTCAATTTTGCAAGCCAGTTTTGGCCTCCGAAACTTTACCGTAGCCGACGAAGTGGGCCATCAGGGTATACGGCTTTTCGTTGCGATCGTTTTGGCAGGTTGTGGAGCTCAAACGGAGTTCGTATGACCAGATTACGCCCGTTCTACGGATACAACCTAAATGGATTCCAGCACCGGGGCAGACCGTGAGTCGAGCTTCCAAGGTAAGTTGATCGCGCCGGGGAGCCATCTTTCAACACTCGGAATGACCTATTATTTTCCATGTAAATGATAAGAGTGCAGAAGAGCTGCTATGCACATCTTCGTCCAAGGATGACGCATGTTCTTCCCCAAACATGCGGCTGGCAGCGGGATGGGTGATAGAGCATGCAAAACTTCATTTTTGGGGTGTTCTGGTGCACCAAGGAGCCTCCTCCTTCTATCCAGACAGACATGTGGGCCTTGTTGGTGCACAAATGGAATCATATCCCATTATTCTGTACATTATTATCCCAACATGTGTCCATGGGTGAGCTCACGTAATGATTTTAGAGGCTAGGAGTGGACACGCCATCGATTAAATCATCAGGAACTCAATTTTGCAAGCCAGTTTTGGCCTCCGAAACTTTACCGTAGCCGATGACGTTGGTCACCAAGGTATACGGCTTTTCGTTGCGGTCGGTTTGGCAGGTTGTGGAGCTCAAACGGAGTTCGTATGACCAGATTACGCCCGTTCTTCAGATACAACCTAAATGGATTCCAGCACCGGGGCAGACCGTGAGTCGAGCTTCCAAGGTAAGTTGATCGCGTCGAGGAGCCATCTTTCAACACTCGGAATGACCTATTATTTTGTGTGTAAATGATAAGAGCACAGAAGAGCTGCTATGCACATATTCGTCCAAGGATGACGCATGTTCTTCCCCAAACATGCGGCTGGCAGCGGGATGGGCGATAGAGCATGCAAAACTTCATTTTTGGGGTGTTTTGGTGCACCAAGGAGCCTCCTCCTTCTATCCAGACAGACATGTAGGCCTTGTTGGTGCACAAATGGAATCATATCCCGTTATTCTGTACATTATTATCCCAACATGTGTCCATGGGTGAGCTCACGTAACGATTTTAGAGGCTAGGAGTGGACACGCCAGCGATTAAATCATCAGGAACTCAATTTTGCAAGCCAGTTTTGGCCTCCGAAACTTTACCGTAGCAGACGAAGTGGGCCATCAGGGTATACGGCTTTTCGTTGCGGTCATTTTGGCATGTTGTGGAGCTCAAACGGAGTTCGTATGACCAGATTACGCCCGTTCTACGGATACAACCTAAATGGATTCCAGCACCGGGGCAGACCGTGAGTCGAGCTTCCAAGGTAAGTTGATCGCGCCGGGGAGCCATCTTTCAACACTCGGAATGACCTATTATTTTGCATGTAAATGATAAGAGCGCAGAAGAGCTGCTATGCACATCTTCGTCCAAGGATGACGCATGTTCTTCCCCAAACATGCGGCTGGCAGCGGGATGGGTGATAGAGCATGCAAAACTTCATTTTTGGGGCGTTCTGGTGCACCAAGGAGCCTCCTCCTTCTATCCAGACAGACATGTAGGCCTTGTTGTTGCACAAATGGAATCATATCCCGTTATTCTGTACATTATTATCCCAACATGTGTCCATGGGTGAGCTCACATAACGATTTTAGAGGCTAGGAGTGGACACGCCAGCAATTAAATCATCAGGAACTCAATTTTGCAAGCCATTTTTGGCCTCCGAAACTTTACCTTAGCGACGACGTAGGTCACCAGGGTATACGGCTTTTCGTTGCGGTCGATTTGGCAGGTTGTGGAGCTCAAACGGAGGTCGTATGACCAGATTACGCCCGTTCTACGGATACAACCTAAATGGATTCCAGCACCGGGGCAGACCGTGAGTCGAGCTTCCAAGGTAAGTTGATCGCGCTGGGGAGCCATCTTTCAACACTCGGAATGACCTATTATTTTGCATGTAAATGATAAGAGTGCAGAAGAGGTGCTATGGACATATTCGTCCAAGGATGACGCATGTTCTTCCCCAAACATGCGGCTGGCAGCGGGATGGGCGATAGAGCATGCAAAACTTCATTTTTGGGGTGTTTTGGTGCACCAAGGAGCCTCTTCCTTCTATCCAGACAGACATGTAGGCCTTGTTGGTGCACAAATGGAATCATATCCCATTATTCTGTACATTACTATCCCAACATGTGTCCATGGGTGAGCTCATGTAACGATTTTAGAGGCTAGGACTGGACACGCCAGCGATTAAATCATCAGGAGCTCAATTTTGCAAGCCAGTTTTGGCCTCCGAAACTTTACCGTAGCCGATGAAGTGGGCCACCGGGGTATATGGCTTTTCGTTGCGGTTGTTTTGGCTGGTTGTGGAGCTTAAACGGAGTTCGTATGGCCAGATTACGCCCGTTCTACGGATACAACCTAAATGTATTCCAGCACCGGGCAGACCGTGAGTCGAGCTTCCAAGGTAAGTTGATCGCGCCGCGGAGCCATCTTTTAACACTCGGAATGACCTATTATTTTGCATGTAAATGATAAGAGCGCAGAAGAGCTGCTATGCACATCTTCGTCCAAGGATGACGCATGTTCTTCCCCAAACATGCGGCTGGCAGCGGGATGGGTGATAGAGCATGCAAAACTTCATTTTTGGGTTGTTCTGGTGCACCAAGGAGCCTCCTCCTTCTATCCAGACAGACATGTAGGCCTTGTTGGTGCACAAATGGAATCATATCCCGTTATTCTGTACATTATTATCCCAACATGTGTCCATGGGTGAGCTCACGTAACGATTTTAGAGGCTAGGAGTGGACACGCCAGCGATTAAATCATCAGGAACTCAATTTTGCAAGCCAGTTTTGGCCTCCGAAACTTTACCGTAGCCGACGAAGTGGGCCACCGGGGTATACGGCTTTTCGTTGCGGTCGTTTTGGCAGGTTGTGGAGCTCAAAAGGAGTTCGTATGACCAGATTACGCCCGTTCTACGGATACAACCTAAATGGATTCCAGCACCGGGGCAGACCGTGAGTCGAGCTTCCAAGGTAAGTTGATCGCGCCGGGGTGCCATCTTTCAACACTCGGAATGACCTATTATTTTGCGTGTAAATGATAAGAGCGCAGAAGAGCTGCTATGCACATATTCGTCCAAGGATGACGCATGTTCTTCCCCAAACATGCGGCTGGCAGCGGGATGGGCGATAGAGCATGCAAAACTTCATTTTTGGGGTGTTTTGGTGCACCAAGGAGCCTCCTCCTTCTATCCAGACAGACATGTAGGCCTTGTTGGTGCACAAATGGAATCATATCCTGTTATTCTGTACATTATTATCCCAACATGTGTCCATGGGTGAGCTCACATAACGATTTTAGAGGCTAGGAGTGGACACGCCAGCGATTAAATCATCAGGAACTCAATTTTGCAAGCCAGTTTTGGCCTCCGAAACTTTACCGTAGCCGACGACGTTGGTCACCAGGGTATACAGCTTTTCGTTGCGGTCGGTTTGGCAGGTTGTGGAGCTCAAACGGAGTTCGTATGACCAGATTATGCCCGTTCTTCGGATACAACCTAAATGGATTCCAGCACCAGGGCAGACCGTGAGTCGAGCTTCCAAGGTAAGTTGATCGCGCCGGGGAGCCATCTTTGAACACTCGGAATGACCTATTATTTTGCGTGTAAATGATAAGAGCGCAGAAGAGCTGCTATGAACATATTCGTCCAAGGATGACGCATGTGCTTCCCCAAACATGCGGCTGGCAGCGGGATGGGCGATAGAGCATGCAAAACTTCATTTTTGGGGTGTTTTGGTGCACTAAGGAGCCTCCTCCTTCTATCCAGACAGACATGTAGGCCTTGTTGGTGCACAAATGGAATCATATCCCGTTATTCTGTACATTATTATCCCAACATGTGTCCATGGGTGAGCTCACGTAACGATTTTAGAGGCTAGGAGTTAACACGCCAGCGATTAAATCATCAGGAACTCAATTTTGCAAGCCAGTTTTGGCCTCCGAAACTTTACCGTAGCCGACGAAGTGGGCCATCAGGGTATACGGCTTTTCGTTGCGATCGTTTTGGCAGGTTGTGGAGCTCAAACGGAGTTCGTATGACCAGATTACGCCCGTTCTACGGATACAACCTTAATGGATTCCAGCACCGGGGCAGACCGTGAGTCGAGCTTCCAAGGTAAGTTGATCGCGCCGGGGAGCCATCTTTCAACACTCGGAATGACCTATTATTTTCCATGAAAATGATAAGAGTGCAGAAGAGCTGCTATGCACATCTTCGTCCAAGGATGACGCATGTTCTTCCCCAAACATGCAGCTGGCAGCGGGATGGGTTATAGAACATGCAAAACTTCATTTTTGGGGTGTTCTGGTGCACCAAGGAGCCTCCTCCTTCTATCCAGACAGACATGTGGGCCTTGTTGGTGCACAAATGGAATCATTTCCCGTTATTCTGTACATTATTATCCCAACATGTGTCCATGGGTGAGCTCACGTAATGATTTTAGAGGCTAGGAGTTAACACGCCAGCGATTAAATCATCAGGAACTCAATTTTGCAAGCCAGTTTTGGCCTCCGAAACTTTACCGTAGCCGACGAAGTGGGCCATCAGGGTATACGGCTTTTCGTTGCGATCGTTTTGGCAGGTTGTGGAGCTCAAACGGAGTTCGTATGACCAGATTACGCCCGTTCTACGGATACAACCTAAATGGATTCCAGCACCGGGGCAGACCGTGAGTCGAGCTTCCAAGGTAAGTTGATCGCGCCGGGGAGCCATCTTTCAACACTCGGAATGACCTATTATTTTGCATGTAAATGATAAGAGCGCAGAAGAGCTGCTATGCACATATTCGTCCAAGGATGACGCATGTTCTTCCCCAAACATGCGGCTGGCAGCGGGATGGGTGATAGAGCATGCAAAACTTCATTTTTGGGGTGTTCTGGTGCACCAAGGAGCCTCCTCCTTCTATCCAGACAGACATGTAGGCCTTGTTGGTGCACAAATGGAATCATATCCCGTTATTCTGTACATTATTATCCCAACATGTGTCCATGGGTGAGCTCACGTAATGATTTTAGAGGCTAGGAGTGGACACGCCAGCGATTAAATCATCAGGAGCTCAATTTTGCAAGCCAGTTTTGGCCTCCGAAACTTTACCGTAGCCGATGAAGTGGGCCACCGGGGTATATGGCTTTTCGTTGCGGTTGTTTTGGCTGGTTGTGGAGCTTAAACGGAGTTCGTATGGCCAGATTACGCCCGTTCTACGGATACAACCTAAATGGATTCCAGCACCGGGGCAGACCGTGAGTCGAGCTTCCAAGGTAAGTTGATCGCGCCGGGGAGCCATCTTTGAACACTCGGAATGACCTATTATTTTGCGTGTAAATGATAAGAGCGCAGAAGAGCTGCTATGCACATATTCGTCCAAGGATGACGCATGTTCTTCCCCAAACATGCGGCTGGCAGCGGGATGGGCGATAGAGCATGCAAAACTTCATTTTTGGGGTGTTTTGGTGCACCAAGGAGCCTCCTCCTTCTATCTAGACAGACATGTAGGCCTTGTTGGTGCACAAGTGGAATCATATCCCGTTATTCTGTACATTATTATCCCAACATGTGTCCATGGGTGAGCTCACGTAATGATTTTAGGGGCTAGGAGTGGACACGCCAGCGATTAAATCATCAGGAACTCAATTTTGCAAGCCAGTTTTGGCCTCCGAAACTTTACCGTAGCCGACGACGTTGGTCACCAGGGTATACGCCTTTTCATTGCGGTCGGTTTGGCAGGTTGTGGAGCTCAAACGGAGTTCGTATGACCAGATTATGCCCGTTCTTCAGATACAACCTAAATGGATTCCAGCACCGGGGCAGACCGTGAGTCGAGCTTCCAAGGTAAGTTGATCGCGTCGGGGAGCCATCTTTCAACACTCGGAATGACCTATTATTTTGCATGTAAATGATAAGAGCGCAGAAGAGCTGCTATGCACATATTCGTCCAAGGATGACGCATGTTCTTCCCCAAACATGCGGCTGGCAGCGGGATGGGCGATAGAGCATGCAAAACTTCATTTTTGGGGTGTTTTGGTGCACCAAGGAGCCTCCTCCTTCTATCTAGACAGACATGTAGGCCTTGTTGGTGCACAAGTGGAATCATATCCCGTTATTCTGTACATTATTATCCCAACATGTGTCCATGGGTGAGCTCACGTAATGATTTTAGGGGCTAGGAGTGGACACGCCAGCGATTAAATCATCAGGAACTCAATTTTGCAAGCCAGTTTTGGCCTCCGAAACTTTACCGTAGCCGACGTCGTTGGTCACCAGGGTATACGGCTTTTTGTTGCGGTCGGTTTGGCAGGTTGTGGAGCTCAAACGGAGTTCGTATGACCAGATCACGCCCGTTCTTCAGATACAACCTAAATGGATTCCAGCACCGGGGCAGACCGTGAGTCGAGCTTCAAAGGTAAGTTGATCGCGTCGGGGAGCCATCTTTCAACACTCGGAATGACCTATTATTTTGTGTGTAAATGATAAGAGCGCAGAAGAGCTGCTATGCACATATTCGTCCAAGGATGACGCATGTTCTTCCCCAAACATGCGGCTGGCAGCGGGATGGGCGATAGAGCATGCAAAACTTCATTTTTGGGGTGTTTTGGTGCACCAAGGAGCCTCCTCCTTCTATCCAGACAGACATGTAGGCCTTGTTGGTGCACAAATGGAATCATATCCCGTTATTCTGTACATTATTATCCCAACATGTGTCCATGGGTGAGCTCACGTAACGATTTTAGAGGCTAGGAGTGGACACGCCAGCGATTAAATCATCAGGAACTCAATTTTGCAAGCCAGTTTTGGCCTCCGAAACTTTACCGTAGCAGACGACGTTGGTCATCAGGGTATACGGCTTTTCGTTGCGGTCGGTTTGGCAGGTTGTGGAGCTCAAACGGAGGTCGTATGACCAGATTACGCCTGTTCTACGGATACAACCTAAATGGATTCCAGCACCGGGGCAGACCGTGAGTCGAGCTTCCAAGGTAAGTTGATCGCGCTGGGGAGCCATCTTTCAACACTCGGAATGACCTATTATTTTGCATGTAAATGATAAGAGTGCAGAAGAGCTGCTATGCACATATTCGTCCAAGGATGACGCATGTTCTTCCCCAAACATGCGGCTGGCAGCGGGATGGGCGATAGAGCTTGCAAAACTTCATTTTTGGGGTCTTTTGGTGCACCAAGGAGCCTCCTCGTTCTATCCAGACAGACATGTAGGCCTTGTTGGTGCACAAATGGAATCATATCCCATTATTCTGTAGATTACTATCCCAACATGTGTCCATGGGTGAGCTCACGTAACGATTTTAGAGGCTAGGAGTGGACACGCCAGCGATTAAATCATCAGGAGCTCAATTTTGCAAGCCAGTTTTGGCCTCCGAAACTTTACCGTAGCCGATGAAGTGGGCCACCGGGGTATACGGCTTTTCGTTGCGGTTGTTTTGGCTGGTTGTGGAGCTTAAACGGCGTTCGTATGGCCAGATTACGCCCGTTCTACGGATACAACCTAAATGGATTCCAGCACCGGGGCAGACCGTGAGTCGAGCTTCCAAGGTAAGTTGATCGCGCCGGGGAGCCATCTTTCAACACTCGGAATGACCTATTATTTTGCATGTAAATGATAAGAGCGCAGAAGAGCTGCTATGCACATCTTCGTCCAAGGATGATGCATGTTCTTCCCCAAACATGCGGCTGGCAGCGGGATGGGTGATGGAGCATGCAAAACTTCATTTTTGGGGTGTTCTGGTGCACCAAGGAGCCTCCTCCTTCTATCCAGACAGACATGTAGGCCTTGTTGGTGCACAAATGGAATCATATCCCGTTATTCTGTACATTATTATCCCAACATGTGTCCATGGGTGAGCTCACGTAACGATTTTAGAGGCTAGGAGTGGACACGCCAGCGATTAAATCATCAGGAACTCAATTTTGCAAGCCAGTTTTGGCCTCCGAAACTTTACCGTAGCCGACGAAATGGGCCATCAGGGTATACGGCTTTTCGTTGCGGTCGTTTTGGCAGGTTGTGGAGCTCAAACGGAGGTCGTATGACCAGATTACGCCCGTTCTACGGATACAACCTAAATGGATTCCAGCACCGGGGCAGACCGTGAGTCGAGCTTCCAAGGTAAGTTGATCGCGCTGGGGAGCCATCTTTCAACACTCGGAATGACCTATTATTTTGCATGTAAATGATAAGAGTGCAGAAGAGCTGCTATGCACATATTCGTCCAAGGATGACGCATGTTCTTCCCCAAACATGCGGCTGGCAGCGGGATGGGCGATAGAGCTTGCAAAACTTCATTTTTGGGGTGTTTTGGTGCACCAAGGAGCCTCCTCGTTCTATCCAGACAGACATGTAGGCCTTGTTGGTGCACAAATGGAATCATATCCCATTATTCTGTAGATTACTATCCCAACATGTGTCCATGGGTGAGCTCACGTAACGATTTTAGAGGCTAGGAGTGGACACGCCAGCGATTAAATCATCAGGAGCTCAATTTTGCAAGCCAGTTTTGGCCTCCGAAACTTTACCGTAGCCAATGAAGTGGGCCACCGGGGTATACGGCTTTTCGTTGCGGTTGTTTTGGCTGGTTGTGGAGCTTAAACGGCGTTCGTATGGCCAGATTACGCCCGTTCTACGGATACAACCTAAATGGATTCCAGCACCGGGGCAGACCGTGAGTCGAGCTTCCAAGGTAAGTTGATCGCGCCGGGGAGCCATCTTTCAACACTCGGAATGACCTATTATTTTGCATGTAAATGATAAGAGCGCAGAAGAGCTGCTATGCACATCTTCGTCCAAGTATGATGCATGTTCTTCCCCAAACATGCGGCTGGCAGCGGGATGGGTGATGGAGCATGCAAAACTTCATTTTTGGGGTGTTCTGGTGCACCAAGGAGCCTCCTCCTTCTATCCAGACAGACATGTAGGCCTTGTTGGTGCACAAATGGAATCATATCCCGTTATTCTGTACATTATTATCCCAACATGTGTCCATGGGTGAGCTCACGTAACGATTTTAGAGGCTAGGAGTGGACACGCCAGCGATTAAATCATCAGGAACTCAATTTTGCAAGCCAGTTTTGGCCTCCGAAACTTTACCGTAGCCGACGAAATGGGCCATCAGGGTATACGGCTTTTCGTTGCGGTCGTTTTGGCAGGTTGTGGAGCTCAAACGGAGTTCGTATGACCAGATTACGCCCGTTCTACGGATACAACCTAAATGGATTCCAGCACCGAGGCAGACCGTGAGTCGAGCTTCCAAGGTAAGTTGATCGCGCCGGGGAGCCATCTTTCAACACTCGGAATGACCTATTATTTTGCTTGTAAATGATAAGAGCACAGAAGAGCTGCTATGCACATCTTCGTCCACGGATGGCGCATGTTCTTCCCCAAACATGCGGCTGGCAGCGGGATGGTTGATAGAGCATGCAAAACTTCATTTTTGGGGTGTTTTGGTGCACCAAGGAGCCTCCTCCTTCTATCCAGACAGACATGTAGGCCTTGTTGGTGCACAAATGGAATCATATCCCGTTATTCTGTACATTATTATCCCAACATGTGTCCATGGGTGAGCTCACGTAACGATTTTAGAGGCTAGGAGTGGACACGCCAGCGATTAAATCATCAGGAACTCAATTTTGCAAGCCAGTTTTGGCCTATGAAACTTTACCGTAGCCGACGAAGTGGGCCACCGGACTATACGGCTTTTCGTTGCAATCGTTTTGGCAAGTTGTGGAGCTCAAACGGAGTTCGTATGACCAGATTACGCCCGTTCTACGGATACGACCTAAATGGATTCCAGCACCGGGGCAGACCGTGAGTCGAGCTTCCAAGGTAAGTTGATCGCGCCGGGGAGCCATCTTTCAACACACGGAATGACCTATTATTTTGCATGTAAATGATAAGAGCGCAGAAGAGCTGCTATGCACATCTTCATCCAAGGATGACACATGGTCTTCCCCAAACATGCGGCTGGCAGCGGGATGGGTGACAGAGGATGCAAAACTTCATTTTTGGGGTGTTTTTGTGCACCAAGGAGCCTCGTCCTTCTATCCAGACAGACATGTAGGCCTTGTTGGTGCACAAATAGAATCATATCCCGTTATTCTGTACATTATTATCCCAACATGTGTCCATGGGTGAGCTCACGTAATGATTTTAGAGGCTAGGAGTGGACACGCCAGCGATTAAATCATTAGGAACTCAATTTTCCAAGCCAGTTTTGGCCTCCGAAACTTTACCATAGCCGATGAAGTGGGCCACCGGGGTATACGGCTTTTCGTTGCGGTCATTTTGGCAGGTTGTGGAGCTCAAACGGAGTTCGTATGACCAGATTACGCCCGTTCTACGGATACAACCTAAATGGATTCCAGCACCGGGGCAGACCGTGAGTCAAGCTTCCAAGGTAAGTTGATCGCGCCGGGGAGCCATCTTTCAACACTCGGAATGACCTATTATTTTGCATGTAAATGAGAAGAGCGTAGAAGAGCTGCTATGCACATCTTCGTCCAAGGATGACGCATGTTCTTCCCCAAACATGCGGCTCGCTGCGGGATGGGTGATAGAGCATGCAAAACTTCATTTTTGGGGTGTTTTGGTGCACCAAGGAGCCTCCTCCTTCTATCCAGACAGACATGTAGGCCTTGTTGGTGCACAAATGGAATCGTATCCCATTATTCTGTACATTATTATCCCAACATGTGTCCATGGGTGAGCTCACGTAATGATTTTAGAGGCTAGGAGTGGACACGCCAGCGATTAAATCATCAGGAACTCAATTTTGTAAGCCAGTTTTGGCCTCCGAAACTTTACCGTAGCCGACAAAGTGGGCCACCAGGGTATACGGCTTTTCATTTCAGTCGTTTTGGCAGGTTGTGGAGCTCAAACGGAGTTCGTATGACCAGATTACGCCCGTTCTACGGATACAACCTAAATGGATTCCAGCACCGGGGAAGACCGTGAGTCGAGCTTCCAAGGTAAGTTGATCGCGCCGGGGAGCCATCTTTCAACACTCGGAATGACCTATTATTTTGCGTGTAAATGATAAGAGCGCAGAAGAGCTGCTATGCACATATTCGTCTGAGGATGACGCATGTTCTTCCCCAAACATGCGGCTGGCAGCGGGATGGGCGATAGAGCATGCAAAACTTCATTTTTGGGGTGTTTTGGTGCACCAAGGAGCCTCCTCCTTCTATCCAGACAGACATGTAGGCCTTGTTGGTGCACAAATGGAATCATATCCCGTTATTCTATACATTATTATCCCAACATGTGTCCATGGGTGAGCTCACGTAACGATTTTAGAGGCTAGGAGTGGACACGCCAGCGATTAAATCATCAGGAACTCAATTTTGCAAGCCAGTTTTGGCCTCCGAAACTTTACCGTAGCCGACGAAGTGGGCCAACGGGGTATACGGCTTTTCGTTGCGGTTGTTTTGGCAGGTTGTGTAGCTTAAACGGAGTTCGTATGGCCAGATTACGCCCGTTCTACGGATACAACCTAAATGGATTCCAGCACCGGGGCAGACCGTGAGTCGAGCTTCCAAGGTAAGTTGATCGCGCTGGGGAGCCATCTTTCAACACTCGGAATGACCTATTATTTTGCATGTAAATGATAAGAGCGTAGACGAGCTGCTATGCACATGTTCGTCCAAGGATGATGCATGTTCTTCCCCAAACATGCGGCTGGCAGCGGGATGGGTGATAGAGCATGCAAAACTTCATTTTTGGGGTGTTCTGGTGCACCAAGGAGCCTCCTCCTTCTATCCAGACAGACATGTAGGCCTTGTTGGTGCACAAATGGAATCATATCCCGTTATTCTGTCCATTATTATCCCAACATGTGTCCATGGGTGAGCTCACATAACGATTTTAGAGGCTAGGAGTGGACACGCCAGCGATTAAATCATCAGGAACTCAATTTTGCAAGCCAGTTTTGGCCTCCAAAACTTTATCGTAGCCAACGAGGTGGGCCACCGGGGTATACGGCTTTTCGTTGTAGTCGTTTTGGCAGGTTGTGGAGCTCAAACGGAGTTTGTATGACCAGATTACGCCCGTTCTACGGATACAACCTAAATGGATTCCAGCACCGGGGCAGACCGTGAGTCGAGCTTCCAAGGTAAGTTGATCGCGCCGGGGAGCCCTCTTTCAACACTCAGAATGACCTATTATTTTGCATGTAAATGATAAGAGCGTAGAAGAGCTGCTATGCACATCTTCGTCCAAGGATGACGCATGCTCTTCCCCAAACATGCGGCTGATAGCGGGATGGGTGATAGAGCATGCAAAACTTCATTTTTGGGGTGTTCTAGTGCACCAAGGAGCCTCCTCCTTCTATCCAGACAGACATGTAGGCCTTGTTGATGCACAAATGGAATCATGTCCCGTTATTTTGTACATTATTATCCCAACATGTGTCCATGGGTGAGCTCACGTAACGATTTTAGAGGCTAGGAGTGGACACGCCAGCGATTAAATCATCAGGAACTCAATTTTGCAAGCCAGTTTTGGCCTCCGAAACTTTACCATACCCGATGAAATGGGCCACCGAGGTATACGGCTTTTCATTGCAGTCATTTTGGCAGGTTGTGGAGCTCAAACGGAGTTCGTATGACCAGATTACGCCCGTTCTACGGATACAACCTAAATGGATTCCAGCACCGAGGAGCCTCCTCCTTCTATCCAGACAGACATGTAGGCCTTGTTGGTGCACAAATGGAATCATATCCCATTATTTTGTACATTATTATCCCAACATGTGTCCATGGGTGAGCTCACGTAACGATTTTAGATTCTAGGAGTGGACACGCCAGCGATTAAATCATCAGGAACTCAATTTTGCAAGCCAGTTTTGGCCTCTGAAACTTTACCGTAGCCGACGAAGTGGGCCACGGGGTATACGGATTTTTGTTGTGGTCATTTTGGCAGGTTATGGAGCTCAAACGGAGTTCGTATGACCAGATTACGCTCGTTCTACGGATACAACCTAAATTGATTCCAGCACCGAGGCAGACCGTGAGTCGAGCTTCCAAGGTAAGTTAATCGCGCCGGGGAGCCATCTTTCAACACTCGGAATGACCTATTATTTTGCTTGTAAATGATAAGAGCACAGAAGAGCTGCTATGCGCATCTTCGTCCAAGGATGACGCATGTTCTTCCCAAAACATGCGGCTGGCAGGGGGATGGGTGATAGAGCATGCAAAACATCATTTTTGGGGTGTTTTGGTGCACCAAGGAGCCTCCTCCTTCTATCCAGACAGACATGTAGGCCTTGTTGGTGCACAAATGGAATCATATCCCGTTATTCTGTACATTATTATCCCAACATGTGTCCATGGGTGAGCTCACGTAACGATTTTAGAGGCTAGGAGTGGACACGCCAGCGATTAAATCATCAGGAACTCAATTTTGCAAGCCAGTTTTGGCCTCCAAAACTTTACCGTAGCCGATGAAGTGGTCCACCAGGGTATACGGCTTTTCGTTTCACTCGTTTTGGCAGGTTGTGGAGCTCAAACGGAGTTTGTATGACCAGATTACGCCCGTTCTACGGATACAACCTAAATGGATTCCAGCACCGGGGCAGACCGTGAGTCGAGCTTCCAAGGTAAGTTGATCGCGCCGGGGAGCCATCTTTCAACACTCGGAATGACCTATTATTTTGCATGTAAATGATAAGAGCGCAGAAGAGCTGCTATGCACATCTTCGTCCAAGGATGACGCATGTTCTTCCCCAAACATGCGGCTGGTAGCGGGATGGGTGATGGAGCATGCAAAACTTCATTTTTTGGGTGTTTTGGTGCACCAAGGAGCCTCCTCCTTCTTTCTAGACAGACATGTAGGCCTTGTTGGTGCACAAATGGAATCTTATCCCGTTATTCTGTACATTATTATCCCAACATGTGTCCATGGGTGAGCTCACGTAACGATTTTAGAGGCAAGGAGTGGACACGCCAGCGATTAAATCATCAAGAACTCAATATTGCAAGCCAGTTTTGGCCTCCGAAACTTTACCGTAGCCGACGAAGTGGGCCACCGGGGTATACGGCTTTTCGTTGCGGTTGTTTTGGCAGGTTGTGGAGCTCAAACGGAGTTCGTATGACCAGCTTACGCCCGTTCTACGGATACAACCTAAATGGATTCCAGCACCGAGGAGCCTCCTCCTTCTATCCAAACAGACATGTAGGCCTTGTTGGTGCACAAATCGAATCATATCCCGTTATTTTGTACATTATTATCCCAACATGTGTCTATGGGTGAGCTCACGTAACGATTTTAGAGGCTAGGAGTGGACACGCCAGCGATTAAATCATCAGGAACTCAATTTTGCAAGCCAGTTTTGGCCTCCAAAACATTACCGTAGCCGACGAATAGGGCCACCGGGGTATACGGCTTTTCGTTGCGGTCGTTTTGGCAGGTTGTGGAGCTCAAACGGAATTCATATGACCAGATTACGCCCGTTCTACGGATACAACCTAAATGGATTCCAGCACCGGGGCAGACCGTGAGTCGAGCTTCCAAGGTAAGTTGATCGCACCGGGGAGCCATCTTTCAACACTCGAAATGACCTATTATTTTGCGTGTAAATGATAAGAGCGCAGAAGAGCTGCTATGCTCATATTCATCCAAGGATGACGCATGTTCTTCTCCAAACATGCGGCTGGCAGCGGGATGGGTTATAAAGCATGCAAAACTTCATTTTTGGGGTGTTTTGGTGCACCAAGGAGCCTCCTCCTTCTATCCAGACAGACATGTAGGCCCTGTTGGTGCACAAATAGAATCATATCCCGTTATTCTGTACATTATTATCCCAACATGTGTCCATGGGTGAGCTCACTTAACGATTTTAGAGGCTAGGAGTGGACACGCCAGCGATTAAATCATCAGGAACTCAATTTTCCAAGCCAGTTTTGGCCTCTGAAACTTTACCGTAGCTGATGAAGTGGGCCACCGGGGTATACGGCTTTTCACTGCGGTCGTTTTGGCAGGTTGTGGAGCTCAAACGGAGTTCGTATGACCAGATTACGCCTGTTCTACGGATACAACCTAAATGGATTCCAGCACCGGGGCAGACCGTGAGTCGAGCTTCCAAGGTAAGTTGATCGCGCCGGGGAGCCATCTTTCAACACTTGGAATGACCTATTATTTTGCATGTAAATGATAAGAGCGCAGAAGAGCTGCTATGCACATCTTCGTCCAAGGATGACACATGTTCTTCCCCAAACATGCGGCTGGCAGCGGCATGGGTGATAGAGCATGCAAAACTTCATTTTTGGGGTGTTTTGGTGCACCAAGGAGCCTCCTCCTTCTATCCAGACAGACATGTAGGCCTTGTTGCTGCACAAATGGTATCATATCCCGTTATTCTGTACATTATTATCCCAACATGTGTCCATGGGTGAGCTCACGTAACGATTTTAGAGGCTAGGAGTGGACACGCCAGTGATTAAATCATTAGGAACTCAATTTTGCAAGCCAGTTTTGGCCTCCGAAACTTTACCGTAGCCGACGAAGTGGGCCACCGGGGTATACGGCTTTTCATTGCAGCCGTTTTGGCAGGTTGTGGAGCTCAAACGGAGTTTGTATGACCAGATTACGCCCGTTCTACGGATACAACCTAAATGCATTCCAGCACCGGGGCAGACCGTGAGTCGAGCTTCCAAGGTAAGTTGATCGCGCCGGGGAGCCATCTTTCAACACTCGGAATGACCTATTATTTTTCATGTAAATGATTAGAGCGCAGAAGAGCTGCTATGCACATCTTCGTCCAAGGATGACGCATGTTCTTCCCCAAACAAGCGGCTGGCAGCGGGATGGGTGATAGAGCATGTAAAACTTCATTTTTTGGGTATTTTGGTGCACCAAGGAGCCTCCTCCTTCTATCTAGACAGACATGTAGGCCTTGTTGGTGCACAAATGGAATCTTATCCCATTATTCTGTACATTATTATCCCAACATGTGTCCATGGGTGAGCTCACGTAAGGATTTTAGAGGCTAGGAGTGGACACGCCCGCGATTAAATCATCAGGAACTCAATTTTGCAAGCCAGTTTTGGCCTCCGAAACTTTACCATAGCCGACGAAGTGAGCCACCAGGGTATACGGCTTTTCGTTGCGGTCATTTTGGCAGGTTGTGGAGCTCAAACGGAGTTCGTATGACCAGATTACGCCCGTTCTACGGATACAACCTAAATGGATTCCAGCACCGAGGAGCCTCCTCCTTCTATCCAAACGGACATGTAGGCCTTGTTGGTGCACAAATGGAATCATATCCCGTTATTTTGTACATTATTATCCCAACATGTGTCCATGGGTGAGCTCACGTAACGATTTTAGAGGCTAGGAGTGGACACGCCAGCGATTAAATCATCAGGAACTCAATTTTGCAAGCCAGTTTTGGCCTCTGAAACATTACCGTAGCCGACGAAGTGGGCCACCGGGGTATACAGATTTTCGTTGCGGTCATTTTGGCAGGTTGTGGAGCTCAAACAGAGTTCGTATGACCAGATTACGCCCGTTCTACGGATACAACCTAAATGGATTCCAGCACCGGGGCAGACCGTGAGTCGAGCTTCCAAGGTAAGTTGATCGCGCCGGGGAGCCATCTTTCAACACTCAAAATGACCTATTATTTTGCATGTAAATGATATGAGCGCAGAAGAGCTGCTATGCACATCTTCGTCCAAGGATGACACATGTTCTTCCCCAAACATGCGGCTGGCAGCGGCATGGGTGATAGAGCATGCAAAACTTCATTTTTGGGGTGTTTTGGTGCACCAAGGAGCCTCCTCCTTCTATCCAGACAGACATGTAGGCCTTGTTGCTGCACAAATGGTATCATATCCCGTTATTCTGTACATTATTATCCCAACATGTGTCCATGGGTGAGCTCACGTAACGATTTTAGAGGCTAGGAGTGGACACGCCAGTGATTAAATCATTAGGAACTCAATTTTGCAAGCCAGTTTTGGCCTCCGAAACTTTACTGTAGCCGACGAAGTGGGCCACCGGGGTATACGGCTTTTCATTGCAGCCGTTTTGGCAGGTTGTGGAGCTCAAACGGAGTTTGTATGACCAGATTACGCCCGTTCTACGGATACAACCTAAATGCATTCCAGCACCGGGGCAGACCGTGAGTCGAGCTTCCAAGGTAAGTTGATCGCGCCGGGGAGCCATCTTTCAACACTCGGAATGACCTATTATTTTTCATGTAAATGATTAGAGCGCAGAAGAGCTGCTATGCACATCTTCGTCCAAGGATGACGCATGTTCTTCCCCAAACAAGCGGCTGGCAGCGGGATGGGTGATAGAGCATGTAAAACTTCATTTTTTGGGTGTTTTGGTGCACCAAGGAGCCTCCTCCTTCTATCCAGACAAACATGTAGGCCTTGTTGGTGCACAAATGGAATCATATCCCGTTATTCTGTAAATTTATTATCCCAACATGTGTCCATGGGTGAGCTCACGTAACGATTTTAGAGGCTAGGAGTGGACACGCCAGCGATTAAATCATCAGGAACTCTATTTTACAAGCCAGTTTTGGCCTCCGAAACTTACCGTAGCCGATGAAGTGGGCCACCGGGGTATACGGCTTTTCGTTGCGGTCGTTTTGGCAGGTTGTGGAGCTCAAACGGAGTTTGTATGACCATATTACGCCTGTTCTACGGATACAACCTAAATGGATTCCAGCACCGGGGCAGACCATGTGTCGAGCTTCCAATGTAAGTTGATCGCGCCGGGGAGCCATCTTTCAACACTCGGATTGACCTATTATTTTGCATGTAAATGATAAGAGCGCAGAAGAGCTGCTATGCACATCTTCGTCCAAGGATGACGCATGTTCTTCCCCAAACATGTGGCAGGCAGCGGGATGGGTGATAGAGCATGCAAAACTTCATTTTTGGGGTGTTTTGGTGCACCAAGGAGCCTCCTCCTTCTATCTAGACAGACATGTAGGCCTTGTTGGTGCACAAATGGAATCATATCCCTTTATTTTGTACATTATTATCCCAACATGTGTCCATGGGTGAGCTCACGTAACGATTTTAGAGGCTAGGAGTGGACTCGCCAGCGATTAAATCATCAGGAACTCAATTTTAAAAGCCAGTTTTGGCCTCCGAAACTTTACCGTAGCCAACAAAGTTGGCCACCGGGTTATACGGCTTTTCGTTGCGGTCGTTTTGGCACATTGTGGAGCTCAAACTGAGTTCGTATGACCAGATTACGCCCGTTCTACGGATACAACCTAAATGGATTCCAGCACCGGGGCAGACCGTGGGTCGAGCTTCCAAGGTAAGTTGATCGCGCCGGGGAGCCATCTTTCAACACTCAGAATGACCTATTATTTTGCGTGTAAATGATAAGAGCGCGGAAGAGCTGCTATGCACATATTCATCCAAGGATGACGCATGTTCTTCCCCAAACATGCGGCTGGCAGCGTGATGGGTGATAAAGCATGCAAAACTTCATTTTTGGGGTGTTTTGGTGCACCAAGGAGCCTCCTCCTTCTATCCAGACAGACATGTAGGCCTTCTTGGTGCACAAATGGAATCATATCCTGTTATTCTGTACATTATTATCCCAACATGTGTCCGTGGGTGAGCTCACGTAACGATTTTAGAGGCTAGGAGTGGACACGCCAGCGATTAAATCATCAGGAACTCTATTTTGCAAGCCAGTTTTGGCCTCCGAAACTTTACCGTAGCCGACGAAGTGGGCCACCGGGGTATACGGCTTTTCGTTGCAGTCGTTTTGGCAGGTTGTGGAGCTCAAACAGAGTTTGTATGACCAGATTACGCCCGTTCTACGGATACAACCTAAATGGATTCCAGCACCGGGGCAGACCGTGAGTCAAGCTTCCAAGGTAAGTTGATCGCGCCGGGGAGCCATCTTTCAACACTCGGAATGACCTATTATTTTTCATGTAAATGATTAGAGCGCAGAAGAGCTGCTATGCACATCTTCGTCCAAGGATGACGCATGTTCTTCCCCAAACAAGCGGCTGGCAGCGGGATGGGTGATAGAGCATGTAAAACTTCATTTTTTGGGTGTTTTGGTGCACCAAGGAGCCTCCTCCTTCTATCTAGACAGACATGTAGGCCTTGTTGGTGCACAAATGGAATCTTATCCCATTATTCTGTACATTATTATCCCAACATGTGTCCATGGGTGAGCTCACGTAAGGATTTTAGAGGCTAGGAGTGGACACGCCCGCGATTAAATCATCAGGAACTCAATTTTGCAAGCCAGTTTTGGCCTCCGAAACTTTACCATAGCCGACGAAGTGGGCCACCAGGGTATACGGCTTTTCGTTGCGGTCATTTTGGCAGGTTGTGGAGCTCAAACGGAGTTCGTATGACCAGATTACGCCCGTTCTACGGATACAACCTAAATGGATTCCAGCACCGAGGAGCCTCCTCCTTCTATCCAAACAGACATGTAGGCCTTGTTGGTGCACAAATGGAATCATATCCCGTTATTTTGTACATTATTATCCCAACATGTGTCCATGGGTGAGCTCACGTAACGATTTTAGAGGCTAGGAGTGGACACGCCAGCGATTAAATCATCAGGAACTCAATTTTGCAAGCCAGTTTTGGCCTCTGAAACTTTACCGTAGCCGACGAAGTGGGCCACCGGGGTATACAGATTTTCGTTGCGGTCATTTTGGTAGGTTGTGGAGCTCAAACAGAGTTCGTATGACCAGATTACGCCCGTTCTACGGATACAACCTAAATGGATTCCAGCACCGGGGCAGACCGTGAGTCGAGCTTCCAAGGTAAGTTGATCGCGCCGGGGAGCCATCTTTCAACACTCGAAATGACCTATTATTTTGCTTGTAAATGATAAGAGCGCAGAAGAGCTGCTATGCACATCTTCGTCCAAGGATGACGCATGTTCTTCCCCAAACATGCGGCTGGCAGCGGGATGGGTGATAGAGCATGCAAAACATCATTTTTGGGGTGTTTTGGTGCACCAAGGAGCCTCCTCCTTCTATCCAGACAAACATGTAGGCCTTGTTGGTGCACAAATGGAATCATATCCCGTTATTCTGTAAATTTATTATCCCAACATGTGTCCATGGGTGAGCTCACGTAACGATTTTAGAGGCTAGGAGTGGACACGCCAGCGATTAAATCATCAGGAACTCTATTTTACAAGCCAGTTTTGGCCTCCGAAACTTACCGTAGCCGATGAAGTGGGCCACCGGGGTATACGGCTTTTCGTTGCGGTCGTTTTGGCAGGTTGTGGAGCTCAAACGGAGTTCGTATGACCATATTACGCCCGTTCTACGGATACAACCTAAATGGATTCCAGCACCGGGGCAGACCATGTGTCGAGCTTCCAAGGTAAGTTGATCGCGCCGGGGAGCCATCTTTCAACACTCGGAATGACCTATTATTTTGCATGTAAATGATAAGAGCGCAGAAGAGCTGCTATGCACATCTTCGTCCAAGGATGACGCATGTTCTTCCCCAAACATGTGGCAGGCAGCGGGATGGGTGATAGAGCATGCAAAACTTCATTTTTGGGGTGTTTTGGTGCACCAAGGAGCCTCCTCCTTCTATCTAGACAGACATGTAGGCCTTGTTGGTGCACAAATGGAATCATATCCCTTTATTTTGTACATTATTATCCCAACATGTGTCCATGGGTGAGCTCACGTAACGATTTTAGAGGCTAGGAGTGGACTTGCCAGCGATTAAATCATCAGGAACTCAATTTTACAAGCCAGTTTTGGCCTCCGAAACTTTACCGTAGCCAACAAAGTTGGCCACCGGGTTATACGGCTTTTCGTTGCGGTCGTTTTGGCACGTTGTGGAGCTCAAACAGAGTTCGTATGACCAGATTATGCCAGTTCTACGGATACAACCAAAATGGATTCCAGCATCGGGGCAGACCGTGTGTCGAGCTTCCAAGGTAAGTTGATCGCGCCGGGGAGCCATCTTTCAACACTCAGAATGACCTATTATTTTGCGTGTAAATGATAAGAGCGCAGAAGAGCTGCTATGCACATATTCGTCCAAGGATGACGCATGTCCTTCCCCAAACATGCGGCTGGTAGCGGGATGGGTGATAAAGCATGCAAAACTTCATTTTTGGGGTGTTTTGGTGCACCAAGGAGCCTCCTCCTTCTATCCAGACAGACATGTAGGCCTTGTTGGTGCACAAATAGAATCATATCCCGTTATTCTGTACATTATTATCCCAACATGTGTCCATGGGTGATTTCACGTAATGATTTTAGAGGCCAGGAGTGGACACGCCAGCGATTAAATCATCAGGAACTCAATTTTCCAAGCCAGTTTTGGCCTCCGAAACTTTACCGTAGCCAATGAAGTGGGCCACCGGGGTATACGGCTTTTCGTTGCGGTCATTTTGGCAGGTTGTGGAGCTCAAACGGAGTTCGTATGACCAGATTACGCCCGTTCTACGGATACAACCTAAATGGATTCCAGCACCGGGGCAGACCGTGAGTCGAGCTTCCAAGGTAAGTTGATCGCGCCGGGGAGCCATCTTTCAACACTCGGATTGACCTATTATTTTGCATGTAAATGATAAGAGCGCAGAAGAGCTGCTATGCACATCTTCGTCCAAGGATGACGCATGTTCTTCCCCAAACATGCGGCTGGCAGCGGGATGGGGGATAGAGCATGCAAAACATCATTTTTGGGGTGTTTTGGTCCACCAAGGAGCCTCCTCCTTCTATCCAGACAGACATGTAGGCCTTGTTGGTGCACAAATGGAATCATATCCCGTTATTCTGTACATTATTATCCCAACATGTGTCCATGGATGAGCTCACGTAACGATTTTAGAGGCTAGGAGTGGACACGCCAGCGATTAAATCATCAGGAACTCAATTTTGCAAGCCAGTTTTGGCCTCTGAAACTTTACCGTAGCCGACGAAGTGGGCCACCGGGGTATACAGATTTTCGTTGCGGTCATTTTGGCAGGTTGTGGAGCTCAAACAGGGTTCGTATGAACAGGTTATGCCCGTTCTACGGATACAACCTAAATGGATTCCAGCACCGGGGCAGACCGTGAGTCGAGCTTCCAAGGTAAGTTGATCGCGCCGGGGAGCCATCTTTCAACACTCGGAATGACCTATTATTTTGCTTGTAAATGATAAGAGCGCAGAAGTGCTGCTATGCACATCTTCCTCCAAGGATGACGCATGTTCTTCCCCAAACATGCGGCTGGCAGCGGGATGGGTGATAGAGCATGCAAAACATCATTTTTGGGGTGTTTTGGTGCACCAAGGAGTCTCCTCCTTCTATCCAGACAGACATGTAGGCCTTGTTGGTGCACAAATGGAATCATATCCCGTTATTCTGTACATTATTATCCCAACATGTGTCCATGGGTGAGCTCACGCAACGATTTTAGAGGCTAGGAGTGGACACGCCAGCGATTAAATCATCAGGAACTCAATTTTACAAGCCAGTTTTGGCCTCCGAAACTTTACCGTAGCCAATGAAGTGGGCCACCGGGGTATACGGCTTTTCGTTGCGGTCTTTTTGGCAGGTTGTGGTGCTCAAACAGAGTTCGTATGACCAGATTACGCCCGTTCTACGGATACAACCTAAATGGATTCCAGCACCGGGGCAGACCGTGAGTCGAGCTTCCAAGGTAAGTTGATCGCCCCGGGGAGCCATGTTTCAACACTCGGAATGACCTATTATTTTGCATGTAAATGATAAGAGCGTAGAAGAGCTGCTATGCACATCTTCGTCCAAGGATGACGCATGTTCTTCCCCAAACATGCGGCTGGCAGCGGGATGGGGGATAGAGCATGCAAAACATCATTTTTGGGGTGTTTTGGTCCACCAAGGAGCCTCCTCCTTCTATCCAGACAGACATGTATGCCTTGTTGGTGCACAAATGGAATCATATCCTGTTATTCTGTACATTATTATCCCAACATGTGTCCATGGATGAGCTCACGTAATGATTTTAGAGGCTAGGAGTGGACACGCCAGCGATTAAATCATCAGGAACTCAATTTTGCAAGCCAGTTTTGGCCTCTGAAACTTTACCGTAGCCGACGAAGTGGGCCACCGGGGTATACAGAATTTCGTTGTGGTCATTTTGGTAGGTTGTGGAGCTCAAACAGAGTTCGTATGAACAGATTATGCCCGTTCTACGGATACAAGCTAATTGGATTCCAGCACCGGGGCAGACCGTGAGTCGAGCTTCCAAGGTAAGTTGATCGCGCCGGGGAGCCATCTTTCAACACTCGGAATGACCTATTATTTTGCTTGTAAATGATAAGAGCGCAGAAGTGCTGCTATGCACATCTTCGTCCAAGGATGACGCATGTTCTTCCCCAAACATGCGGCTGGCAGCGGGATGGGTGATAGAGCATGCAAAACATCATTTTTGGGGTGTTTTGGTGCACCAAGGAGCCTCCTCCTTCTATCCAGACAGACATGTAGGCCCTGTTGGTGCACAAATAGAATCATATCCCGTTATTCTATACATTATTATCCCAACATGTGTCCATGGGTGAGCTCACATAACGATTTTAGAGGCTAGGAGTGGACACGCCAGTGATTAAATCATCAGGAACTAAATTTTCCAAGCCAGTTTTGGCCTCCGAAACTTTACCGTAGCTGACGAAGTGGGCCACCGGGGTATATGGCTTTTCATTGCGGTCATTTTGGCAGGTTGTGGAGCTCAAACGGAGTTCGTATGACTAGATTACGCCCGTTCTACGGATACAACCTAAATGGATTCCAGCACCGGGGCAGACCGTGAGTCGAGCTTCCAAGGTAAGTTGATCGCGCCGGGGAGCCATCTTTCAACACTCGGAATGACCTATTATTTTGCATGTAAATGATAAGAGCGCAGAAGAGCTGCTATGCACATCTTCGTCCAAGGATGACGCATGTTCTTCCCCAAACATGCGGCTGGCAGCGGGATGGGTGATAGAGGATGCAAAACTTCATTTTTTGGTTGTTTTGGTGCACCAAGGAGCCTCCTCCTTCTATCTAGACAGACATGTAGGCCTTGTTGGTGCACAAATGGAATCTTATCCCATTATTCTGTACATTATTATCCCAACATGTGTCCATGGGTGAGCTCACATAACGATTTTAGAGGCTAGGAGTGGACACGCCCGCGATTAAATCATCAGGAACTCAATTTTGCAAGCCAGTTTTGGCCACCGAAACTTTACCGTAGCCGACGAAGTATGCCACCAGGGTATACGGCTTTTCGTTGCGGTCGTTTTGGCAGGTTGTGGAGCTCAAACGGAGTTCGTATGACCAGATTACGCCCGTTCTACGGATACAACCTAAATGGATTCCAGCACCGAGGAGCCTCCTCCTTCTATCCAAACAGACATGTAGGCCTTGTTGGTGCACAAATGGAATCATATCCCTTTATTCTATACATTATTATCCCAACATGTGTCCATGGGTGAGCTCACGTAACGATTTTAGAGGCTAGGAGTGGACACGCCAGCGATTAAATCATGAGGAACTCAATTTTACAAGCCAGTTTTGGCCTCCGAAACTTTACCGTAGCACACAAAGTGGGCCACCGGGTTATACGGCTTTTCATTGCGGTCGTTTTGGCAGGTTGTGGAGCTCAAACGGAGTTCATATGACCAGATTATGCCAGTTCTACGGATACAACCAAAATGGATTCCAGCATCGGGGCAGACCGTGAGTCGAGCTTCCAAGGTAAGGCCGGGGAGCCATCTTTCAACACTCAGAATGACCTATTATTTTGCGTGTAAATGATAAGAGCGCAGAAGAGCTGCTATGCACATATTCATCCAAGGATGACGCATGTTCTTCCCCAAACATGCGGCTGGCAGCGGGATGGGTGATAAAGCATGCAAAACTTCATTTTCGGGGTGTTTTGGTGCACCAAGGAGCCTCCTCCTTCTATCCAGACAGACATGTAGGCCTTGTTGGTGCACAAATAGAATCATATCCCGTTATTCTGTACATTATTATCCCAACATGTGTCCATGGGTGAGCTCACGTAACAATTTTAGAGGCTAGGAGTGGACACGCCAGCGATTAAATCATCTGGAACTCAATTTTCCAAGCCAGTTTTGGCCTCCGAAACTTTACCGTAGCTGATGAAGTGGGCCACCGGGGTATACGGCTTTTCGTTGCGGTCATTTTGGCAGGTTGTGGAGCTCAAACAGAGTTCGTATGACCAGATTACGCCCATTCTACGGATACAACCTAAATGGATTCCAGCACCGGGGCAGACCGTGAGTCGAGCTTCCAAGGTAAGTTGATCGCGCCGGGGAGCCTTCTTTCAACACTCGGAATGACCTATTATTTTGCATGTAAATGATAAGAGTGCAGAAGAGCTGCTATGCACATCTTCGTCCAAGGATGACGCATGTTCTTCCCCAAACATGCGGCTGGCAGCGGGATGGGTGATAGAGCATGCAAAACTTCATTTTTGGGGTGTTTTGGTGCACCACGGAGCCTCCTCCTTCTATCCAGACAGACATGTCGGCCTTGTTGGTGCACAAATGGAATCATATCCCATTATTCTATACATTATTATCCCAACATGTGTCCATGGGTGCGCTCACGTAACGATTTTAGAGGCTAGGAGTGGACACGCCAGCGATTAAATCATCAGGAACTCAATTTTGCAAGCCAGTTTTGGCCTCCAAACCTTTACCGTAGCCGATGAAGTGGGCCACCGGGGTATACGGCTTTTCGTTTTAGTCGTTTTGGCAGGTTGTGGATCTCAAACGGAGTTTGTATGACCAGATTACGCCCGTTCTACGGATACAAACTAAATGGATTCCAGCATCGGGGCAGACCGTGAGTCGAGCTTCCAAGGTAAGTTGATCGCGCCGGGGAGCCATCTTTCAACACTCGGAATGACCTATTATTTTGCATGTAAATGATAAGAGCGCAGAAGAGCTGCTATGAACATCTTCGTCCAAGGATGACGCATGTTCTTCCCCAAACATGCGGCTGGCAGCGGGATGGGGGATAGAGCATGCAAAACTTCATTTTTTGGGTGTTTTGGTGCACCAAGGAGCCTCCTCCTTCTTTCTAGACAAACATGTAGGCCTTGTTGGTGCACAAATGGAATCTTATCCCGTTAATCTGTTCCTTATTATCCCAACATGTGTCCATGGGTGAGCTCACGTAACGATTTTAGAGGCTAGGAGTGGACACGCCAGCGATAAAATCATCAGGAACTCAATATTGCAAGCCATTTTTGGCCTCCGAAACTTTACCGTAGCTGACGAAGTGAGCCACCGGGGTATACGGCTTTTCGTTGCGGTCGTTTTGGCAGGTTGTGGAGCTCAAACGGAGTTCGTATGACCAGCTTACGCCCGTTCTAGAGATACAACCTAAATGGATTCCAGCACCGAGGAGCCTCCTCCTTCTATCCAAACAGACATGTAGGCCTTGTTGGTGCACAAATGGAATCATATCCCATTATTTTGTACATTATTATCCCAACATGTGTCTATGGGTGAGCTCACGTAACGATTTTAGAGGCTAGGAGTGGACACGCCAGCGATTAAATCATCAGGAACTCAATTTTGCAAGCCAGTTTTGGCCTCCAAAACATTACCGTAGCCGACGAAGTGGGCCACCGGGGTCTACGCTTTTCGTTGCAGTCGTGTTGGCAGGTTGTGGAGCTCAAACGGAGTTCGTATGACCAGATTACGCCCGTTCTACAGATACAACCTAAATGGATTCCAGCACCGGGGCAGACCGTGACTCGAGCTTCCAAGGCAAGTTGACCGCGCCGGGGAGCCATCTTTCAACACTCGGAATGACCTATTATATTGCATGTAAATGATTAGAGCGCAGAAGAGCTGCTATGCACATCTTCGTCCAAGGATGACGCATGTTCTTCCCCAAACATGCCGCTGGCAGCGGGATGGGTGATAGAGCATGCAAAACATCATTTTTGGGGTGTTTTGGTGCACCAAGGAGCCTCCTCCTTCTATCCAGACAGACATGTAGGCCTTGTTGGTGCAAAAATGGAATCATATCCCATTATTCTGTACATTATTATCCCAACATTTGTCCATGGATGAGCTCACGTAACGATTTTAGAGGCTAGGAGTGGACACGCCAACGATTAAATCATCAGGAACTCAATTTTGCAAGCCAGTTTTGGCCTCCGAAACTTTACCGTAGCCGACGAAGTGGGCCACCGGGGTATACGGCTTTACGTTGCAGTCGTTTTGGCAGGTTGTGGAGCTCAAACGGAGTTCCTATGACCAGATTACGGCCGTTATACGGATACAACCTAAATGGATTCCAGCACCGGGGCAGACCGTGAGTCGAGCTTCCAAGGTAAGTTGATCGCGCCGGGGAGCCATCTTTCAACACTCGGAATGACCTATTATTTTGCATGTAAATGATAAGAGTGCAGAAGAGCTGCTATGCACATCTTCGTCCAAGGATGACGCATGTTCTTCCCCAAACATGCGGCTGGCAGCGGGATGGGTGATAGAGCATGCAAAACTTCATTTTTGGGGTGTTTTGGTGCACCAAGGATCCTCCTCCTTCTATCCAGACAGACATGTAGGCCTTGTTGGTGAACAAATGGAATCATATCCCGTTATTCTGTACATTATTATCCCAACATGTGTCCATGGGTGAGCTCACATAACGATTTTAGAGGCTAGGAGTGGACACGCCAGCGATTAAATCATCAGGAACTCAATTTTGCAACCAGTTTTGTCCTTCGAAACTTTACCGTAGCCAACGAAGTGGGCCATCGGGGTATACGGATTTTCGTTGCGGTCGTTTTGGCAGGTTGTGGAGCTCAAACAGAGTTCCTATGACTAGATTACGCCCGTTCTACGGATACAACCTAAATGGACTCCAGCACCGAGGCAGACCGTGAGTCGAGCTTCCAAGGTAAGTTGATCGCACCAGGGAGCCATCTTTCAACACTCGGAATGACCTATTATTTTGCATGTAAATGATAAGAGCGCAGAAGATCTGCTATGCACATCTTCGTCCAAGGATGATGCATGTTCTTCCCCAAACATGCGGCTGGCAGCGGGATGGGTGATAGAGCATGCAAAACTTCATTTTTGGGGTGTTTTGGTGCACCAAGGAGCCTCCTCCTTCTATGCAGACAGACATGTAGGCCTTGTTGGTGCACAAATGGAATCATATCCCGTTATTCTGTACATTATTATCCCAACATGTGTCCATGGGTGAGCTCACGTAACGATTTTAGAGGCTAGGAGTGGAGACGCCAGCGATTAAATCATCAGGAACTCAATTTTGCAAGCCAGTTTTGGCCTCTGAAACTTTACCGTAGCCGACCAAGTGGGCCACCAGGGTATACGGCCTTTCATTGCGGTCATTTTGGCAGGTTGTGGAGCTCAAACGGAGTTCGTATGACCAGATTACGCCCGTTCTACGGATACAACCTAAATGGATTCCAGCACCGGGGCAGACCGTGAGTCGAGCTTCCAAGGTAAGTTGATCGCGCCGGGGAGCCATCTTTCAACACTCGGAATGACCTATTATTTTGCATGTAAATGATAAGAGCGCAGAAGAGCTGCTATGCACATCTTCGTCCAAGGATGACGCATGTTCTTCCCCAAACATGCGGCTGGCAGCGGGATGGGTGATAGAGCATGCAAAACTTCATTTTTGGGGTGTTTTGGTGCACCAAGGAGCCTCCTCCTTCTATCCAGACAGACATGTAGGCCTTGTTGGTGCACAAATGGAACCATATCCCATTATTCTGTACATTATTAACCCAACATGTGCCCATGGGTGAGCTCACGTAACGATTTTAGAGGCTAGGAGTGGACACGCCAGCGATTAAATCATCAGGAACTCAATTTTGCAAGCCAGTTTTGGCCCCCGAAACATTACCGTAGCCAACGAAGTGGGCCACCAGGGTATACGGCTTTTCATTGCGGTCGTTTTGGCTGGTTGTGGAGCTCAAACGGAGTTCGTATGACCAGATTACGCCCGTTCTACGGATACAACCTAAATGGATTCCAGCACCGGGGCAGACCGTGAGTCGAGCTTCCAAGGTAAGTTGATCGCGCCGGGGAGCCATCTTTCAACACTCGGAATGACCTATTATTTTGTGTGTAAATAATAATAGCGCAGAAGAGCTGCTATGCACATATTCGTCCAAGGATGACGCATGTTCTTCCCCAAACATGCGGCTGGCAGCGGGATGGGTGATAAAGCATGCAAAACTTCATTTTTGGGGTGTTTTAGTGCACCAAGGAGCCTCCTCCTTCTATCCAGACAGACATGTAGGCCTTGTTGGGGCACAAATAGAATCATATCCCGTTATTCTGTACATTATTATCCCAACATGTGTCCATGGGTGAGCTCACGTAACGATTTTAGAGGCTAGGAGTGGAGACGCCAGCGATTAAATCATCAGGAACTCAATTTTGCAAGCCAGTTTTGGCGTCTGAAACTTTACCGTAGCCGACCAAGTGGGCCACCAGGGTATACGGCTTTTCATTGCGGTCGTTTTGGCAGGTTGTGGAGCTCAAACGGAGTTCGTATGACCAGATTACGCCCGTTCTACGGATACAACCTAAATGGATTCCAGCACCGGGGCAGACCGTGAGTCGAGCTTCCAAGGTAAGTTGATCGCACCAGGGAGCCATCTTTCAACACTCGGAATGACCTATTATTTTGCATGTAAATGATAAGAGCGCAGAAGAGCTGCTATGCACATCTTCGTCCAAGGATGATGCATGTTCTTCCCCGAACATGCGGCTGGCAGCGGGATGGGTGATAGAGCATGCAAAACTTCATTTTTGGGGTGTTTTGGTGCACCAAGGAGCCTCCTCCTTCTATGCAGACAGACATGTAGGCCTTGTTGGTGCACAAATGGAATCATATCCCGTTATTCTGTACATTATTATCCCAACATGTGTCCATGGGTGAGCTCACGTAACGATTTTAGAGGCTAGGAGTGGAGACGCCAGCGATTAAATCATCAGGAACTCAATTTTGCAAGCCAGTTTTGGCCTCTGAAACTTTACCGTAGCCGACCAAGTGGGCCACCAGGGTATACGGCTTTTCATTGCGGTCGTTTTGGCAGGTTGTGGAGCTCAAACGGAGTTCGTATGACCAGATTACGCCCGTTCTACGGATACAACCTAAATGGATTCCAGCACCGGGGCAGACCGTGAGTCGAGCTTCCAAGGTAAGTTGATCGCGCCGGGGAGCCATCTTTCAACACTCGGAATGACCTATTATTTTGCATGTAAATGATAAGAGCGCAGAAGAGCTGCTATGCACATCTTCGTCCCAGGATGACGCATGTTCTTCCCCAAACATGCGGCTGGCAGCGGGATGGGTGATAGAGCATGCAAAACTTCATTTTTGGGGTGTTTTGGTGCACCAAGGAGCCTCCTCCTTCTATCCAGACAGACATGTAGGCCTTGTTGGTGCACAAATGGAACCATATCCAATTATTCTGTACATTATTAACCCAACATGTGCCCATGGGTGAGCTCACGTAACGATTTTAGAGGCTAGGAGTGGACACGCCAGCGATTAAATCATCAGGAACTCAATTTTGCAAGCCAGTTTTGGCCTCCGAAACTTTACCGTAGCCGATCAAGTGGCCCAACGGGGTATACGGCTTTTCGTTGCGGTCGTTTTGGCAGGTTGTGGAGCTCAAACGGAGTTCGTATGACCAGATTACGCCCGTTCTACGGATACAACCAAAATGGATTCCAGCACCGGGGCAGACCGTGAGTCGAGCTTCCAAGGTAAGTTGATCGCGCCGGGGAGCCATCTTTCAACACTCGGAATGACCTATTATTTTGCGTGTAAATGATAAGAGCGCAGAAGAGCTGCTATGCACATCTTCGTCCCAGGATGACGCATGTTCTTCCCCAAACATGCGGCTGGCAGCGGGATGGGTGATAAAGCATGCAAAACTTCATTTTTGGGGTGTTTTGGTGCACCAAGGAGCCTCCTCCTTCTATCCAGACAGACATGTAGGCCTTGTTGGTGCACAAATGGAATCATATCCCGTTATTCTGTACATTATTATCCCAACATGTGTCCATGGGTGAGCTCACGTAACGATTTTAGAGGCTAGGAGTGGACACGCCAGCGATTAAATCACCAGGAACTCAATTTTCCAAGCCATTTTTGGCCTCCGAAACTTTACCGTAGCCGATGAAGTGGGCCACCGGGGTATACGGCTTTTCGTTGCGGTCGTTTTGGCAGGTTGTGGAGCTCAAACGGAGTTCGTATGACCAGATTACGCTCGTTCTACGGATACAACCAAAATGGATTCCAGCACCGGGGCACACCGTGAGTCGAGCTTCCAAGGTAAGTTGATCACGCCGGGGAGCCATCTTTCAACACTCGGAATGACCTATTATTTTGCGTGTAAATGATAAGAGTGCAGAAGAGCTGCTATGCACATCTTCGTCCAAGCATGACGCATGTTCTTCCCCCAAACATGCGGCTGGCAGCGGGATGGGTGATAAAGCATGCAAAACTTCATTTTTGGGGTGTTTTAGTGCACCAAGGAGCCTCCTCCTTCTTTCCAGACAGACATGTAGGCCTTGTTGGTGCACAAATAGAATCATATCCCGTTATTCTATACATTATTATCCGAACATGTGTCCATGGGTGAGCTCACGTAACGATTTTAGAGGCTAGGAGTGGACACGCCAGCGATTAAATCATCAGGAACTCAATTTTCCAAGCCAGTTTTGGCCTCCGAAACTTTACCGTAGCCGATGAAGTGGCCCACCGGGGTATACGGCTTTTCGTTGCGGTCGTTTTGGCAGGTTGTGGAGCTCAAACGGAGTTCGTATGACCAGATTACGCCCGTTCTACGGATACAACCAAAATGGATTCCAGCACCGGGGCAGACCGTGAGTCGAGCTTCCACGGTAAGTTGATCGCGCCGGGGAGCCATCTTTCAACACTCGGAATGAACTATTATTTTGCGTGTAAATGATAAGAGCGCAGAAGAGCTGCTATGCACATATTCGTCCAAGGATGACGCATGTTCTTCCCCAAACATGCGGCTGGCAGCGGGATGGGTGATAAAGCATGCAAAACTTCATTTTTGGGGTGTTTTAGTGCACCAAGGAAACTCCTCCTTCTATCCAGAAAGACATGTAGGCCTTGTTGGTGCACAAATAGAATCATATCCCATTATTCTGTACATTATTATCCCAACATGTGTCCATGGGTGAGCTCACGTAATGATTTTAGATGCTAGGAGTGGACACGCTAGCGATTAAATCATCAGGAACTCAATTTTGCAAGCCAGTTTTGGCCTCCGAAACTTTACCGGGGTATACGGCTTTTCATTGCGGTCGTTTTGGCAGGTTGTGGAGCTCAAACGGAGTTCGTATGACCAGATTACTCCCGTTCTACGGATACATCCAAAATGGATTCCAGCACCGGGGCAGACCGTGAGTCGAGCTTCCAAGGTAAGTTGATCGTGCCGGGGAGCCATCTTTCAACACTCGGAATGACCTATTATTTTGCGTGTAAATGATAAGAGCACAGAAGAGCTGCTATGCACATATTCGTCCAAGGATGACGCATGTTCTTCCCCAAACATGCGGCTGGCAGCGGGATGGGTGATAAAGCATGCAAAACTTCATTTTTGGGGTGTTTTAGTGCACCAAGGAGCCTCCTCCTTCTATCCAGACAGACATGTAGGCCTTGTTGGGGCACAAATAGAATCATATCCCGTTATTCTGTACATTATTATCCCAACATGTGTCCACGGGTGAGCTCACGTAATGATTTTAGATGCTAGGAGTGGACACACCAGCGATTAAATCATCAGGAACTCAATTTTGCAAGCCAGTTTTGGCCTCCGAAACTTTACCGTAGTCGACGAAGTGGGCCACCGGGGTATACGGCTTTTCATTGCGGTTGTTTTGGCAGGTTGTGGAGCTCAAACGGAGTTCGTATGACCAGATTACTCCTGTTCTACGGATACAACCAAAATGGATTCCAGCACCGGGGCAGACCGTGAGTCGAGCTTCCAAGGTAAGTTGATCGTGCGGGGAGCCATCTTTCAACACTCGGAATGACCTATTATTTTGTGTGTAAATGATAAGAGCACAGAAGAGCTGCTATAGACATATTCGTCCAAGGATGACGCATGTTCTTCCCCAAACATGCGGCTGGCAGCGGGATGGGTGATAAAGCATGCAAAACTTCATTTTTGGGGTGTTTTAGTGCACCAAGGAGCCTCCTCCTTCTATCCATACAAACATGTAGGCCTTGTTGGTGCACAAATAGAATCATATCCCATTATTCTGTACATTATTATCCCAACATGTGTCCATGGGTGAGCTCACGTAACGATTTTAGAGGCTAGGAGTGGACACGCCAGCGATTAAATCATCAGGAACTCAATTTTGCAAGCCAGTTTTGGCCTCTGAAACTTTACCGTAGCCGATGAAGTGGGCCACCTGGGTATACGGCTTTTCGTTGCGGTCGGTTTGGCAGGTTGTGGAGCTCAAACGGAGTTCGTATGACCAGATTACGCCCGTTCTACGGATACAACCTAAATGGATTCCAGCACCGGGGCAGACCGTGAGTCGAGCTTCCAAGGTAAGTTGATCGCGCCGGGGAGCCATCTTTCAACACTCGGAATGACCTATTATTTTGCATGTAAATGATAAGAGCGTAGAAGAGCTGCTATGCACATCTTCGTCAAAGGATGACGCATGTTGTTGCGCAAACATGCGGCCTGCAGCGGGATGGGTGATAGAGCATGCAAAACTTCATTTTTGGGGTGTTTTGGTGCACCAAGGAGCCTCCTCCTTCTATCCAGACAGACATGTAGGCCTTGTTGGTGCACAAATGGAATCATATCCCGTTATTCTGTACATTATTATCCCAACATGTGTCCATGGGTGAGCTCACGTAACGATTTTAGAGGCTAGGAGTGGACACTCCAGCGATTAAATCATCAGGAACTCAATTTTGCACGCCAGTTTTGGCCTCCGAAACTTTACCGTAGCTGACGAAGTGCGCCACCAGGGTATACGGCTTTTCGTTGTCTTCGTTCTTGCAGGTTGTGGAGCTCAAACGGAGTTCGTATGACCATATTACGCACGTTATACGGATACAACCTAAATGAATTCCAGCACCGGGGCAGACCGTGAGTCGAGCTTCCAAGGTAAGTTGATCGCGCCGGGGAGCCATCTTTCAACACACGGAATGACCTATTATTTTGCATGTAAATGATAAGAGTGCAGAAGAGTTGCTATCCACATCTTCGTCCAAGGATGACGCATGTTCTTCCCCAAACATGCGGCTGCCAGCGGGATGGGTGATAGAGCATGCAAAACTTCATTTTTGGGGTGTTTTGGTGCACCAAGGAGAGTCCTCCTTCTATCCAGACAGACATGTAGGCCTTGTTGGTGCACAAATGGAATCGTATCCCATTATTCTGTACATTATTATCCCAACATGTGTCCATGGGTGAGCTCATGTAACGATTTTAGAGGCTAGGAGTGGACACGCCAGCGATTAAATCATCAGGAACTCAATTTTGCAAGCCAGTTTTGGCCTCCGAAACTTTAGCGTAGCCGACAAAGTGGGCCACCGGGGTATACGGCTTTTTGTTGCGGTCGTTTTGGCAGCTTATGGAGCTCAAACGGAGTTCCTATGACCAGATTACGCCCGTTCTACGGATACAACCTAAATGGATTCCAGCACCGGGGCAGACCGTGAGTCGAGCTTCCAAGGTAAGTTGATCGCGCCGGGGAGCCATCTTTCAACACTCGGAATGACCTATTATTTTGCATGTAAATGATAAGAGCGCAGAAGAGCTGCTATGCACATCTTCGTCCAAGGATGACGCATGTTCTTCCCCAAACATGCGGCTGGCAGCGGGATGGGTGATAGAGCATGCAAAACTTCATTTTTGGGGTGTTTTGGTGCACCAAGGAGCCTCCTCCTTCTATCCAGACAGACATGTAGGCCTTGTTGGTGCACAAATGGAATCATATCCCATTATTCTGTACATTATTATCCCAACATGTGTCCATGGGTGAGCTCATGTAACGATTTTACAGGCTAGGAGTGGACACGCCAGCGGTTAAATCATCAGGAACTCAATTTTGCAAGCCAGTTTTGGCCACCGAAACTTTACCGTAGCCAACAAAGTGGGCCACCGGGGTATACGGCTTTTTGTTGCGGTCGTTTTGGCAGGTTGTGGAGCTCAAACGGAGTTCCTATGACAAGATTAGGCCCATTCTACGGATACAACCTAAATGGATTCCAGCACAGGGGCAGACCGTGAGTCGAGCTTCCAAGGTAAGTTGATCGCGCCGGGGAGCCATCTTTCAACACTCGGAATGACCTATTATTTTGCATGTAAATGATAAGAGCGCATAAGAGTTGCTATGCACATCTTCGTCCAAGGATGACACATGTTCTTCCCCAAACATGCGGCTGGCAGCGGGATGGGTTATAGAGCATGCAAAACTTCATTTTTGGGGTGTTTTGGTGCACCATGGAGCCTCCTCCTTCTATCCAGACAGACATGTACGCCTTGTTGGTGCACAAATGGAATCATATCCTGTTATTCTGTACATTATTATCCCAACATGTGTCCATGGGTGAGCTCACGTAACGATTTTAGAGGCTAGGAGTGGACACGCCAGCGATTAAATCATCAGGAACTCAATTTTGCAAGCCAGTTTTGGCCTCCGAAACTTTAGCGTAGCCGACGAAGTGGGCCACAGGGGTATACGGCTTTTCGTTGTGGTCGTTTTGGCAGGTTGTGGAGCTCAAACGGAGTTCGTATGACCAGATTACGCCCGTTCTACGGATACAACCTAAATGGATTCCAGCACCGGGGCAGACCGTGAGTCGAGCTTCCAAGGTAAGTTGATCGCGCCGGGGAGCCATCTTTCAACACTCGGAATGACCTATTATTTTGCATGTAAATGATAAGAGCGTAGAAGAGCTGCTATGCACATCTTCGTCCAAGGATGACGCATGTTCTTCCCCAAACATGCGGCTGACAGCGGGATGGGTGATAGAGCATGCAAAACTTCATTTTTGGGGTGTTTTGGTGCACCAAGGAGCCTCCTCCTTCTATCCAGACAGACATGTAGGCCTTGTTGGTGCACAAATGGAATCATATCCCGTTATTCTGTACATTATTATCCCAACATGTGTCCATGGGTGAGCTCACGTAACGATTTTAGAGGCTAGGAGTGGACACGCCAGCGATTAAATCATCAGGAACTCAATTTTGCAAGCCAGTTTTGGCCTCCGAAACTTTAGCGTAGCCGACGAACTGGGCCACCGGGGTATACGGCTTTTCGTTGCGGTCGTTTTGGCAGGTTGTGGAGCTCAAACGGAGTTCCTATGACCAGATTACTCCCGTTCTTCGGATACAACCTAAATGGATTCCAGCACTGAGGCAGACCGTGAGTCGAGCTTCCAAGGTAAGTTGTTCGCGCCGGGGAGCCATCTTTCAACACTCGGAATGACCTATTATTTTGCATGTAAATGATAAGAGCGCAGAAGAGTTGCTATGCACATCTTCGTTCACGGATGACGCATGTTCTTGCCCAAACATGCGGCTGGCAGTGGGATGGGTGATAGAGCAGGCAAAACTTCATTTTTGGGGTGTTTTGGTGCACCAAGGAGCCTCCTCCTTCTATCCAGACAGACATGTAGGCCTTGTTGGCGCACAAATGGAATCATATCCTGTTATTCTGTACATTATTATCCCAACATTTGTCCATGGGTGAGCTCACGTAATGATTTTAGAGGCTAGGAGTGGACACGCCAGCGATTAAATCATCAGGAACTCAATTTTGCAAGCCAGTTTTGGCCGCCGAAACATTACCGTAGCAAACAAAGTGGGCCACTGGGGTATACGGCTTTTCATTGCGGTCGTTTTGGCAGGTTGTGGAGCTCAAACGGAGATCGTACGACCAGATTACGCCCGTTATACGGATACAACCTAAATGGATTCCAGCACCGGGGCAGACCGTGAGTCGAGCTTCCAAGGTAAGTTGATCGCGCCGGGGAGCCATCTTTCAACACTCGGAATGACCTATTATTTTGCATGTAAATGATAAGAGTGCAGAAGAGCTGCTATGCACATCTTCGTCCAAGGATGACGCATGTTCTTCCCCAAACATGTGGCTGGCAGCGGGATGGGTTATAGAGCATGCAAAACTTCATTTTTGGGGTGTTTTGGTGCACCAAGGAGCCTCCTCCTTCTATCTAGACAGACATGTAGGCCTTGTTGGTGCACAAATGGAATCATATCCCATTATTCTGTACATTATTATCCCAACATGTGTCCATGGGTGAGCTCACGTAACGATTTTTGAGGCTAGGAGTGGACACGCCAGCGATTAAATCATCAGGAACTCAATTTTGCAAGCCAGTTATGGCCTCCGAAACTTTAGCGTAGCCGACGAAGTGGGCCACCGGGGTATACGGCTTTTCGTTGCGGTCGTTTTGGCAGGTTGTGGAGCTCAAACGGAGTTCCTATGACCAGAATACGCCCGTTCTACGGATACAACCTAAATGGATTCCAGCACCGGGGCAGACCGTGAGTCGAGCTTCCATGGTAAGTTGATCGCGCTGGGGAGCCATCTTTGAACACTCGGAATGACCTATTATTTTGCATGTAAATGATAAGAGCGCAGAAGAGCTGCTATGCACATCTTCGTCCCAGGATGACGCATGTTCTTCCCAAACATGCGGCTGGCAGCTGGATGGGTGATAGAGCATGCAAAACTTCATTTTTGGGGTGTTTTGGTGCACCAAGGAGCCTCCTCCTTCTATCCAGATAGACATGTAGGCCTTGTTGGTGCACAAATGGAATCATATCCCGTTATTCTGTACATTATTATCCCAACATTTATCCATGGGTGAGCTCTCGTAATGATTTTAGAGGCTAGGAGTGGACACGCCAGCGAATAAATCATCAGGAACTCAATTTTGCAAGACAGTTATGGCCTCCGAAACTTTACCGTAGCCGACGAAGTGGGCCACCGGGGTATACGGCTTTTCGTTGCGGTTGTTTTGGCAGGTTGTGGAGCTTAAACGGAGTTCCTATGACCATATTACGCCCGTTCTACGGATACAACCTAAATGGATTCCAGCACCGGGGCACACCGTGAGTCGAGCTTCCAAGGTAAGTTGATCGCGCCGGGGAGCCAACTTTCAACACTCGGAATGACCTATTATTTTGCATGTAAATGATAAGAGCGTAGAAGAGCTGCTATGCACATCTTCGTCCAAGGATGACGCATGTTCTTCCCCAAACATGCGGCTGACAGCGGGATGGGTGATAGAGCATGCAAAACTTCATTTTTGGGGTGTTTTGGTGCACCAAGGAGCCTCCTCCTTCTATCCAGACAGACATGTAGGCCTTGTTGGTGCACAAATGGAATCATATCCCATTATTCTGTACATTATTATCCCAACATGTGTCCATGGGTGAGCTCACGTAACAATTTTAGAGGCTAGGAGTGGACACACCAGCGATTCAATCATCAGGAACTCAATTTTGCAAGCCAGTTTTGGCCTCCGAAACTTTAGCGTAGCCGACGAACTGGGCCACCGGGGTATGCGGCTTTTAGTTGCGGTCGTTTTGGCAGGTTGTGGAGCTCAAACGGAGTTCCTATGACCAGATTACTCCCGTTCTACGGATACAACCTAAATGGATTCCAGCACCGAGGCAGACCGTGAGTCGAGCTTCCAAGGTAAGTTGATCGCGCCGGGGAGCCATCTTTCAACACTCGGAATGACCTATTATTTTGCATGTAAATGATCAGAGCGCAGAAGAGTTGCTATGCACATCTTCGTTCAAGGATGACGCATGTTCTTGCCCAAACATGCGGCTGGCAGCGGGATGGGTGCTAGAGCATGCAAAACTTCATTTTTGGGGTGTTTTGGTGCACCAAGGAGCCTCCTCCTTCTATCCAGACAGACATGTAGGCCTTGTTGGTGCACAAATGGAATCATATCCCGTTATTCTGTACATTATTATCCCAACATGTGTCCATGGGTGAGCTCACGTAACGATTTTAGAGGCTAGGAGTGGACACGCCAGCGATTAAATCATCAGGAACTCAATTTTGCAAGCCAGTTTTGGCCTCCGAAACTTTAGCGTAGCCGACGAACTGGGCCACCGGGGTATACGGCTTTTCGTTGCGGTCGTTTTGGCAGGTTGTGGAGCTCAAACGGAGTTCCTATGACCAGATTACTCCCGTTCTTCGGATACAACCTAAATGGATTCCAGCACTGAGGCAGACCGTGAGTCGAGCTTCCAAGGTAAGTTGATCGCGCCGGGGAGCCATCTTTCAACACTCGAAATGACCTATTATTTTGCATGTAAATGATAAGAGCGCAGAAGAGTTGCTATGCACATCTTCGTTCAAGGATGACGCATGTTCTTGCCCAAACATGCGGCTGGCAGCGGGATGGGTGATAGAGCATGCAAAACTTCATTTTTGGGGTGTTTTGGTGCACCAAGGAGCCTCCTCCTTCTATCCAGACAGACATGTAGGCCTTGTTGGTGCACAAATGGAATCATATCCCGTTATTCTGTACATTATTATCCCAACATTTGTCCATGGGTGAGCTCACGTAATGATTTTAGAGGCTAGGAGTGGACACGCCAGCGATTAAATCATCAGGAACTCAATTTTGCAAGCCAGTTTTGGCCGCCGAAACATTACCGTAGCAAACAAAGTGGGCCACTGGGGTATACGGCTTTTCATTGCGGTCGTTTTGGCAGGTTGTGGAGCTCAAACGGAGTTCGTACGACCAGATTACGCCCGTTATACGGATACAACCTAAATGGATTCCTGCACCGGGGCAGACCGTGAGTCGAGCTTCCAAGGTAAGTTGATCGCGCCGGGGAGCCATCTTTCAACACTCGGAATGACCTATTATTTTGCATGTAAATGATAAGAGTGCAGAAGAGCTGCTATGCACATCTTCGTCCAAGGATGACGCATGTTCTTCCCCAAACATGTGGCTGGCAGCGGGATGGGTTATAGAGCATGCAAAACTTCATTTTTGGGGTGTTTTGGTGCACCAAGGAGCCTCCTCCTTCTATCTAGACAGACATGTAGGCCTTGTTGGTGCACAAATGGAATCATATCCCGTTATTCTGTACATTATTATCCCAACATGTGTCCATGGGTGAGCTCACGTAACGATTTTTTAGGCTAGGAGTGGACACGCCAGCGATTAAATCATCAGGAACTCAATTTTGCAAGCCAGTTATGGCCTCCGAAACTTTAGCGTAGCCGACGAAGTGGGCCACCGGGGTATACGGCTTTTCGTTGCGGTCGTTTTGGCAGGTTGTGGAGCTCAAACGGAGTTCCTATGACCAGAATACGCCCGTTCTACGGATACAACCTAAATGGATTCCAGCACCGGGGCAGACCGTGAGTCGAGCTTCCAAGGTAAGTTGATCGCGCTGGGGAGCCATCTTTCAACACTCGGAATGACCTATTATTTTGCATGTAAATGATAAGAGCGCAGAAGAGCTGCTATGCACATCTTCGTCCCAGGATGACGCATGTTCTTCCCAAACATGCGGCTGGCAGCTGGATGGGTGATAGAGCATGCAAAACTTCATTTTTGGGGTGTTTTGGTGCACCAAGGAGCTCCTCCTTCATCCAGATAGACATGTAGGCCTTGTTGGTGCACAAATGGAATCATATCCCGTTATTCTGTACATTATTATCCAACATTTATCCATGGGTGAGCTCACTGTAATGTTTGTAAGGCTAGGAGTGGACACGCCGCGATTAATCATCAGGAACTCAATTTTGCAAGCCAGTTTTGGCCGCCAAACTTACCGTAGCAACACAAAGTGGGCCACCGGGTATACGGCTTTTCTTGCGGTCGTTTTGGCAGGTTGTGGAGCTCAAACGGAGTTCGTACGCAATTACGCCCGTTCTACGGATACAACCTAAATGGATTCCAGCACCGGGGCAGACCGTGAGTCGAGCTTCCAAGGTAAGTTGATCGCGCCGGGGAGCCATCTTTCAACACTCGGAATGACCTATTATTTTGCATGTAAATGATAAGAGCGTAGAAGAGCTGCTATGCACATCTTCGTCCAAGGATGACGCATGTTCTTCCCCAAACATGCGGCTGACAGCGGGATGGGTGATAGAGCATGCAAAACTTCATTTTTGGGGTGTTTTGGTGCACCAAGGAGCCTCCTCCTTCTATCCAGACAGACATGTAGGCCTTGTTGGTGCACAAATGGAATCATATCCCATTATTCTGTACATTATTATCCCAACATGTGTCCATGGGTGAGCTCACGTAACAATTTTAGAGGCTAGGAGTGGACACACCAGCGATTCAATCATCAGGAACTCAATTTTGCAAGCCAGTTTTGGCCTCCGAAACTTTAGCGTAGCCGACGAACTGGGCCACCGGGGTATACGGCTTTTAGTTGCGGTCGTTTTGGCAGGTTGTGGAGCTCAAACGGAGTTCCTATGACCAGATTACTCCCGTTCTACGGATACAACCTAAATCGATTCCAGCACCGAGGCAGACCGTGAGTCGAGGTTCCAAGGTAAGTTGATCGCGCCGGGGAGCCATCTTTCAACACTCGGAATGACCTATTATTTTGCATGTAAATGATAAGAGCGCAGAAGAGTTGCTATGCACATCTTCGTTCAAGGATGACGCATGTTCTTGCCCAAACATGCGGCTGGCAGCGGGATGGGTGATAGAGCATGCAAAACTTCATTTTTGGGGTGTTTTGGTGCACCAAGGAGCCTCCTCCTTCTATCCAGACAGACATGTAGGCCTTGTTGGTGCACAAATGGAATCATATCCCGTTATTCTGTACATTATTATCCCAACATTTGTCCATGGGTGAGCTCACGTAATGATTTTAGAGGCTAGGAGTGGACACGCCAGCGATTAAATCATCAGGAACTCAATTTTGCAAGCCAGTTTTGGCCGCCGAAACTTTACCGTAGCAAACAAAGTGGGCCACCGGGGTATACGGCTTTTCATTGCGGTCGTTTTGGCAGGTTGTGGAGCTCAAACGGAGTTCGTACGACCAGATTACGCCCGTTATACGGATACAACCTAAATGGATTCCAGCACCGGGGCAGACCGTGAGTCGAGCTTCCAAGGTAAGTTGATCGCGCCGGGGAGCCATCTTTCAACACTCGGAATGACCTATTATTTTGCATGTAAATGATAAGAGTGCAGAAGAGCTGCTATGCACATCTTCGTCCAAGGATGACGCATGTTCTTCCCCAAACATGTGGCTGGCAGCAGGATGGGTTATAGAGCATGCAAAACTTCATTTTTGGGGTGTTTTGGTGCACCAAGGAGCCTCCTCCTTCTATCTAGACAGACATGTAGGCCTTGTTGGTGCACAAATGGAATCATATCCCGTTATTCTGTACATTATTATCCCAACATGTGTCCATGGGTGAGCTCACGTAACGATTTTTTAGGCTAGGAGTGGACACGCCAGCGATTAAATCATCAGGAACTCAATTTTGCAAGCCAGTTTTGGCCTCCGAAACTTTACCGTAGCCGACGAAGTGGGCCACCGGGGTATACGGATTTTCGTTGCAGTCGTTTTGGCAGGTTGTGGAGCTCAAACAGAGTTTGTATGACCAGATTACGCCCGTTCTACGGATACAACCTAAATGGATTCCAGCACCGGGGCAGACCGTGAGTCGAGCTTCCAAGGTAAGTTGATCGCGCTGGGGAGCCATCTTTCAACACTCGGAATGACCTATTATTTTGCATGTAAATGATAAGAGCGCAGAAGAGCTGCTATGCACATCTTCGTCCCAGGATGACGCATGTTCTTCCCAAACATGCGGCTGGCAGCTGGATGGGTGATAGAGCATGCAAAACTTCATTTTTGGGGTGTTTTGGTGCACCAAGGAGCCTCCTCCTTCTATCCAGATAGACATGTAGGCCTTGTTGGTATACAAATGGAATCATATCCCGTTATTCTGTACATTATTATCCCAACATTTATCCATGGGTGAGCTCACGTAATGATTTTAGAGGCTAGGAGTGGACACGCCAGCGATTAAATCATCAGGAACTCAATTTTGCAAGCCAGTTATGGCCTCCGAAACTTTACCGTAACCGACGAAGTGGGCCACCGGGGTACACGGCTTTTCGTTGCGGTCGTTTTGGCAGGTTGTGGAGCTTAAACGGAGTTCCTATGACCAGATTACGCCCGTTCTACGGATACAACCTAAATGGATTCCAGCACCGGGGCAGACCGTGAGTCGAGCTTCCAAGGTAAGTTGATCGCGCCGGGGAGCCATCTTTCAACACTCGGAATGACCTATTATTTTGCATGTAAATGATAAGAGTGCAGAAGAGCTGCTATGCACATCTTCGTCCAAGGATGACGCATGTTCTTCCCCAAACATGTGGCTGGCAGCGGGATGGGTTATAGAGCATGCAAAACTTCATTTTTGGGGTGTTTTGTTGCACCAAGGAGCCTCCTCCTTCTATCTAGACAGACATGTAGGCCTTGTTGGTGCACAAATGGAATCATATCCCGTTATTCTGTACATTATTATCCCAACATGTGTCCATGGGTGAGCTCACGTAACGATTTGTGAGGCTAGGAGTGGACACGCCAGCGATTAAATCATCAGGAACTCAATTTTGCAAGCCAGTTTTGGCCTCCGAAACTTTAGCGTAGCCGACGAAGTGGGCCACCGGGGTATACGGCTTTTCGTTGCGGTCGTTTTGGCAGGTTGTGGAGCTCAAACGGAGTTCCTATGACCAGGATACGCCCGTTCTACGGATACAACCTAAATGGATTCCAGCACCGGGGCAGACCGTGAGTCGAGCTTCCAAGGTAAGTTGATCGCGCTGGGGAGCCATCTTTCAACACTCGGAATGACCTATTATTTTGCATGTAAATGATAAGAGCGCAGAAGAGCTGCTATGCACATCTTCGTCCCAGGATGACGCATGTTCTTCCCAAACATGCGGCTGGCAGCTGGATGGGTGATAGAGCATGCAAAACTTCATTTTTGGGGTGTTTTGGTGCACCAAGGAGCCTCCTCCTTCTATCCAGATAGACATGTAGGCCTTGTTGGTGCACAAATGGAATCATATCCCGTTATTCTGTACATTATTATCCCAACATTTTTCCATGGGTGAGCTCACGTAATGATTTTAGAGGCTAGGAGTGGACACGCCAGCGAATAAATCATCAGGAACTCAATTTTGCAAGACAGTTATGGCCTCCGAAACTTTACCGTAGCCGACGAAGTGGGCCACCGGGGTATACGGCTTTTCGTTGCGGTTGTTTTGGCAGGTTGTGGAGCTTAAACGGAGTTCCTATGACCAGATTATGCCCGTTCTACGGATACAACCTAAATGGATTCCAGCACCGGGGCAGACCGTGAGTCGAGCTTCCAAGGTAAGTTGATAGCGCCGGGGAGCCATCTTTCAACACTCGGAATGACCTATTATTTTGCATGTAAATGATAAGAGCGTAGAAGAGCTGCTATGCACATCTTCGTCCAAGGATGACGCATGTTCTTCCCCAAACATGCGGCTGACAGCGGGATGGGTGATAGAGCATGCAAAACTTCATTTTTGGGGTGTTTTGGTGCACCAAGGAGCCTCCTCCTTCTATCCAGACAGACATGTAGGCCTTGTTGGTGCACAAATGGAATCATATCCCATTATTCTGTACATTATTATCCCAACATGTGTCCATGGGTGAGCTCACGTAACAATTTTAGAGGCTAGGAGTGGACACACCAGCGATTCAATCATCAGGAACTCAATTTTGCAAGCCAGTTTTGGCCTCCGAAACTTTAGCATAGCCGACGAACTGGGCCACCGGGGTATACGGCTTTTAGTTGCGGTCGTTTTGGCAGGTTGTGGAGTTCAAACGGAGTTCCTATGACCAGATTACTCCCGTTCTACGGATACAACCTAAATGGATTCCAGCACCGAGGCAGACCGTGAGTCGAGCTTCCAAGGTAAGTTGTGTTGGAAATATGCCCTAGAGGAAATAATAAAATGGTTATTATTATATTTCCTTGTTCATGATAATTGTCTGTTATTTATGCTATAATTGTGTTATCCGGAAATCGTAATACATGTGTGAGTACATAGACCACAACATGTCCCTAGTAAGCCTCTAGTTGACTAGCTCGTTGATCAATAGATGGTTACGGTTTCCTGACCATGGACATTGGATGTCATTGATAACGGGATCACATCATTAGGAGAATGATGTGATGGACAAGACCCAATCCTAAGCCTAGCACTAGATCGTGTAGTTCGTTTGCTAAAGCTTTTCCAATGTCAAGTAACTTTTCCTTAGACCATGAGATTGTGCAACTCCCGGATACCGTAGGAGTGCTTTGGGTGCACCAAACGTCACAACGTAACTGGGTGGCTATAAAGGTGCACTACGGGTATCTCCGAAAGTATCTGTTGGGTTGGCACGAATCGAGACTGGGATTTGTCACTCCATGTAACGGAGAGGTACCTCTGGGTCCACTCGGTAGGACATCATCATAATGAGCTCAATGTGATCAAGGAGTTGTTCACGGGATGATGTGTTACGGAAACGAGTAAAGAGACTTGCCGGTAACGAGATTGAACAAGGTATCGAGATACCGACGATCGAATCTCGGGCAAGTATCGTACCGATAGACAAAGGGAATTGCGTACGGGATTGATTGAATCCTCGACATCGTGGTTCATCCGATGAGACCATCGAGGAGCATGTGGGAGCCAACATGGGTATCCAGATCCCGCTGTTGGTTATTGACCGGAGAGTCGTCTCGGTCATGTCTGCGTGTCTCCCGAACCCGTAGGGTCTACACACTTAAGGTTCGGTGACGCTAGGGTTATAGAGATATTAGTATGCGGTAACCCGAAGGTTGTTCGGAGTCTCGGATGAGATCCTGGACGTCACGAGGAGTTCCGGAATGGTCCGGAGGTAAAGATTTATATATGGGAAGTCCTATTTTGGCCACCGGAAAATGTTCGGGATTTTTCGGTATTGTACCGAGAAGGTTCTAGAAGGTTCCGGAGTGGGGCCCACCTGCATGGGGGGACCCACATGAACGTGGGTAGTGGGGGCAAGGCCCCACACCCCTAGTCAAGGCGCACCAAGATTCCCCCTTAGAAGGAATAAGATCATATCCCGAAGGGATAAATCAAGATCCCTAAAAAAGGGGGATAACAATCGGTGGGGAAGGGAAAGGATGGGATTTCTTTCCTTCCACCTTTGCCAATGCCCCAATGGACTTGGAGGGCAAGAAACCAGCCCCCTCCACCCCTATATATAGTGGGGAGGTGCATGGGAGAAACAGCTCAGCCCCTGGCGCCTCCCTCTCCCTCCCGTGACACCTCTTCCTCCTCCAGTAGCGCTTGGCGAAGCCCTGCTGAAATCCCGCTGCTTCCACCACCACACCGTCGTGCTGCTGGATCTCCATCAACCTCTCCTCCCCCCTTGCTGGATCAAGAAGGAGGAGACGTCTCTGCTCCGTACGTGTGTTGAACGCGGAGGTGCCGTCCGTTCGGCGCTCGGTCATCGGTGATTTGGATCACGACGAGTACGACTCCATCAACCCCGTTCTCTTGAACGCTTCCGCTCGCGATCTACAAGGGTATGTAGATACACTCCCCTCTCACTCGTTGCTAGATGACTCCATAGATTGATCTTGGTGATGCGTAGAAAATTTTAAAATTCTGCTACGTTCCCCAACAGTGGTATCAACACCAGTACTCTATGGGTGTTCGATTCATCACAATGTAACTAGATTATTGACTCTAGTGCAAGTGGGAGACTGTTGGAAATATGCCCTAGAGGCAATAATAAAATGGTTATTATTATATTTCCTTGTTCATGATAATTGTCTGTTATTCATGCTATAATTGTGTTATCCGGAAATCGTAATACATGTGTGAATACATAGACCACAACATGTCCCTAGTAAGCCTCTAGTTGACTAGCTCGTTGATCAATAGATGGTTACGGTTTCCTGACCATGGACATTGGATGTCATTGATAACGGGATCACATCATTAGGAGAATGATGTGATGGACAAGACCCAATCCTAAGCCTAGCACTAGATCGTGTAGTTCGTTTGCTAAAGCTTTTCCAATGTCAAGTAACTTTTCCTTAGACCATGAGATTGTGCAACTCCCGGATACCGTAGGAGTGCTTTGGGTGCACCAAACGTCACAACGTAACTGGGTGGCTATAAAGGTGCACTACGGGTATCTCCGAAAGTATCTGTTGGGTTGGCACGAATCGAGACTGGGATTTGCCACTCCATGTAACGGAGAGGTACCTCTGGGCCCACTCGGTAGGACATCATCATAATGAGCTCAATGTGATCAAGGAGTTGTTCACGGGATGATGTGTTACGGAAACGAGTAAAGAGACTTGCCGGTAACGAGATTGAACAAGGTATCGAGATACCGACGATCGAATCTCGGGCAAGTATCGTACCGATAGACAAAGGGAATTGCGTACGGGATTGATTGAATCCTCGACATCGTGGTTCATCCGATGAGATCATCGAGGAGCATGTGGGAGCCAACATGGGTATCCAGATCCCGCTGTTGGTTATTGACCGGAGAGTCGTCTCGGTCATGTCTGCGTGTCTCCCGAACCCGTAGGGTCTACACACTTAAGGTTCGGTGACGCTAGGGTTATAGAGATATTAGTATGCGGTAACCCGAAGGTTGTTCGGAGTCTCGGATGAGATCCTGGACGTCACGAGGAGTTCCGGAATGGTCCGGAGGTAAAGATTTATATATGGGGGGACCCACATGAACGTGGGTAGTGGGGGCAAGGCCCCACACCCCTAGTCAAGGCGCACCAAGATTCCCCCTTAGAAGGAATAAGATCATATCCCGAAGGGATAAGATCAAGATCCCTAAAAAAGGGGGATAACAATCGGTGGGGAAGGGAAAGGATGGGATTTCTTTCCTTCCACCTTTGCCAACGCCCCAATGGACTTGGAGGGCAAGAAACCAGCCCCCTCCACCCCTATATATAGTGGGGAGGTGCATGGGAGAAACAGCTCAGCCCCTGGCGCCTCCCTCTCCCTCCCGTGACACCTCTTCCTCCTCCAGTAGCGCTTGGCGAAGCCCTGCTGAAATCCCGCTGCTTCCACCACCACACCGTCGTGCTGCTGGATCTCCATCAACCTCTCCTCCCCCCTTGCTAGATCAAGAAGGAGGAGACGTCTCTGCTCCGTACGTGTGTTGAACGCGGAGGTGTCGTCCGTTCGGCGCTCGGTCATCGGTGATTTGGATCACGACGAGTACGACTCCATCAACCCCGTTCTCTTGAACGCTTCCGCTCGCGATCTACAAGGGTATGTAGATACACTCCCCTCTCACTCGTTGCTAGATGACTCCATAGATTGATCTTGGTGATGCGTAGAAAATTTTAAAATTCTGCTACGTTCCCCAACAGTGGCATCATGAGCTAGGTCTATGCGTAGTGTCTTGCACGAGTAGAACACAAAGTAGTTGTGGGCGTCGATTTGTCAATCTTCTTGCCGTTACTAGTCTTATCTTGATTCGGCGGCACTGTGGGATGAAGCGGCCCGGACCGACCTTACACGTACGCTTACGTGAGACAGGTTCCACCGACTGACATGCACTAGTTGCATAAGGTGGCTAGCGGGTGTCTGTCTCTCCCACTTTAGTCGGATCGGATTCGATGAACAGGGTCCTTATGAAGGGTAAATAGAAATTGGCATATCACGTTGTGGTTTTGGCGTAGGTAAGAAACGTTCTTGCTAGAAACCTATAGCAGCCACGTAAAAAACTTGCAACAACAATTAGAGGACGTCTAACTTGTTTTTGCAGCAAGTGCTTTATGATGTGATATGGCCAAAGGATGTGATGAATGATATATGTGATGTATGAGATGATCATGTTCTTGTAATAGGAATCACGACTTCCATGTCGATGAGTATGACAACCGGCAGGAGCCATAGGAGTTGTCTTAATTTATTATATGACCTGCGTGTCATTGAAATTCGCCATGTAATTACTTTACTTTATTGCTAACCGTTAGCCGTAGTAGTAGAAGTAATAGTTGGCGAGACAACTTCATGAAGACACGATGATGGAGATCATGGTGTCATGCCGGTGACGATGATGATCATGGAGCCCCGAAGATGGAGATCAAAAGGAGCAAAGTGATAATGGCCATATCATGTCACTATTTTGATTGCATGAGATGTTTATCATGTTTTTGCATCTTATTTGCTTAGAACGACGGTAGCATATATAAGATGATCCCTTACTAAAATTTCAAGAAAGTGTTCCCCCTAACTGTGCACCGTTGCGAAGGTTCGTTGTTTCGAAGCACTACGTGTTGATCGGGTGTGATAGATTCTAACGTTCGCATACAACGGGTGTAAGCCAGATTTACACAGCAATACACTTAGGTTGACTTGACGAGCCTAGCATGTACAGACATGGCCTCGGAACACAAGAGACCGAAAGGTCGAGCATGAGTCGTATAGAAGATACGATCAACATGGGGATGTTCACCGTTGATGACTAGTCCGTCTCACGTGATGATCGGACACGGCCTAGTCGATTCGGATCATGTAATCACTTAGATGACGAGAGGGATGTCTATCTGAGTGGGAGTTCATTACATAATTTGATTAGATGAACTTAATTGTCATGAACTTAGTCTAAATGTTACATATCTATCTTGTAGATCAAATGGCCAACGCTAATGTTACCCTCAACTTCAACGCGTTCCTAGAGAAAAACAAGCTGAAAGACGATGGTAGCAACTATGCGGACTGGGTCCGTAACCTGAGGATTATCCTCATAGCTGCCAAGAAATCATATGTCCTTGAAGCACCGTTAGGTGACCCACCTGCTCTCCCAGCACTGCCAGACGATTTGAACGTTTGGCAGACACGCACCGATGATTACTCCTTCGTTCAGCGCGGCATGCTCTTCAGCTTAGAACCGGGGCTCCAAAAGCGTTTTGAGCATCACGGAGCATATGAGATGTTCGAAGAGCTGAAAATGGTTTTCCAAGCTCATGCCCGGATCGAGAGATATGAAGTCTCCGATAAGTTCTACAGCTGTAAGATGGAGGAAAATAGTTCTGTCAGCGAGCACATACTCAAAATGTCTCGGTTGCACAGCCGCTTGTCTCAGCTGGGAGTTAATCTCCCGGATGACGCGGTCGTTGACAGAATCCTTCAGTCGCTTCCACCTAGCTACAAGAGCTTCGTGATGAACTTCAACATGCAGGGGATGGAAAAGACCATTCCTGAGGTATATGCGATGCTGAAGTCAGCGGAGGCAGAGATCAGAAAGGAACATCAAGTGTTGATGGTGAATAAAACCACTAAGTTCAAGAAGGGCAAGGGTAAGAAGAACTTCAAGAAGGACGGCAAGGGAGTTGCCGCGCCCGGTAAGCCAGCTGCCGGGAAGAAGTCGAAGAATGGACCCAAGCCTGAGACTGAGTGCTTTTATTGCAAGGGAAACGGTCACTGGAAGCGAAACTGCCCCAAGTACTTGGCGGACAAGAAGGCCGGCAATACCAAAGGTATATATGATATACATGTAATTGATGTGTACCTTACCAGCACTTGTAGTAGTTCCTGGGTATTTGATACCGGTGCGGTTGCTCATATTTGTAACTCAAAGCAGGAACTGCGGAATCAGCGTAGACTGGCAAAGGACGAGGTGACGATGCGCGTCGGGAATGGTTCCAAGGTCGATGTGATCGCCGTCGGCACTCTACCTCTGCATCTACCTACGGGATTAGTTTTAAACCTCAATAATTGTTATTTAGTACCAACTTTGAGCATGAACATTGTATCTGGATCTCGCTTAATGCGAGATGGCTACTCATTTAAATCTGAGAATAATGGTTGTTCTATTTATATGAGAGATATGTTTTATGGTCATGCCCCGCTGGTGAATGGTTTATTTTTATTGAATCTCGAACGTGATGTTACACATGTTTATAATGTGAATGCCAAGAAATGCAAGGTTGATAACGATAGTCCCACATACTTGTGGCACTGCCGCCTTGGTCATATCGGTGTTAAACGCATGAAGAAACTCCATGCAGATGGACTTTTGGAGTCTCTTGATTATGAATCATTTGACAGATGCGAACCATGCCTCTTGGGCAAGATGACCAAGACTCCGTTCTCCGGAACAATGGAGCGAGCAACCAACTTATTGGAGATCATACATACTGATGTGTGTGGTCCAATGAGTGTTGAGGCTCGCGGTGGTTATCGTTATGTTCTCACCCTCACCGATGATTTGAGTAGATATGGGTATGTCTACTTGATGAAGCACAAGTCTGAGACCTTTGAAAAGTTCAAGGAATTTCAGAGTGAGGTTGAGAATCAACGTGGCAAGAAAATAAAGTTCTTACGATCAGATCGTGGAGGAGAATATTTGAGTCATGAATTTGGCACGCACTTAAGGAAATGTGGAATTGTTTCACAACTCACGCCGCCTGGAACACCTCAGCGTAATGGTGTGTCCGAACGTCGTAATCGCACTCTATTGGATATGGTGCGATCTATGATGTCTCTTACCGATTTACCGCTATCCTTTTGGGGTTATGCTTTAGAGACTGCCGCATTCACTTTAAATAGGGCACCGTCAAAATCCTTTGAGACGACACCGTATGAATTATGGTTTGGGAAGAAACCTAAGCTGTCGTTTCTGAAAGTTTGGGGATGCGATGCTTATGTGAAGAAACTTCAACCAGAGAAGCTCGAACCCAAGTCGGAAAAATGCGTATTCATAGGATACCCTAAGGAAACTATTGGGTATACCTTCTACCTAAGATCCGAGGGCAAGATCTTTGTTGCCAGGAATGGATCCTTTCTAGAGAAAGAGTTTCTCTCGAAAGAAGTAAGTGGGAGGAAAGTGGAGCTTGATGAGATGACCCTCGAACCGGAGAGGAGCGCAGCACAGGAAAATGTTTCTGTGGAGCCTACACCGGCTAGAGAGGAAGTTATTGATAATGATCATGATCAAGCTACCACTGAACTTCGAAGGTCCACGAGGACACGTTCCGCACCAGAGTGGTATGGCAATCCTGTCCTGGAAATCATGTTGTTAGACAACAGTGAACCTTCGAACTATGAAGAAGCGATGGCGGGCCCGGATTCCGACAAATGGCTTGAAGCCATGAAATCCGAGATAGGATCCATGTATGAAAACGAAGTATGGACTTTGACTGACTTGCCCGATGATCGGCAAGCCATAGAAAATAAATGGATCTTTAAGAAGAAGACTGACGCGGATGGTAATGTGACCATCTATAAGGCTCGGCTTGTCGCTAAGGGTTATCGACAAGTTCAAGGGGTTGACTACGATGAGACTTTCTCACCCGTAGCGAAGCTGAAATCCGTCAGAATCATGTTAGCAATTGCCGCATACTATGTTTATGAGATATGGCAAATGGACGTCAAAACGGCATTCCTTAATGGTTTTCTTAAGGAAGAGTTGTATATGATACAACCGGAAGGTTTTGTCGACCCTGAGAATGCTGACAAGGTATGCAAGCTCCAGCGCTCAATCTATGGGCTGGTGCAAGCATCTCGGAGTTGGAACATTCGCTTTGACGAGATGATCAAAGCGTTTGGGTTCACACAGACTTATGGAGAAGCCTGTGTTTACAAGAAAGTGAGTGGGAGCTCTGTAGCATTTCTCATATTATATGTGGATGACATACTGCTGATGGGAAATGATATAGAATTCTTGGAAAGTATAAAGGCCTACTTGAATAAGTGTTTTTCAATGAAGGACCTTGGAGAAGCTGCTTATATATTAGGCATCAAGATCTATAGAGATAGATCGAGACGCCTCATAGGTCTTTCGCAAAGCACATACCTTGATAAGATATTGAAGAAGTTCAATATGGACCAGTCCAAGAAGGGGTTCTTGCCTGTATTGCAAGGTGTGAAATTGAGCTCGGCTCAATGCCCGACCACGGCAAAAGATATAGAAGAGATGAGTGTCATCCCCTATGCCTCAGCCATAGGGTCTATTATGTATGCCATGCTGTGTACCAGACCTGATGTAAACCTTGCTGTAAGTTTGGTAGGTAGGTACCAAAGTAATCCCGGCAAGGAACACTGGATAGCGGTCAAGAACATCCTGAAGTACCTGAAAAGGACTAAGGATATGTTTCTCGTATATGGAGGTGACGAAGAGCTCGTCGTAAAGGGTTACGTCGACGCTAGCTTCGACACAGATCCGGATGACTCCAAGTCACAAACCGGATACGTGTATATTTTGAATGGTGGAGCGGTAAGCTGGTGCAGTTGCAAGCAAAGCGTCGTGGCGGGTTCTACATGCGAAGCGGAGTACATAGCAGCCTCGGAGGCAACACACGAAGCAGTATGGATGAAGGAGTTCATCACCGACCTAGGAGTCATTCCAAATGCGTCGGGTCCAATGGCTCTCTTCTGTGACAACACTGGAGCTATTGCCCTTGCCAAGGAGCCCAGGTTTCACAAGAAGACCAGGCATATCAAGCGTCGCTTCAACTCCATACGTGAACATGTTCAAGATGGAGACATAGATATTTGTAAAGTGCACACGGATTTGAATGTAGCAGATCCGTTGACTAAACCTCTTCCACGAGCAAAACATGATCAACACCAGAACTCTATGGGTGTTCGATTCATCACAATGTAACTAGATTATTGACTCTAGTGCAAGTGGGAGACTGTTGGAAATATGCCCTAGAGGCAATAATAAAATGGTTATTATTATATTTCCTTGTTCATGATAATTGTCTGTTATTCATGCTATAATTGTGTTATCCGGAAATCGTAATAAATGTGTGAATACATAGACCACTACATGTCCCTAGTAAGCCTCTAGTTGACTAGCTCGTTGATCAATAGATGGTTACGGTTTCCTGACCATGGACATTGGATGTCATTGATAACGGGATCACATCATTAGGAGAATGATGTGATGGACAAGACCCAATCCTAAGCCTAGCACTAGATCGTGTAGTTCGTTTGCTAAAGCTTTTCCAATGTCAAGTAACTTTTCCTTAGACCATGAGATTGTGCAACTCCCGGATACCGTAGGAGTGCTTTGGGTGCACCAAACGTCACACCGTAACTGGGTGGCTATAAAGGTGCACTACGGGTATCTCCGAAAGTATCTGTTGGGTTGGCACGAATCGAGACTGGGATTTGTCACTCCATGTAACGGAGAGGTACCTCTGGGCCCACTCGGTAGGACATCATCATAATGAGCTCAATGTGATCAAGGAGTTGTTCACGGGATGATGTGTTACGGAAACGAGTAAAGAGACTTGCCGGTAACGAGATTGAACAAGGTATCGAGATACCGACGATCGAATCTCGGGCAAGTATCGTACCGATAGACAAAGGGAATTGCGTACGGGATTGATTGAATCCTCGACATCGTGGTTCATCCGATGAGATCATCGAGGAGCATGTGGGAGCCAACATGGGTATCCAGATCCCGCTGTTGGTTATTGACCGGAGAGTCGTCTCAGTCATGTCTGCGTGTCTCCCGAACCCTTAGGGTCTACACACTTAAGGTTCGGTGACGCTAGGGTTATAGAGATATTAGTATGCGGTAACCCGAAGGTTGTTCGGAGTCTCGGATGAGATCCTGGATGTCACGAGGAGTTCCGGAATGGTCCGGAGGTAAAGATTTATATATGGGAAGTCCTATTTTGGCCACCGGAAAATGTTCAGGATTTTTCGGTATTGTACCGAGAAGGTTCTAGAAGGTTCCGGAGTGGGGCCCACCTGCATGGGGGGACCCACATGAACGTGGGTAGTGGGGGCAAGGCCCCACACCCCTAGTCAAGGCGCACCAAGATTCCCCCTTAGAAGGAATAAGATCATATCCCGAAGGGATAAGATCAAGATCCCTAAAAAAGGGGGATAACAATCGGTGGGGAAGGGAAAGGATGGGATTTCTTTCCTTCCACCTTTGCCAACGCCCCAATGGACTTGGAGGGCAAGAAACCAGCCCCCTCCACCCCTATATATAGTGGGGAGGTGCATGGGAGAAAGAGCACAGCCCCTGGCGCCTCCCTCTCCCTCCCGTGACACCTCTTCCTCCTCCAGTAGCGCTTGGCGAAGCCCTGCTGAAATCCCGCTGCTTCCACCACCACACCGTCGTGCTGCTGGATCTCCATCAACATCTCCTCCCCCCTTGCTGGATCAAGAAGGAGGAGACGTCTCTGCTCCGTACGTGTGTTGAACGCGGAGGTGCCGTCCGTTCGGCGCTCGGTCATCGGTGATTTGGATCACGACGAGTACGACTCCATCAACCCCGTTCTCTTGAACGCTTCCGCTCGCGATCTACAAGGGTATGTAGATACACTCCCCTCTCACTCGTTGCTAGATGACTCCTGTTGGAAATATGCCCTAGAGGCAATAATAAAATGGTTATTATTATATTTCCTTGTTCATGATAATTGTCTGTTATTCATGCTATAATTGTGTTATCCGGAAATCGTAATACATGTGTGAATACATAGACCACAACATGTCCCTAGTAAGCCTCTAGTTGACTAGCTCGTTGATCAATAGATGGTTACGGTTTCCTGACCATGGACATTGGATGTCATTGATAACGGGATCACATCATTAGGAGAATGATGTGATGGACAAGACCCAATCCTAAGCCTAGCACTAGATCGTGTAGTTCGTTTGCTAAAGCTTTTCCAATGTCAAGTAACTTTTCCTTAGACCATGAGATTGTGCAACTCCCGGATACCGTAGGAGTGCTTTGGGTGCACCAAACGTCACAACGTAACTGGGTGGCTATAAAGGTGCACTACGGGTATCTCCGAAAGTATGTGTTGGGTTGGCACGAATCGAGACTGGGATTTGTCACTCCATGTAACGGAGAGGTACCTCTGGGCCCACTCGGTAGGACATCATCATAATGAGCTCAATGTGATCAAGGAGTTGTTCACGGGATGATGTGTTACGGAAACGAGTAAAGAGACTTGCCGGTAACGAGATTGAACAAGGTATCGAGATACCGACGATCGAATCTCGGGCAAGTATCGTACCGATAGACAAAGGGAATTGCGTACGGGATTGATTGAATCCTCGACATCGTGGTTCATCCGATGAGATCATCGAGGAGCATGTGGGAGCCAACATGGGTATCCAGATCCCGCTGTTGGTTATTGACCGGAGAGTCGTCTCGGTCATGTCTGCGTGTCTCCCGAACCCGTAGGGTCTACACACTTAAGGTTCGGTGACGCTAGGGTTATAGAGATATTAGTATGCGGTAAGCCGAAGGTTGTTCGGAGTCTCGGATGAGATCCTGGACGTCACGAGGAGTTCCGGAATGGTCCGGAGGTAAAGATTTATATATGGGAAGTCCTATTTTGGCCACCGGAAAATGTTCGGGATTTTTCGGTATTGTACCGAGAAGGTTCTAGAAGGTTCCGGAGTGGGGCCCACCTGCATGGGGGGACCCACATGAACGTGGGTAGTGGGGGCAAGGCCCCACACCCCTAGTCAAGGCGCACCAAGATTCCCCCTTAGAAGGAATAAGATCATATCCCGAAGGGATAAGATCAAGATCCCTAAAAAAGGGGGATAACAATCGGTGGGGAAGGGAAAGGATGGGATTTCTTTCCTTCCACCTTTGCCAACGCCCCAATGGACTTGGAGGGCAAGAAACCAGCCCCCTCCACCCCTATATATAGTGGGGAGGTGCATGGGAGAAACAGCTCCGCCCCTGGCGCCTCCCTCTCCCTCCCGTGACACCTCTTCCTCCTCCAGTAGCGCTTGGCGAAGCCCTGCTGAAATCCCGCTGCTTCCACCACCACACCGTCGTGCTGCTGGATCTCCATCAACCTCTCCTCCCCCCTTGCTGGATCAAGAAGGAGGAGACGTCTCTGCTCCGTACGTGTGTTGAACGCGGAGGTGCCGTCCGTTCGGCGCTCGGTCATCGGTGATTTGGATCACGACGAGTACGACTCCATCAACCCCGTTCTCTTGAACGCTTCCGCTCGCGATCTACAAGGGTATGTAGATACACTCCCCTCTCACTCGTTGCTAGATGACTCCATAGATTGATCTTGGTGATGCGTAGAAAATTTTAAAATTCTGCTACGTTCCCCAACAGTGGTATCAACACCAGTACTCTATGGGTGTTCGATTCATCACAATGTAACTAGATTATTGACTCTAGTGCAAGTGGGAGACTGTTGGAAATATGCCCTAGAGGCAATAATAAAATGGTTATTATTATATTTCCTTGTTCATGATAATTGTCTGTTATTCATGCTATAATTGTGTTATCCGGAAATCGTAATACATGTGTGAATACATAGACCACAACATGTCCCTAGTAAGCCTCTAGTTGACTAGCTCGTTGATCAATAGATGGTTACGGTTTCCTGACCATGGACATTGGATGTCATTGATAACGGGATCACATCATTAGGAGAATGATGTGATGGACAAGACCCAATCCTAAGCCTAGCACTAGATCGTGTAGTTCGTTTGCTAAAGCTTTTCCAATGTCAAGTAACTTTTCCTTAGACCATGAGATTGTGCAACTCCCGGATACCATAGGAGTGCTTTGGGTGCACCAAATGTCACAACGTAACTGGGTGGCTATAAAGGTGCACTACGGGTATCTCCGAAAGTATCTGTTGGGTTGGCACGAATCGAGACTGGGATTTGTCACTCCATGTAACGGAGAGGTACCTCTGGGCCCACTCGGTAGGACATCATCATAATGAGCTCAATGTGATCAAGGAGTTGTTCACGGGATGATGTGTTACGGAAACGAGTAAAGAGACTTGCCGGTAACGAGATTGAACAAGGTATCGAGATACCGACGATCGAATCTCGGGCAAGTATCGTACCGATAGACAAAGGGAATTGCGTACGGGATTGATTGAATCCTCGACATCGTGGTTCATCCGATGAGATCATCGAGGAGCATGTGGGAGCCAACATGGGTATCCAGATCCCGCTGTTGGTTATTGACCGGAGAGTCGTCTCGGTCATGTCTGCGTGTCTCGCGAACCCGTAGGGTCTACACACTTAAGGTTCGGTGACGCTAGGGTTATAGAGATATTAGTATGCGGTAACCCGAAGGTTGTTCGGAGTCTCGGATGAGATCCTGGACGTCACGAGGAGTTCCGGAATGGTCCGGAGGTAAAGATTTATATATGGGAAGTCCTATTTTGGCCACCGGAAAATGTTCGGGATTTTTCGGTATTGTACCGAGAAGGTTCTAGAAGGTTCCGGAGTGGGGCCCACCTGCATGGGGGGACCCACATGAACGTGGGTAGTGGGGGCAAGGCCCCACACCCCTAGTCAAGGCGCACCAAGATTCCTCCTTAGAAGGAATAAGATCATATCCCGAAGGGATAAGATCAAGATCCCTAAAAAAGGGGGATAACAATCGGTGGGGAAGGGAAAGGATGGGATTTCTTTCCTTCCACCTTTGCCAACGCCCCAATGGACTTGGAGGGCAAGAAACCAGCCCCCTCCACCCCTATATATAGTGGGGAGGTGCATGGGAGAAACAGCTCAGCCCCTGGCGCCTCCCTCTCCCTCCCGTGACACCTCTTCCTCCTCCAGTAGCGCTTGGCGAAGCCCTGCTGAAATCCCGCTGCTTCCACCACCACACCGTCGTGCTGCTGGATCTCCATCAACCTCTCCTCCCCCCTTGCTGGATCAAGAAGGAGGAGACGTCTCTGCTCCGTACGTGTGTTGAACGCGGAGGTGTCGTCCGTTCGGCGCTCGGTCATCGGTGATTTGGATCACGACGAGTACGACTCCATCAACCCCGTTCTCTTGAACGCTTCCGCTCGCGATCTACAAGGGTATGTAGATACACTCCCCTCTCACTCGTTGCTAGATGACTCCATAGATTGATCTTGGTGATGCGTAGAAAATTTTAAAATTCTGCTACGTTCCCCAACAAGTTGATCGAGCCGGGGAGCCATCTTTCAACACTCGGAATGACCTATTATTTTGCATGTAAATGATAAGAGCGCAGAAGAGTTGCTATGCACATCTTCGTTCAAGGATGACGCATGTTCTTGCCCAAACATGCGGCTGGCAGCGGGATGGGTGATAGAGCATGCAAAACTTCATTTTTGGGGTGTTTTGGTGCACCAAGGAGCCTCCTCCTTCTATCCAGACAGACATGTAGGCCTTGTTGGTGCACAAATGGAATCATATCCCGTTATTCTGTACATTATTATCCCAACATTTCTCCATGGGTGAGCTCACGTAATGATTTTAGAGGCTAGGAGTGGACATGCCAGCGATTAAATCATCAGGAACTCAATTTTGCAAGCCAGTTTTGGCTGCCGAAACTTTACCGTAGCAAACAAAGTGGGCCACCGGGGTATACGACTTTTCATTGCGGTCGTTTTGGCAGGTTGTGGAGCTCAAACGGAGTTCGTACGACCAGATTACGCCCGTTATACGGATACAACCTAAATGGATTCCAGCACCGGGGCAGACCGTGAGTCGAGCTTCCAAGGTAAGTTGATCGCGCCGGGGAGCCATATTTCAACACTCGGAATGACCTATTATTTTGCATGTAAATGATAAGAGTGCAGAAGAGCTGCTATGCACATCTTCGTCCAAGGATGACGCATGTTCTTCCCCAAACATGTGGCTGGCAGCGGGATGGGTTATAGAGCATGCAAAACTTCATTTTTGGGGTGTTTTGGTGCACCAAGGAGCCTCCTCCTTCTATCTAGAGAGACATGTAGGCCTTGTTGGTGCACAAATGGAATCATATCCCGTTATTCTGTACATTATTATCCCAACATGTGTCCATGGGTGAGCTCACGTAACGATTTTTGAGGCTAGGAGTGGACACGCCAGCGATTAAATTATCAGGAACTCAATTTTGCAAGCCAGTTTTGGCCTCCGAAACTTTAGCGTAGCCGACGAAGTGGGCCACCGGGGTATACGGCTTTTCGTTGCGGTCGTTTTGGCAGGTTGTGGAGCTCAAACGGAGTTCCTATGACCAGAATACGCCCGTTCTACGGATACAACCTAAATGGATTCCAGCACCGGGGCAGACCGTGAGTCGAGCTTCCAAGGTAAGTTGATCGCGCTGGGGAGCCATCTTTCAACACTCGGAATGACCAATTATTTTGCATGTAAATGATAAGAGCGCAGAAGAGCTGCTATGCACATCTTCGTCCCAGGATGACGCATGTTCTTCCCAAACATGCGGCTGGCAGCTGGATGGGTGATAGAGCATGCAAAACTTCATTTTTGGGGTGTTTTGGTGCACCAAGGAGCCTCCTCCTTCTATCCAGATAGACATGTAGGCCTGGTTGGTGCACAAATGGAATCATATCCCGTTATTCTGTACATTATTATCCCAACATTTATCCATGGTTGAGCTCACGTAATGATTTTAGAGGCTAGGAGTGGACACGCCAGCGATTAAATCATCAGGAACTCAATTTTGCAAGCCAGTTTTGGCCTCCGAAACTTTAGCGTAGCCGACGAACTGGGCCACCGGGGTATACGGCTTTTCGTTGCGGTCGTTTTGGCAGGTTGTGGAGCTCAAACGGAGTTCCTATGACCAGATTACTCCCGTTCTACGGATACAACCTAAATGGATTCCAGCACCGAGGCAGACCGTGAGTCGAGCTTCCAAGGTAAGTTGATCGCGCTGGGGAGCCATCTTTCAACACTCGGAATGACCAATTATTTTGCATGTAAATGATAAGAGCGCAGAAGAGCTGCTATGCACATCTTCGTCCCAGGATGACGCATGTTCTTCCCAAACATGCGGCTGGCAGCTGGATGGGTGATAGAGCATGCAAAACTTCATTTTTGGGGTGTTTTGGTGCACCAAGGAGCCTCCTCCTTCTATCTAGACAGACATGTAGGCCTTGTTGGTGCACAAATAGAATCATATCCCGTTATTCTGTACATTATTATCCCAACATGTGTCCATGGGTGAGCTCACGTAACGATTTTAGAGGCTAGGAGTGGACACACCACCGATTAAATCATCAGGAACTCAATTTTGCAACCCAGTTTTGTCCTCCGAAACTTTAGCGTAGCCGACAAAGTGGGCCACCAGGGTATACGGCTTTTCGTTGCGGTCGTTTTGGCAGGTTGTGGAGCTCAAACGGAGTTCCTATGACCAGAATACGCCCGTTCTACGGATACAACCTAACTGGATTCCAGCACCGGGGCAGACCGTGAGTCGAGCTTCCAAGGTAAGTTGATCGCGCTGGGGAGCCATCTTTCAACACTCGGAATGACCTATTATTTTGCATGTAAATGATAAGAGCGCAGAAGAGCTGCTATGCACATCTTCGTCCCAGGATGACGCATGTTCTTCCCAAACATGCGGCTGGCAGCTGGATGGGTGATAGAGCATGCAAAACTTCATTTTTGGGGTGTTTTGGTGCACCAAGGAGCCTCCTCCTTCTATCCAGATAGACATGTAGGCCTTGTTGGTGCACAAACGGAATCATATCCCGTTATTCTGTACATTATTATCCCAACATTTATACATGGGTGAGCTCACGTAATGATTTTAGAGGCTAGGAGTGGACACGCCAGCGATTGAATCATCAGGAACTCAATTTTGCAAGCCAGTTATGGCCTCCGAAACTTTACCGTAGCCGACGAAGTGGGCCACCGGGGTATACGGCTTTTCGTTGCGGTCGTTTTGGCAGGTTGTGGAGCTTAAACGGAGTTCCTATGACCAGATTACGCCCGTTCTACGGATACAACCTAAATGGATTCCAGCACCGGGGCAGACCGTGAGTCGAGCTTCCAAGGTAAGTTGATCGCGCCGGGGAGCCATCTTTCAACACTCGGAATGACCTATTATTTTGCATGTAAATGATAAGAGCGCAGAAGAGCTGCTATGCACATCTTCGTCCAAGGATGACACATGTTCTTCCCCAAACATGCGGCTGACAGCGGGATGGGTGATAGAGCATGCAAAACTTCATTTTTGGGGTGTTTTGGTGCACCAAGGAGCCTCCTCCTTCTATCCAGACAGACATGTAGGCCTTGTTGGTGCACAAATGGAATCATATCCCGTTATTCTGTACATTATTATCCCAACATGTGTCCATGGGTGAGCTCACGTAACGATTTTAGAGGCTAGGAGTGGACACGCCAGCGATTAAATCATCAGGAACTCAATTTTGCAAGCCAGTTTTGGCCTCCGAAACTTTAGCGTAGCCGACGAAGTGGGCCACCAGGGTATACGGCTTTTCGTTGCGGTCGTTTTGGCAGGTTGTGGAGCTCAAACGGAGTTCCTATGACCAGATTACTCCCGTTCTACGGATACAACCTAAATGGATTCCAGCACCGGGGCAGACCGTGAGTCGAGCTTCCAAGGTAAGTTGATCTCGCCGGGGAGCCATCTTTCAACACTCGGAATGACCTATTATTTTGCATGTAAATGATAAGAGCGCAGAAGAGTTGCTATGCACATCTTCGTCCAAGGATGACGCATGTTCTTCCCCAAACATGCGGCTGGCAGCGGGATGTGTGATAGGGCATGCAAAACTTCATTTTTGGGGTGTTTTGGTGCACCAAGGAGCCTCCTCCTTCTATCCAGACAGACATGTAGGCCTTGTTGGTGCACAAATGGAATCATATCCCATTATTTTGTACATTATTATCCCAACATTTGTCCATGGGTGAGCTCACGTAATGATTTTAGAGGCTAGGAGTGGACACGCCAGCGATTAAATCATCAGGAACTCAACTTTGCAAGCCAGTTTTGGCCTCCGAAACTTTACCGTAGCAAACAAAGTGGGCCACCGGGGTATACGGCTTTTCATTGCGGTCGTTTTGGCAGGTTGTGGAGCTCAAACGGAGTTTGTACGACCAGATTACGCCCGTTATACGGATACAACCTAAATGGATTCCAGCACCGGGGCAGACCGTGAGTCGAGCTTCCTAGGTAAGTTGATCGCGCCGGGGAGCCATCTTTTAACACTCGGAATGACCTATTATTTTGCATGTAAATGATAAGAGTGCAGAAGAGCTGCTATGCACATCTTCGTCCAAGGATGACGCATGTTCTTCCCCAAACGTGTGGTTGGCAGCGGGATGGGTTATAGAGCATGCAAAACTTCATTTTTGGGGTGTTTTGGTGCACCAAGGAGCCTCCTCCTTCTATCTAGACAGACATGTAGGCCTTGTTGGTGCACAAATAGAATCATATCCCGTTATTCTGTACATTATTATCCCAACATGTGTCCATGGGTGAGCTCACGTAACGATTTTAGAGGCTAGGAGTGGACACACCACCGATTAAATCATCAGGAACTCAATTTTGCAACCCAGTTTTGTCCTCCGAAACTTTAGCGTAGCCGACAAAGTGGGCCACCAGGGTATACGGCTTTTCGTTGCGGTCGTTTTGGCAGGTTGTGGAGCTCAAACGGAGTTCCTATGACCAGATTACGCCCGTTCTACGGATACAACCTAAATGGATTCCAGCACCGGGGCAGACCGTGAGTCGAGCTTCCAAGGTAAGTTGATCGCGCTGGGAGCCATCTTTCAACACTCGGAATGACCTATTATTTTGCATATAAATGATAAGAGCGCAGAAGAGTTGCTATGCACATCTTCGTCCAAGGATGACGCATGTTCTTCCACAAACATGTGGCTGGCAGCGGGATGGGTGATAGAGCATGCAAAACTTCATTTTTGGGGTGTTTTGGTGCACCAAGGAGCCTCCTCCTTCTATCCAGACAGACATGTAGGCCTTGTTGGTGCACAAATGGAATCATATCCCATTATTCTGTACATTATTATCCCAACATTTGTCCATGGGTGAGCTCACGTAATGATTTTAGAGGCTAGGAGTGGACACTCCAGCGATTAAATCATTAGGAACCCAATTTTGCAAGCCAGTTTTGGCCGCCGAAACTTTACCGCAGCAAACAAAGTGGGCCACCGGGGTATACGGCTTTTCGTTGCGGTCGTTTTGGCAGGTTGTGGAGCTCAAACGGAGTTCGTACGACCAGAGTACGCCCGTTATACGGATACAACCTAAATGGATTCCAGCACCGGGGCAGACCATGAGTCGAGCTTCCAAGGTAACTTGATCGCGCCGGGGAGCCATCTTTCAACACTCGGAATGACCTATTATTTTGCATGTAAATGATAAGAGTGCAGAAGAGCTGCTATGCACATCTTCGTCCAAGGATGACGCATGTTCTTCCCCAAACATGTGGCTGGCAGCGGGATGGGTTATAGAGCATGCAAAACTTCATTTTTGGGGTGTTTTGGTGCACCAAGGAGCCTCCTCCTTCTATCCAGACAGACATGTAGGCCTTGTTGGTGCACAAATGGAATCATATCCCGTTATTCTGTACATTATTATCCCAACATGTGTCCATGGGTGAGCTCACGTAACGATTTTAGAGGCTAGGAGTGGACACGCCAGCGATTAAATCATCAGGAACTCAATTTTGCAAGCCAGTTTTGGCCTCCGAAACTTTACTGTAGCCGACGAAGTGGGCCACCGGGGTATACGGCTTTTCGTTGCGGTCGTTTTGGCAGGTTGTGGAGCTCAAACGGAGTTCCTATGACCAGATTACGCCCGTTCTACGGATACAACCTAAATGGATTCCAGCACCGGGGCAGACCGTGAGTCGAGCTTCCAAGGTAAGTTGATCGCGCCGGGGAGCCATCTTTCAACACTCGGAATGACCTATTATTTTTGCATGTAAATGATAAGAGCGCAGAAGAGCTGCTATGCACATCTTCGTCCCAGGATGACGCATGTTCTTCCCAAACATGCGGCTGGCAGCTGGATGGGTGATAGAGCATGCAAAACTTCATTTTTGGGGTGTTTTGGTGCACCAAGGAGCCTCCTCCTTCTATCCAGACAGACATGTAGGCCTTGTTGATGCACAAATGGAATCATATCTCGTTATTCTGTACATTATTATCCCAACATGTGTCCATGGGTGAGCTCACGTAACGATTTTACAGGCTAGGAGTGGACACGCCAGCGATTAAATCATCAGGAACTCAATTTTGCAAGCAAGTTTTGGCCTCCGAAACTTTACCGTAGCCGACGAAGTGGGCCACCGGGGTATACGGCTTTTCATTGCGGTCATTTTGGCAGGTTGTGGAGCTCAAACGGAGTTCCTATGACCAGATTACGCCCGTTCTACAGATACAACCTAAATGGATTCCAGCACCGGGGCAAACCGTGAGTCGAGCTTCCAAGGTAAGTTGATCACGCTGGGGAGCCATCTTTCAACACTCGGAATGACCTATTATTTTGCATATAAATGATAAGAGCGCAGAAGAGTTGCTATGCACATCTTCGTCCAAGGATGACGCATGTTCTTCCCCAAACATGCGGCTGGCAGCGGGATGGGTGATAGAGCATGCAAAACTTCATTTTTGGGGTGTTTTGGTGCACCAAGGAGCCTCCTCCTTCTATCCAGACAGACATGTAGGCCTTGTTGGTGCACAAATGGAATCATATCCCATTATTCTGTACATTATTATCCCAACATTTGTCCATGGGTGAGCTCACGTAATGATTTTAGAGGCTAGGAGTGGACACTCCAGCGATTATATCATCAGGAACTCAATTTTGCAAGCCAGTTTTGGCTGCCGAAACTTTACCGCAGCAAACAAAGTGGGCCACCGGGGTATACGGCTTTTCGTTGCGGTCGTTTTGGCAGGTTGTGGAGCTCAAACGGAGTTCGTATGACCAGATTTCGCCCGTTATACGGATACAACCTAAATGGATTCCAGCACCGGGGCAGACCATGAGTCGAGCTTCCAAGGTAAGTTGATCGCGCCGGGGAGCCATCTTTCAACACTCGGAATGACCTATTATTTTGCATGTAAATGATAAGAGTGCAGAAGAGCTGCTATGCACATCTTCGTCCAAGGATGACGCATGTTCTTCCCCAAACATGTGGCTGGCAACGGGATGGGTTATAGAGCATGCAAAACTTCATTTTTGGGGTGTTTTGGTGCACCAAGGAGCCTCCTCCTTCTATCCAGACAGACATGTAGGCCTTGTTGGTGCACAAATGGAATCATATCCCGTTATTCTGTACATTATTATCCCAACATGTGTCCATGGGTGAGCTCACGTAACGATTTTAGAGGCTAGGAGTGGACACGCCAGCGATTAAATCATCAGGAACTCAATTTTGCAAGCCAGTTTTGTCCTCCGAAACTTTACTGTAGCCGACGAAGTGGGCCACCGGGGTATACGGCTTTTCGTTGCGGTCGTTTTGGCAGGTTGTGGAGCTCAAACGGAGTTCCTATGACCAGATTACGCCCGTTCTACGGATACAACCTAAATGGATTCCAGCACCGGGGCAGACCGTGAGTCGAGCTTCCAAGGTAAGTTGATCGCGCCGGGGAGCCATCTTTCAACACTCGGAATGACCTATTATTTTGCATGTAAATGATAAGAGCGCAGAAGAGCTGCTATGCACATCTTCGTCCCAGGATGACGCATGTTCTTCCCAAACATGCGGCTGGCAGCTGGATGGGTGATAGAGCATGCAAAACTTCATTTTTGGGGTGTTTTGGTGCACCAAGGAGCCTCCTCCTTCTATCCAGACAGACATGTAGGCCTTGTTGGTGCACAAATGGAATCATATCTCGTTATTCTGTACATTATTATCCCAACATTTATCCATGGGTGAGCTCAAGTAATGATTTTAGAGGCTAGGAGTGGACACGCCAGCGATTAAATCATCAGGAACTCAATTTTGCAAGCCAGTTATGGCCTTCGAAACTTTACCGTAGCCAATGAAGTGGGCCACCGGGGTATACGGCTTTTCGTTGCGGTCGTTTTGGCAGGTTGTGGAGCTCAAACGGAGTTCCTATGACCAGATTACGCCCGTTCTACGGATACAACCTAAATGGATTCCAGCACCGGGGCAGACCGTGAGTCGAGCTTCCAAGGTAAGTTGATCGCGCCGGGGAGCCATCTTTCAACACTCGGAATGACCTATTATTTTGCATGTAAATGATAAGAGCGCAGTAGAGCTGCTATGCACATCTTCGTCCAAGGATGATGCATGTTCTTCCCCAAACATGCGGCTGACAGCGGGATGGGTGATAGAGCATGCAAAACTTCATTTTTGGGGTGTTTTGGTGCACCAAGGAGCCTCCTCCTTCTATCCAGACAGACATGTAGGCCTTGTTGGTGCACAAATGGAATCATATCCCGTTATTCTGTACATTATTATCCCAACATTTATCCATGGGTGAGCTCAAGTAATGATTTTAGAGGCTAGGAGTGGACACGCCAGCGATTAAATCATCAGGAACTCAATTTTGCAAGCTAGTTATGGCCTCCGAAACTTTACCGTAGCCAATGAAGTGGGCCACCGGAGTATACGGCTTTTCGTTGCGGTCGTTTTGGCAGGTTGTGGAGCTCAAACGGAGTTCCTATGACCAGATTACGCCCGTTCTACGGATACAACCTAAATGGATTCCAGCACCGGGGCAGACCGTGAGTCGAGCTTCCAAGGTAAGTTGATCGCGCCGGGGAGCCATCTTTCAACACTCGGAATGACCTATTATTTTGCATGTAAATGATAAGAGTGCAGAAGAGCTGCTATGCACATCTTCGTCCAAGGATGACGCATGTTCTTCCCCAAACATGTGGCTGGCAACGGGATGGGTTATAGAGCATGCAAAACTTCATTTTTGGGGTGTTTTGGTGCACCAAGGAGCCTCCTCCTTCTATCCAGACAGACATGTAGGCCTTGTTGGTGCACAAATGGAATCATATCCCATTATTCTGTACATTATTATCCCAACATTTGTCCATGGGTGAGCTCACGTAATGATTTTAGAGGCTAGGAGTGGACACGCCAGCGATTAAATCATCAGGAACTCAATTTTGCAAGCCAGTTTTGGCCTCCGAAACTTTAGCGTAGCCGACGAAGTGGGCCACCGGGGTATACGGCTTTTCGTTGCGGTCGTTTTGGCAGGTTGTGGAGCTCAAACGGAGTTCCTATGACCAGATTACTCCCGTTCTACGGATACAACCTAGATGGATTCCAGCACCGGGGCAGACCGTGAGTCGAGCTTCCATGGTAAGTTGATCGTGCCGGGGAGCCATCTTTCAACACTCGGAATGACCTATTATTTTGCATGTAATTGATAAGAGTGCAGAAGAGCTGCTATGCACATCTTCGTCCAAGGATGTCGCATGTTCTTCCCCAAACATGTGGCTGGCAGCGGGATGGGTTATAGAGCATGCAAAACTTCATTTTTGGGGTGTTTTGGTGCACCAAGGAGCCTCCTCCTTCTATCTAGACAGACATGTAGGCCTTGTTGGTGCACAAATGGAATCATATCCCATTATTCTGTACATTATTATCCCAACATGTGTCCATGGGTGAGCTCACGTAACGATTTTAGAGGCTAGGAGTGGACACACCAGCGATTAAATCATCAGGAACTCAATTTTGCAAGCCAGTTCTGGCCTCCGAAACTTTAGCGTAGCCGACGAAGTGGGCCACCGGGCTATACGGCTTTTCGTTGCGGTCGTTTTGGCAGGTTGCGGAGCTCAAACGGAGTTCCTATGACCAGATTACGCCCGTTCTATGGATACAACCTAAATGGATTCCAGCACCGGGGCAGACCGTGAGTCGAGCTTCCAAGGTAAGTTGATCGCGCTGGGGAGCCATCTTTCAACACTCGGAATGACCTATTATTTTGCATGTAAATGATAAGAGCGCAGAAGAGTTGCTATGCACATCTTCGTCCAAGGATGACGCATGTTCTTCCCCAAACATGCGGCTGGCAGCGGGATGGGTGATAGAGCATGGAAAACTTCATTTTTGGGGTGTTTTGGTGCACCAAGGAGCCTCCTCCTTCTATCCAGACAGACATGTAGGCCTTGTTGGTGCACAAATGGAATCATATCCCATTATTCTGTACATTATTATCCCATCATTTGTCCATGGGTGAGCTCACGTAATGATTTTAGAGGCTAGGAGTGGACACGCCAGCGATTAAATCATCAGGAACTCAATTTTGCAAGCCAGTTTTGGCCGCCGAAACTTTACCGCAGCAAACAAAGTGGGCCACCGGCGTATACGGCTTTTTGTTGCGGTCGTTTTGGCAGGTTGTGGAGCTCAAACGGAGTTCGTACGACCAGATTACGCCCATTATACGGATACAACCTAAATGGATTCCAGCACCGGGGCAGACCGTGAGTCGAGCTTCCAAGGTAAGTTGATCGCGCCGGGGAGCCATCTTTCAACAATCGGAATGACCTATTATTTTGCATGTAAATGATAAGAGTGCAGAAGAGCTGCTATGCACATCTTCGTCCAAGGATGACGCATGTTCTTCCCCAAACATGTGGCTGGCAGCGGGATGGGTTATAAAGCATGCAAAACTTCATTTTTGGGGTGTTTTGGTGCACCAAGGAGCCTCCTCCTTCTATCCAGACAGACATGTAGGCCTTGTTGGTGCACAAATGGAATCATATCTCGTTATTCTGTACATTATTATCCCAACATGTGTCCATGGGTGAGCTCACGTAACGATTTTACAGGCTAGGAGTGGACACGCCAGCGATTAAATCATCAGGAACTCAATTTTGCAAGCAAGTTTTGGCCTCCGAAACTTTACCGTAGCCGACGAAGTGGGCCACCGGGGTATACGGCTTTTCGTTGCGGTCGTTTTGGCAGGTTGTGGAGCTCAAACGGAGTTCCTATGACCAGATTACGCCCGTTCTACGGATACAACCTAAATGGATTCCAGCACCGGGGCAGACCGTGAGTCGAGCTTCCAAGGTAAGTTGATCGCGCCGGGGAGCCATCTTTCAACAATCGGAATGACCTATTATTTTGCATGTAAATGATAAGAGTGCAGAAGAGCTGCTATGCACATCTTCGTCCAAGGATGTCGCATGTTCTTCCCCAAACATGTGGCTGGCAGCGGGATGGGTTATAGAGCATGCAAAACTTCATTTTTGGGGTGTTTTGGTGCACCAAGGAGCCTCCTCCTTCTATCCAGACAGACATGTAGGCCTTGTTGGTGCTTAAATGGAATCATATCCCATTATTCTGTACATTATTATCCCATCATTTGTCCATGGGTGAGCTCACGTAATGATTTTAGAGGCTAGGAGTGGACACGCCAGCGATTAAATCATCAGGAACTCAATTTTGCAAGCAAGTTTTGGCCGCCGAAACTTTACCGTAGCCGACGAAGTGGGCCACCGGGGTATACGGCTTTTCGTTGCGGTCGTTTTGGCAGGTTGTGGAGCTCAAACGGAGTTCCTATGACCAGATTACGCCCGTTCTACGGATACAACCTAAATGGATTCCAGCACCGGGGCAGACCGTGAGTCGAGCTTCCAAGGAAAGTTGATCGCGCCGGGGAGCCATCTTTCAACACTCGGAATGACCTATTATTTTTCATGTAAATGATAAGAGCGCAGAAGAGCTGCTATGCACATCTTCGTCCCAGGATGACGCATGTTCTTCCCAAACATGCGGCTGGCAGCTGGATGGGTGATAGAGCATGCAAAACTTCATTTTTGGGGTGTTTTGGTGCACCAAGGAGCCTCCTCCTTCTATCCAGACAGACATGTAGGCCTTGTTGGTGCACAAATGGAATCATATCTCGTTATTCTGTACATTATTATCCCAACATTTATCCATGGGTGAGCTCAAGTAATGATTTTAGAGGCTAGGAGTGGACACGCCAGCGATTAAATCATCAGGAACTCAATTTTGCAAGCCAGTTATGGCCTTCGAAACTTTACCGTAGCCAATGAAGTGGGCCACCGGGGTATACGGCTTTTCGTTGCGGTCGTTTTGGCAGGTTGTGGAGCTCAAACGGAGTTCCTATGACCAGATTACGCCCGTTCTACGGATACAACCTAAATGGATTCCAGCACCGGGGCAGACCGTGAGTCGAGCTTCCAAGGTAAGTTGATCGCGCCGGGGAGCCATCTTTCAACACTCGGAATGACCTATTATTTTGCATGTAAATGATAAGAGCACAGAAGAGCTGCTATGCACATCTTCGTCCAAGGATGACGCATGTTCTTCCCCAAACATGTGGCTGGCAGCGGGATGGGTTATAAAGCATGCAAAACTTCATTTTTGGGGTGTTTTGGTGCACCAAGGAGCCTCCTCCTTCTATCCAGACAGACATGTAGGCCTTGTTGGTGCACAAATGGAATCATATCTCGTTATTCTGTACATTATTATCCCAACATGTGTCCATGGGTGAGCTCACGTAACGATTTTACAGGCTAGGAGTGGACACGCCAGCGATTAAATCATCAGGAACTCAATTTTGCAAGCAAGTTTTGGCCTCCGAAACTTTACCGTAGCCGACGAAGTGGGCCACCGGGGTATACAGCTTTTCGTTGCGGTCGTTTTGGCAGGTTGTGGAGCTCAAACGGAGTTCCTATGACCAGATTACGCCCGTTCTACGGATACAACCTAAATGGATTCCAGCACCGGGGCAGACCGTGAGTCGAGCTTCCAAGGTAAGTTGATCGCGCTGGGGAGCCATCTTTCAACACTCGGAATGACCTATTATTTTGCATATAAATGATAAGAGCGCAGAAGAGTTGCTATGCACATCTTCGTCCAAGGATGACGCATGTTCTTCCCCAAACATGCGGCTGGCAGCGAGATGGGTGATAGAGCATGCAAAACTTCATTTTTGGGGTGTTTTGATGCACCAAGGAGCCTCCTCCTTCTATCCAGACAGACATGTAGGCCTTGTTGGTGCACAAATGGAATCATATCCCATTATTCTGTACATTATTATCCCAACATTTGTCCATGGGTGAGCTCACGTAATGATTTTAGAGGCTAGGAGTGGACACTCCAGCGATTATATCATCAGGAACTCAATTTTGCAAGCCAGTTTTGGCCGCCGAAACTTTACCGCAGCAAACAAAGTGGGCCACCGGGGTATACGGCTTTTCGTTGCGGTCGTTTTGGCAAGTTGTGGAGCTCAAACGGAGTTCGTACGACCAGATTACGCCCGTTATACGGATACAACCTAAATGGATTCCAGCACCGGGGCAGACCATGAGTCGAGCTTCCAAGGTAAGTTGATCGCGCCGGGGAGCCATCTTTCAACACTCGGAATGACCTATTATTTTGCATGTAAATGATAAGAGTGCAGAAGAGCTGCTATGCACATCTTCGTCCAAGGATGACGCATGTTCTTCCCCAAACATGTGGCTGGCAGCGGGATGGGTTATAGAGCATGCAAAACTTCATTTTTGGGGTGTTTTGGTGCACCAAGGAGCCTCCTCCTTCTATCCAGACAGACATGTAGGCCTTGTTGGTGCACAAATGGAATCATATCCCGTTATTCTGTACATTATTATCCCAACATGTGTCCATGGGTGAGCTCACGTAACGATTTTAGAGGCTAGGAGTGGACACGCCAGCGATTAAATCATCAGGAACTCAATTTTGCAAGCCAGTTTTGGCCTCCGAAACTTTACTGTAGCCGACGAAGTAGGCCACCGGGGTATACGGCTTTTCGTTGCGGTCGTTTTGGCAGGTTGTGGAGCTCAAACGGAGTTCCTATGACCAGATTACGCCCGTTCTACGGATACAACCTAAATGGATTCCAGCACCGGGGCAGACCGTGAGTCGAGCTTCCAAGGAAAGTTGATCGCGCCGGGGAGCCATCTTTCAACACTCGGAATGACCTATTATTTTGCATGTAAATGATAAGAGCGCAGAAGAGCTGCTATGCACATCTTCGTCCCAGGATGACGCATGTTCTTCCCAAACATGCGGCTGGCAGCTGGATGGGTGATAGAGCATGCAAAACTTCATTTTTGGGGTGTTTTGGTGCACCAAGGAGCCTCCTCCTTCTATCCAGACAGACATGTAGGCCTTGTTGGTGCACAAATGGAATCATATCTCGTTATTCTGTACATTATTATCCCAACATTTATCCATGGGTGAGCTCAAGTAATGATTTTAGAGGCTAGGAGTGGACACGCCAGCGATTAAATCATCAGGAACTCAATTTTGCAAGCCAGTTATGGCCTTCGAAACTTTACCGTAGCCAATGAAGTGGGCCACCGGGGTATACGGCTTTTCGTTGCGGTCGTTTTGGCAGGTTGTGGAGCTCAAACGGAGTTCCTATGACCAGATTACGCCCGTTCTACGGATACAACCTAAATGGATTCCAGCACCGGGGCAGACCGTGAGTCGAGCTTCCAAGGTAAGTTGATCGCGCCGGGGAGCCATCTTTCAACACTCGGAATGACCTATTATTTTGCATGTAAATGATAAGAGCGCAGTAGAGCTGCTATGCACATCTTCGTCCAAGGATGACGCATGTTCTTCCCCAAACATGCGGCTGACAGCGGGATGGGTGATAGAGCATGCAAAACTTCATTTTTGGGGTGTTTTGGTGCACCAAGGAGCCTCCACCTTCTATCCAGACAGACATGTAGGCCTTGTTGGTGCACAAATGGAATCATATCCCGTTATTCTGTACATTATTATCCCAACATTTATCCATGGGTGAGCTCACGTAATGATTTTAGAGGCTAGGAGTGGACACGCCAGCGATTAAATCATCAGGAACTCAATTTTGCAAGCCAGTTATGGCCTCCGAAACTTTACCGTAGCCAATGAAGTGGGCCACCGGGGTATACGGCTTTTCGTTGCGGTCGTTTTGGCAGGTTGTGGAGCTCAAACGGAGTTCCTATGACCAGATTACGCCCGTTCTACGGATACAACCTAAATGGATTCCAGCACCGGGGCAGACCGTGAGTCGAGCTTCCAAGGTAAGTTGATCGCACCGGGGAGCCATCTTTCAACACTCGAAATGACCTATTATTTTGCATGTAAATGATAAGAGCGCAGAAGAGCTGCTATGCACATCTTCGTCCAAGGATGACGCATGTTCTTCCCCAAACATGCGGCTGACAGCGGGATGGGTGATAGAGCATGCAAAACTTCATTTTTGGGGTGTTTTGGTGCACCAAGGAGCCTCCTCCTTCTATCTTGACAGACATGTAGGCCTTGTTGGTGCACAAATGGAATCATATCCCGTTATTCTGTACATTATTATCCCAACATGTGTCCATGGGTGAGCTCACGTAACGATTTTAGAGGCTAGGAGTGGACACACCAGCGATTAAATCATCAGGAACTCAATTTTGCAAGCCAGTTCTGGCCTCCGAAACTTTAGCGTAGCCGACGAAGTGGGCCACCGGGGTATACGGCTTTTCGTTGCGGTCGTTTTGGCAGGTTGTGGAGCTCAAACGGAGTTCCTATGACCAGATTACGCCCGTTCTACGGATACAACCTAAATGGATTCCAGCACCGGGGCAGACCGTGAGTCGAGCTTCCAAGGTAAGTTGATCGCGCTGGGGAGCCATCTTTCAAAACTCGGAATGACCTATTATTTTGCATGTAAATGATAAGAGCGCAGAAGAGTTGCTATGCACATCTTCGTCCAAGGATGACGCATGTTCTTCCCCAAACATGCGGCTGGCAGCGGGATGGGTGATAGAGCATGGAAAACTTCATTTTTGGGGTGTTTTGGTGCACCAAGGAGCCTCCTCCTTCTATCCAGACAGACATGTAGGCCTTGTTGGTGCACAAATGGAATCATATCCCATTATTCTGTACATTATTATCCCATCATTTGTCCATGGGTGAGCTCACGTAATGATTTTAGAGGCTAGGAGTGGACACGCCAGCGATTAAATCATCAGGAACTCAATTTTGCAAGCCAGTTTTGGCCTCCGAAACTTTAGCGTAGCCTATGAAGTGGGCCACCGGGGTATACGGCTTTTCTTTGCGGTCGTTTTGGCAGGTTGTGGAGCTCAAACGGAGTTTCTATGACCAGATTACTCCCGTTCTACGGATACAACCTAAATGGATTCCAGCACCGGGGCAGACCGTGAGTCGAGCTTCCATGGTAAGTTGATCGTGCCGGGGAGCCATCTTTCAACACTCGGAATGACCTATTATTTTGCATGTAAATGATAAGAGTGCAGAAGAGCTGCTATGCACATCTTCGTCCAAGGATGTCGCATGTTCTTCCCCAAACATGTGGCTGGCAGCGGGATGGGTTATAGAGCATGCAAAACTTCATTTTTGGGGTGTTTTGGTGCACCAAGGAGCCTCCTCCTTCTATCTAGACAGACATGTAGGCCTTGTTGGTGCACAAATGGAATCATATCCCGTTATTCTGTACATTATTATCCCAACATGTGTCCATGGGTGAGCTCACGTAACGATTTTAGAGGCTAGGAGTGGACACACCAGCGATTAAATCATCAGGAACTCAATTTTGCAAGCCAGTTCTGGCCTCCGAAACTTTAGCGTAGCCGACGAAGTGGGCCACCGGGGTATACGGCTTTTCGTTGCGGTCGTTTTGGCAGGTTGTGGAGCTCAAACGGAGTTCCTATGACCAGATTACGCCCGTTCTACGGATACAACCTAAATGGATTCCAGCACCGGGGCAGACCGTGAGTCGAGCTTCCAAGGTAAGTTGATCGCGCCGGGGAGCCATCTTTCAACACTCGGAATGACCTATTATTTTGCATGTAAATGATAAGAGCGCAGTAGAGCTGCTATGCACATCTTCGTCCAAGGATGACGCATGTTCTTCCCCAAACATGCGGCTGACAGCGGGATGGGTGATAGAGCATGCAAAACTTCATTTTTGGGGTGTTTTGGTGCACCAAGGAGCCTCCTCCTTCTATCTAGACAGACATGTAGGCCTTGTTGGTGCACAAATGGAATCATATCCCGTTATTCTGTACATTATTATCCCAACATTTATCCATGGGTGAGCTCACGTAATGATTTTAGAGGCTAGGAGTGGACACGCCAGCGATTAAATCATCAGGAACTCAATTTTGCAAGCCAGTTTTGGCCGCCGAAACTTTACCGCAGCAAACAAAGTGGGCCACCGGGGTATACGGCTTTTTGTTGCGATCGTTTTGGCAGGTTGTGGAGCTCAAACGGAGTTCGTACGACCAGATTACGCCCATTATACGGATACAACCTAAATGGATTCCAGCACCGGGGCAGACCGTGAGTCGAGCTTCCAAGGTAAGTTGATCGCGCCGGGGAGCCATCTTTCAACACTCGGAATGACCTATTATTTTGCATGTAAATGATAAGAGTGCAGAAGAGCTGCTATGCACATCTTCGTCCAAGGATGACGCATGTTCTTCCCCAAACATGTGGCTGGCAGCGGGATGGGTTATAGAGCATGCAAAACTTAATTTTTGGGGTGTTTTGGTGCACCAAGGAGCCTCCTCCTTCTATCCAGACAGACATGTAGGCCTTGTTGGTGCACAAATGGAATCATATCTCGTTATTCTGTACATTATTATCCCAACATGTGTCCATGGGTGAGCTCACGTAACGATTTTAGAGGCTAGGAGTGGACACACCAGCGATTAAATCATCAGGAACTCAATTTTGCAAGCCAGTTCTGGCCTCCGAAACTTTAGCGTAGCCGACGAAGTGGGCCACCGGGGTATACGGCTTTTCGTTGCGGTCGTTTTGGCAGGTTGTGGAGCTCAAACGGAGTTCCTATGACCAGATTACGCCCGTTCTCCGGATGCAACCTAAATGGATTCCAGCACCGGGGCAGACCGTGAGTCGAGCTTCCAAGGTAAGTTGATCGCACCGGGGAGCCATCTTTCAACACTCGAAATGACCTATTATTTTGCATGTAAATGATAAGAGCGCAGAAGAGCTGCTATGCACATCTTCGTCCAAGGATGACGCATGTTCTTCCCCAAACATGCGGCTGACAGCGGGATGGGTGATAGAGCATGCAAAACTTCATTTTTGGGGTGTTTTGGTGCACCAAGGAGCCTCCTCCTTCTATCCAGACAGACATGTAGGCCTTGTTGGTGCACAAATGGAATCATATCCCGTTATTCTGTACATTATTATCCCAACATTTATCCATGGGTGAGCTCACGTAATGATTTTAGAGGCTAGGAGTGGACACGCCAGCGATTAAATCATCAGGAACTCAATTTTGCAAGCCAGTTTTGGCCTTCAAATCTTTAGTGTAGCCGACGAAGTGGGCCACCGGGGTATACGGCTTTTCGTTGCGGTCGTTTTGGCAGGTTGTGGAGCTCAAACGGAGTTCCTATGACCAGATTACGCCCGTTCTCCGGATGCAACCTAAATGGATTCCAGCACCGGGGCAGACCGTGAGTCGAGCTTCCATGGTAAGTTGATCGTGCCGGGGAGCCATCTTTCAACACTCGGAATGACCTATTATTTTGCATGTAAATGATAAGAGTGCAGAAGAGCTGCTATGCACATCTTCGTCCAAGGATGACGCATGTTCTTCCCCAAACATGCGGCTGGCAGCGGGATGGGTGATAGAGCATGCAAAACTTCATTTTTGGGGTGTTTTGGTGCACCAAGGAGCCTCCTCCTTTTATCCAGACAGATATGTAGGCCTTGTTGGTGCACAAATGGAATCATATCCCGTTATTCTGTACATTATTATCCCAACATTTATCCATGGGTGAGCTCACGTAATGAGTTTAGAGGCTAGGAGTGGACACGCCAGCGATTAAATCATCAGGAACTCAATTTTGCAAGCTAGTTTTGGCCTCCGAAACTTTACCGTGGCCAAAAAAGTGGGCCACCGGGGTATACGGCTTTTTGTTGCGGTCGTTTTGGCAGGTTGTGGAGCTCAAACGGAGTTCGTATGACCAGATTACGCCCGTTCTACAGATACAACCTAAATGGATTCCAGCACCAGGGCAGACCGTGAGTCGAGCTTCCGAGGTAAGTTGATCGCGCCGGGGAGCCATCTTTCAACACTCGGAATGAATTATTATTTCTCATGTAAATGATAAGAGCGCAGAAGAGCTGCTATGCACATCTTCGTCCAAGGATGACGCATGTTCTTCCCCAAACATGCGGCTGGCAGCGGGATGGGTGATAGAGCATGCAAAACTTCATTTTTGGGGTGTTTTGGTGCACCAAGGAGCCTCCTCCTTCTATCCAGACAGACATGTAGGCCTTGTTGGTGCACAAATGGAATCATATCCCATTATTCTGTACATTATTATCCCAACATTTGTCCATGGGTGAGCTCACGTAATGATTTTAGAGGCTAGGAGTGGACACTCCAGCGATTATATCATCAGGAACTCAATTTTGCAAGCCAGTTTTGGCCGCCGAAACTTTACCGCAGCAAACAAAGTGGGCCACCGGGGTATACGGCTTTTCGTTGCGGTCGTTTTGGCAAGTTGTGGAGCTCAAACGGAGTTCGTACGACCAGATTACGCCCGTTATACGGATACAACCTAAATGGATTCCAGCACCGGGGCAGACCATGAGTCGAGCTTCCAAGGTAAGTTGATCGCGCCGGGGAGCCATCTTTCAACACTCGGAATGACCTATTATTTTGCATGTAAATGATAAGAGTGCAGAAGAGCTGCTATGCACATCTTCGTCCAAGGATGACGCATGTTCTTCCCCAAACATGTGGCTGGCAGCGGGATGGGTTATAGAGCATGCAAAACTTAATTTTTGGGGTGTTTTGGTGCACCAAGGAGCCTCCTCCTTCTATCCAGACAGACATGTAGGCCTTGTTGGTGCACAAATGGAATCATATCTCGTTATTCTGTACATTATTATCCCAACATGTGTCCATGGGTGAGCTCACGTAACGATTTTACAGGCTAGGAGTGGACACGCCAGCGATTAAATCATCAGGAACTCAATTTTGCAAGCAAGTTTTGGCCTCCGAAACTTTACCGTAGCCGACGAAGTGGGCCACCGGGGTATACGGCTTTTCGTTGCGCTCGTTTTGGCAGGTTGTGGAGCTCAAACAGGGTTCCTATGACCAGATTACGCCCGTTCTATGGATACAACCTAAATGGATTCCAGCACCGGGGCAGACCGTGAGTCGAGCTTCCAAGGTAAGTTGATCGCGCCGGGGAGCCATCTTTCAACACTCGGAATGACCTATTATTTTGCATGTAAATGATAAGAGCGCAGAAGAGCTGCTATGCACATCTTCGTCCCAGGATGACGCATGTTCTTCCCAAACATGCGGCTGGCAGCTGGATGGGTGATAGAGCATGCAAAACTTCATTTTTGGGGTGTTTTGGTGCACCAAGGAGCCTCCTCCTTCTATCCAGACAGACATGTAGGCCTTGTTGGTGCACAAATGGAATCATATCCCGTTATTCTGTACATTATTATCCCAACATTTATCCATGGGTGAGCTCACGTAATGATTTTAGAGGCTAGGAGTGGACACGCCAGCGATTAAATCATCAGGAACTCAATTTTGCAAGCCAGTTTTGGCCTTCAAATCTTTAGTGTAGCCGACGAAGTGGGCCACCGGGGTATACGGCTTTTCGTTGCGGTCGTTTTGGCAGGTTGTGGAGCTCAAACGGAGTTCCTATGACCAGATTACGCCCGTTCTCCGGATGCAACCTAAATGGATTCCAGCACCGGGGCAGACCGTGAGTCAAGCTTCCAAGGTAAGTTGATCGCGCCGGGGAGCCATCTTTCAACACTCGGAATGACCTATTATTTTGCATGTAAATGATAAGAGCGCAGAAGAGCTGCTATGCACATCTTCGTCCAAGGATGACGCATGTTCTTCCCCAAACATGCGGCTGGCAGCGGGATGGGTGATAGAGCATGCAAAACTTCATTTTTGGGGTGTTTTGGTGCACCAAGGAGCCTCCTCCTTTTATCCAGACAGACATGTAGGCCTTGTTGGTGCACAAATGGAATCATATCCCGTTATTCTGTACATTATTATCCCAACATTTATCCATGGGTGAGCTCACGTAATGAGTTTAGAGGCTAGGAGTGGACACGCCAGCGATTAAATCATCAGGAACTCAATTTTGCAAGCTAGTTTTGGCCTCCGAAACTTTACCGTGGCCAAAAAAGTGGGCCACCGGGGTATACGGCTTTTTGTTGCGGTCGTTTTGGCAGGTTGTGGAGCTCAAACGGAGTTCGTATGACCAGATTACGCCCGTTCTACAGATACAACCTAAATGGATTCCAGCACCAGGGCAGACCGTGAGTCGAGCTTCCGAGGTAAGTTGATCGCGGCGGGGAGCCATCTTTCAACACTCGGAATGAATTATTATTTCTCATGTAAATGATAAGAGCGCAGAAGAGCTGCTATGCACATCTTCGTCCAAGGATGACGCATGTTCTTCCCCAAACATGCGGCTGGCAGCGGGATGGGTGATAGAGCATGCAAAACTTCATTTTTGGGGTGTTTTGGTGCACCAAGGAGCCTCCACCTTCTATCCAGACAGACATGTAGGCCTTGTTGGTGCACAAATGGAATCATATCCCGTCATTCTGTACATTATTATCCCAACATTTATCCATGGGTGAGCTCACGTAATGATTTTAGAGGCGAGGAGTGGACACGCCAGCGATTAAATCATCAGGAACTCAATTTTGCAAGCCAGTTTTGGCCTCCGAAACTTTACCGTAGCCAAAAAAGTGGGCCACCTGGGTATACGGCTTTTCGTTGCGGTCGTTTTGGCAGGTTGTGGAGCTCAAACGGAGTTCGTATGACCAGATTACGCCCGTTCTACAGATACAACCTAAATGGATTCCAGCACCAGGGCAGACCGTGAGTCGAGCTTCCAAGGTAAGTTGATCGCGCCGGGGAGCCATCTTTCAACACTCGGAATGACCTATAATTTTGCGTGTAAATGATAAGACCGCAGAAGAGCTGCTATGCACATCTTCATCCAAGGATGACGCATGTTCTTCCCCAAACATGCGGCTGGCAGCGGGATGGGTGATAGAACATGCAAAACTTCAATTTTGGGGTGTTTTGGTGCGCCAAGGAGCCTCCTCCTTCTATCTAGACATACATGTAGGCCTTGTTGGTGCACAAATGGAATCATATCCAGTTATTCTATACATTATTATCCCAACATGTGTCCATGGGTGAGCTCACGTAACGATTTTAGAGGCTAGGAGTGGACACGCCAGCGATTAAATCATCAGGAACTCAATTTTGCAAGCCAGTTTTGGCCTCCGAAACTTTAGCGTAGCCGACGAAGTGGGCCACCGGGGTATACTGCTTTTCGTTGCGGTCGTTTTGGCAGGTTGTGGAGCTCAAACGGAGTTCCTACGACCAGATTACGCCCGTTCTCCGGATACAACCTAAATGGATTCCAGCACCGGGGCAGACCGTGAGTCGAGCTTCCAAGGTAAGTTGATCGCGCCGGGGAGCCATCTTTCAACACTCGGAATGAATTATTATTTTTCATGTAAATGATAAGAGCGCAGAAGAGCTGCTATGCACATCTTCGTCCAAGGATGACGCATGTTCTTCCCCAAACATGCGGCTGGCAGCGGGATGGGTGATAGAGCATGCAAAACTTCATTTTTGGGGTGTTTTGGTGCACCAAGGAGCCTCCTGCTTCTATCCAGACAGACATGTAGGCCTTGTTGGTGCACAAATGGAATCATATCCCGTTATTCTGTACATTATTATCCCAACATTTATCCATGGGTGAGCTCACGTAATGATTTTAGAGGCTAGGAGTGGACACGCCAGCGATTAAATCATCAGGAACTCAATTTTGCAAGCCAGTTTTGGCCTCTTAAACTTTACCGTAGCCAAAAAAGTGGGCCACCGGGGTATACGGCTTTTCGTTGCGGTCGTTTTGGCAGGTTGTGGAGCTCAAACGGAGTTCGTATGACCAGATTACGCCCGTTCTACGGATACAACCTAAATGGATTCCAGCACCGGGGCAGACCGTGAGTCGAGCTTCCAAGGTAAGTTGATCGCGCTGGGGAGCCATCTTTCAACACTCGGAATGACCTATTATTTTGCATGTAAATGATAAGAGCGCAGAAGAGTTGCTATGCACATCTTCGTCCAAGGATGACGCATGTTCTTCCCCAAACATGCGGCTGGCAGCGGGATGGGTGATAGAGCATGCAAAACTTCAATTTTGGGGTGTTTTGGTGCACCAAGGAGCCTCCTCCTTCTATCCAGACAGACATGTAGGCCTTGTTGGTGCACAAATGGAATCATATCCTGTTATTCTGTACATTATTATCCCAACATGTGTCCATGGCTGAGCTCACGTAACGATTTTAGAGGCTAAGAGTGGACACGCCAGCGATTAAATCATCAGGAACTCAATTTTGCAAGCCAGTTTTGGCCTCCGAAACTTTAGCGTAGCCGATGAAGTGGGCCACCGGGGTATACGGCTTTTCGTTGCGGTTGTTTTGGCAGGTTGTGGAGCTCAAACGGAGTTCCTATGACCAGATTACGCCCGTTCTCCGGATACAACCAAAATGGATTCCAGCACCGGGGCAGACCGTGAGTCGAGCTTCCAAGGTAAGTTGATTGCGCCGGGGAGCCATCTTTCAACACTCGAAATGACCTATTATTTTGTGTGTAAATGATAAGAGCACAGAAGAGCTGCTATGCACATATTCGTCCAAGGATGATGCATGTTCTTCCCCAAACATGCGGCTGGCAGCGGGATGGGTGATAGAGCATGCAAAACTTCATTTTTGGGGTGTTTTGGTGCACCAAGGAGCCTCCTCCTTCTATCCAGACAGAAATGTAGGCCTTGTTGGTGCACAAATGGAATCATATCCTGTTATTCTGTACATTATTATCCCAACATTTGTCCATGGGTGAGCTCACGTAATGATTTTAGAGGCTAGGAGTGGACACGCCAGCGATTAAATCATCAGGAACTCAATTTTGCAAGCCAGTTTTGGCCTCCGAAAATTTACCGTAGCCAAAAAAGTGGGCCACCGGGATATACGGCTTTTCGTTGCGGTCGTTTTGGCAGGTTGTGGAGCTCAAACGGAGTTCGTATGACCAGATTACACCAGTTCTACGGATACAACCTAAATGGATTCCTGGACCGGGGCAGACCGTGAGTCGAGCTTCCAAGGTAAGTTGATCGCGCCGGGGAGCCATCTTTCAACACTCAGAATGACCTATAATTTTGCGTGTAAATGATAAGAGCGCAGAAGAGCTGCTATGCACATCTTCGTCCAAGGATGACGCATGTTCTTCCCCAAACATGCGGCTGGCAGCGGGATGGGTGATAGAGCATGCAAAACTTCATTTTTGGGGTGTTTGGTGCACCAAGGAGCCTCCTCCTTCTATCCAGACAGACATGTAGGCCTTGTTGGTGCACAAATGGAATCATATCATGTTATTCTGTACATTATTATCCCAACATGTGTCCATGGCTGAGCTCACGTAACGATTTTAGAGGCTAAGAGTGGACACGCCAGCGATTAAATCATAAGGAACTCAATTTTGCAAGCCAGTTTTGGCCTCCGAAACTTTAGCGTAGCCGATGAAGTGGGCCACCGGGGTATACGGCTTTTCGTTGCGGTCGTTTTGGCAGGTTGTGGAGCTCAAACGGAGTTCCTATGACCAGATTACGCCCGTTCTACGGATACAACCTAAATGGATTCCAGCACCGGGGCAGACCGTGAGTCGAGCTTCCAAGGTAAGTTGATCGCGCCGGGGAGCCATCTTTCAACACTCGGAATGACCTATAATTTTGCGTGTAAATGATTAGAGCGCAGAAGAGCTGCTATGCACATCTTCGTCCAAGGATGACGCATGTTCTTCCCCAAACATGCGGCTGGCAGCGGGATGGGTGATAGAGCATGCAAAACTTCATTTTTGGGGTGTTTTGGTGCACCAAGGAGCCTCCTCCTTCTATCCAGACAGACATGTAGGCCTTGTTGGTGCACAAATGGAATCATATCCTGTTATTCTGTACATTATTATCCCAACATTTGTCCATGGGTGAGCTCACGTAATGATTTTAGAGGCTAGGAGTGGACACGCCAGCGATTAAATCATCAGGAACTCAATTTTGCAAGCCAGTTTTGGCCTCCGAAACTTTACCGTAGCCAAAAAAGTTGGCCACCGGGGTATACGGCTTTTCGTTGCGGTCGTTTTGGCAGGTTGTGGAGCTCAAACGGAGTTCGTATGACCAGATTACGCCAGTTCTACGGATACAACCTAAATGGATTCCAGCACCGGGGCAGACCGTGAGTCGAGCTTCCAAGGTAAGTTGATCGCGCCGGGGAGCCATCTTTCAACACTCAGAATGACCTATAATTTTGCGTGTAAATGATAAGAGCGCAGAAGAGCTGCTATGCACATCTTCGTCCAAGGATGACGCATGTTCTTCCCCAAACATGCGGCTGGCAGCGGGATGGGTGATAGAGCATGCAAAACATCAATTTTGGGGTGTTTTGGTGCACCAAGGAGCCTCCTCCTTCTATCCAGACGGACATGTAGGCCTTGTTGGTGCACAAATGGAATCATATCCCGTTATTCTATACATTATTATCCCAACATGTGTCCATGGGTGAGCTCACGTAACGATTTTAGAGGCTAGGAGTGGACACGCCAGCGATTAAATCATCAGGAACTCAATTTTGCAAGCCAGTTTTGGCCTCCGAAACTTTACCGCAGCCGACGAAGTGGGGCACCTGGGTATACGGCTTTTCGTTGCGGTCATTTTGGAAGGCTATGGAGCTCAAACGGAGTTCGTATGACCAGATTACGCCCATTCTACGGATACAACCTAAATGGATTCCAGCACCGGGGTAGACCGTGAGTCGAGCTTCTAAGGTAAGTTGATCGCACCGGGGAGCCATCTTTCAACACTCGGAATGACTTATTATTTTGCGTGTAAATGATAAGAGTGCAGAAGAGCTGCTATGCATTTCTTCTTCCAAGGATGACGCATGTTCTTGCCCAAACATGCGGCTGGCAGCGGGATGGGTGATAGAGCATGCAAAACTTCATTTTTGGGGTGTTTTGGTGCACCAAGGAGCCTCCTCCTTCTATCCAGACAGACATGTAGGCCTTCTTGGTGCACAAACGGAATCATATCCCATTATTCTGTACATTATTATCCCAACATTTGTCCATGGGTGAGCTCACGTAATGATTTTAGAGGCTAGGAGTGGACAGGCCAGCGACTAAATCATCAGGAACTCAATTTTGCAAGCCAGTTTTGGCCTCCGAAACTTTACTGTAGCCAAAAAAGTGGAACACCGGGGTATACGGCTTTTCGTTGCGGTCGTTTTGGCAGGTTGTGGAGCTCAAACGGAGTTCGTATGACCAGATTATGCCCATTCTACGGATACAACCTAAATGGATTCCAGCACCGGGGCAGACCGTGAGTCGAGCTTCCAAGGTAAGTTGATCGCGCCGGGGAGCCATCTTTCAACACTCAGAATGACCTATAATTTTCCGTGTAAATGATAAGAGCGCAGAAGAGCTGCTATGCACATCTTCGTCCAAGGATGACGCATGTTCTTCCCCAAACATGCGGCTGGCAGCGGGATGGGTGATAGAGCATGCAAAACTTCAATTTTGGGGTGTTTTGGTGCACCAAGGACCCTCCTCCTTCTATCCAGACAGACATGTAGGCCTTGTTGGTGCACAAATGGAATCATATGCCGTTATTCTATACATTATTATCCCAACATGTGTCCATGGGTGAGCTCACGTAACGATTTTAGAGGCTAGGAGTGGACACGCCAGTGATTAAATCATCAGGAACTCAATTTTGCAAGCCAGTTTTGGCCTCCGAAACTTTAGCGTAGCCGACGAAGTGGGCCATCGGGGTATACGGATTTTCGTTGCGGTCGTTTTGGCAGGTTGTGGAGCTCAAACGGAGTTCCTACGACCAGATTACGCCCGTTCTCCGGATACAACCTAAATGGATTCCAGCACCGGGGCAGACCGTGAGTCGAGCTTCCAAGGTGAGTTGATCGCGCCGGGGAGCCATCTTTCAACACTCGGAATGACCTATTATTTTGCATGTAAATGATAAGAGCGCAGAAGAGCTGCTACGCACATATTCATCGAAGGATGACGCATGTTCTTCCCCAAACATGCGGCTGGCAGCGGGATGGGTGATAGAGCATGCAAAACTTCATTTTTGGGGTGTTTTGGTGCACCAAGGAGCCTCCTCCTTCTATCCAGACAGACATGTAGGCCTTGTTGGTGCACAAATGGAATCATATCCCGTTATTCTGTACATTATTATCCCAACATTTGTCCATGGGTGAGCTCACGTAATGATTTTAGAGGCTAGGAGTGGACACGCCAGCGATTAAATCATCAGGAACTCAATTTTGCAAGCCAGTTTTGGCCTCCGAAACTTTACCGTAGCCAAAAAAGTGGGACACCGGGGTATACGGCTTTTCGTTGCGGTCGTTTTGGCAGGTTGTGGAGCTCAAACGGAGTTCGTATGACCAGATTACGCCCATTCTACGGATACAACCTAAATGGATTCCAGCACCGGTGCAGACCGTGAGTCGAGCTTCCAAGGTAAGTTGATCGCGCCGGGGAGCCATCTTTCAACACTGAGAATGACCTATAATTTTGCGTGTAAATGATAAGAGCGCAGAAGAGCTGCTATGCACATCTTCGTCCAAGGATGACGCATGTTCTTCCCCAAACATGCGGCTGGCAGCGGGATGGGTGATAGAGCATTAAAAACTTCAATTTTGGGGTGTTTTGGTGCACCAAGGACCCTCCTCCTTCTATCCAGACAGACATGTAGGCCTTGTTGGTGCACAAATGGAATCATATCCCGTTATTCTATACAATATTATCCCAACATGTGTCCAAGGGTGAGCTCACGTAACGATTTTAGAGGCTAGGAGTGGACACGCCAGCGATTAAATCATCAGGAACTCAATTTTGCAAGCCAGTTTTGGCCTCCGAAACTTTACCGTAGCCGCCGAAGTGGGCCACCGGGGTATACGGCTTTTTGTTGCGGTCGTTTTGGCAGGTTGTGGAGCTCAAACGGAGTTCCTATGACCAGATTATGCCCGTTCTCCGGATACAACCTAAATGGATTCCAGCACCGGGGCAGACCATGAGTCGAGCATCCAAGGTAAGTTGATCGCGCCGGGGAGCCATCTTTCAACACTCGGAATGACCTATTATTTTGCATGTAAATGATAAAAGCGAAGAAGAGCTGCTATGCACATCTTCGTCCAAGGATGACGCATGTTCTTCCCCAAACATGCGGCTGGCAGCGGGATGGGTGATAGAGCATGCAAAACTTCATTTTTGGGGTGTTTTGGTGCACCAAGGAGCCTCCTCCTTCTAGCCAGACAGACATGTAGGTCTTGTTGGTGCACAAATGGAATCATATCCCGTTATTCTGTACATTATTATCCCAACATTTGTCCATGGGTGAGCTCACGTAATGATTTTAGAGGCTAGGAGTGGACACGCCAGCGATTAAATCATCAGGAACTCAATTTTGCAAGCCAGTTTTGGCCTCCGAAACTTTACCGTAGCCAAAAAAGTGGGACCCCAGGGTATACGGCTTTTCGTTGCGGTCGTTCTGGCAGGTTGTGGAGCTGAAACGGAGTTCGTACGACCAGATTATGCCCGTTCTACGGATACAACCTAAATGGATTCCAGCACCGGGGCAAACCGTGAGTCGAGCTTCCAAGGTAAGTTGATCGCGCCGGGGAGCCATCTTTCAACACTCGAAATGACCTATAATTTTGCATGTAAATGATAAGAGCGTAGAAGAGCTGCTATGCACATCTTCGTCCAAGGATGACGCATGTTCTTCCCCAAACATGCGGCTGGCAGCGGGATGGGTGATAGAGCATGCAAAACTTCAATTTTGGGGTGTTTTGGTGCACCAAGGAGCCTCCTCCTTCTATCCAGACAGACATGTAGGCCTTGTTGGTGCACAAATGGAATCATATCCTGTTATTCTATACATTATTATCCCAACATGTGTCCATGGGTGAGCTCACGTAACGATTTTAGAGGCTAGGAGTGGACACGCCAGCGATTAAATCATCAGGAACTCAATTTTGCAAGCCAGTTTTGGCCTCCGAAACTTTAACGTAGCCGACGAAGTGGGCCACCGGGGTATACGGCTTTTCGTTGCGGTCGTTTTGGCAGGTTGTGGAGCTCAAACGGAGTTCCTATGACCAGATTACGCCCGTTCTCCGGATACAACCTAAATGGATTCCAGCACCGGGGCAGACCGTGAGTCGAGCTTCCAAGGTAAGTTGATCGCGCCGGGGAGCCATCTTTCAACACTCGGAATGACCTATTATTTTGCATGTAAATGATAAGAGCATAGAAGAGCTGCTATGCACATCTTCGTCCAAGGATGACGCATGTTCTTCCCCAAACATGCGGCTGGCAGCGTGATGGGTGATAGAGCAAGCAAAACTTCATTTTTGGGGTGTTTTGGTGCACCAAGGAGCCTCCTCCTTCTATCCAGACAGACATGTAGGCCTTGTTGGTGCACAGATGGAATCATATCCCGTTATTCTGTACATTATTATCCCAACATTTATCCATGGGTGAGCTCACGTAATGATTTTAGAGGCTAGGACTGGACACGCCAGCGATTAAATCATCAGGAACTCAATTTTGCAAGCCAGTTTTGGCCTCCGAAACTTTACCGTAGCCAACAAAGTGGGCCACCGGGGTATACGGCTTTTCGTTGCGGTTGTTTCGGCAGGTTGTGGAGCTCAAACGGAGTTCGTACGACCATATCACGCCCGTTCTACGGATACAACCTAAATGGATTCCAGCACCAGGGCAGACCGTGAGTCGAGCTTCCAAGGTAAGTTGATCGCGCCGGGGAGCCATCTTTCAACACTCGGAATGACCTATAATTTTGCGTGTAAATGATAAGAGCACAGAAGAGCTTCTATGCACATCTTCGTCCAAGGATGACGCCTGTTCTTCCCCAAACATGCGGCTGGCAGCGGGATGGGTGATAGAGCATGCAAAACTTCAATTTTGGTGTGTTTTGGTGCACCAAGGAGCCTCCTCCTTCTATCCAGACAGACATGTAGGCCTTGTTGGTGCACAAATGGAATCATATCCCGTTATTCTATACATTATTATCCCTACATGTGTCCATGGGTGAGCTCATGTAACGATTTTAGAGGCTAGGAGTGGACACGCCAGCGATTAAATCATCAGGAACTCAATTTTGCAAGCCAGTTTTGGCCTCCGAAACTTTAGCGTAGCCGACGAAGTGGGCCACCAGGGTATACGGCTTTTCGTTGCGGTCGTTTGGGCAGGTTGTGGAGCTCAAACGGAGTTCCTATGACCAGATTACGCCCGTTCTCCGGATACAACCTAAATGGATTCCAGCACCGGGGCAGACCGTGAGTCGAGCATCCAAGGTAAGTTGATCGCGCCGGGGAGCCATCTTTCAACACTCGGAATGACCTATTATTTTGCATGCAAATGATAAGAGTGCAGAAGAGCTGCTATGCACATCTTCGTCCAAGGATGACGCATGTTCTTCCCCAAACATGCGGCTGGCAGCGGGATGGGTGATAGAGCATGCAAAACTTCATTTTTGGGTTGTTTTGGTGCACCAAGGAGCCTCGTCCTTCTATCCAGACAGACATGTAGGCCTTGCTGGTGCACAAATGGAATCATATCCCGTTATTCTGTACATTATTATCCCAACATGTGTCCATGGGTGTGCTCATGTAACGATTTTAGAGGCTAGGAGTGGACACGCCAGCGATTAAATCATCAGGAACTCAATTTTGCAAGCCAGTTTTGGCCTCCGAAACTTTAGCGTAGCCGACGAAGTGGGCAACTGGGGTATACGGCTTTTCGTTGCGGTCGTTTTGGCAGGTTGTGGAGCTCAAACGGAGTTCCTATGACCAGATTATGCCCGTTCTACGGATACAACCTAAATGGATTCCAGCACCGGGGCAGACCGTGAGTCGAGCTTCCAAGGTAAGTTGATCGCGCCGGGGAGCCATCTTTCAACACTCGAAATGACCTATAATTTTGCATGTAAATGATAAGAGCGTAGAAGAGCTGCTATGCACATCTTCGTCCAAGGATGACGCATGTTCTTCCCCAAACATGCGGTTGGCAGCGGGATGGGTGATAGAGCATGCAAAACTTCATTTTTGGGGTGTTTTGGTGCACCAAGGAGCCTCCTCCTTCTATCCAGACAGACATGTAGGCCTTGTTGGTGCACAAATGGAATCATATCCCGTTATTCTGTACATTATTATCCCAACATGTGTCCATGGGTGAGCTCACGGAACGATTTTAGATGCTAGGAGTGGACACGCCAGCGATTAAATCATCAGGAACTCAATTTTACAAGCCAGTTTTGGCCTCCGAAACTTTACCGTAGCCGATGAAGTGGGCCACCGGGGTATACGGCTTTTCGTTGCGGTCGTTTTGGCAGGTTGTGGAGCTAAAACGTAGTTCGTATGACCAGATTACGCCCGTTCTACGGATACAACCAAAATGGATTCCAGCACCGGGGCAGACCGTGAGTCGAGCTTCCAAGGTAAGTTGATCGCGCCAGGGAGCCATCTTTCAACACTCGAAATGACCTATAATTTTGCGTGTAAATGATAAGAGCACAGAAGATCTGCTATGCACATCTTCGTCCAACGATGACGCATGTTCTTCCCCAAACATGCGGCTGGCAGCGGGATGGGTGATAGAGCATGCAAAACTTCAATTTTGGGGTGTTTTGGTGCACCAAGGAGCCTCCTCCTTCTATCCAGACAGACATGTAGGCCTTGTTGGTGCACAAATGGAATCATATCCCATTATTCTGTACATTATTATCCCAACATATGTCCATGGGTGAGCTCACGTAACGATTTTAGAGGCTAGGAGTGGACACGCCAGCGATTAAATCATCAGGAACTCAATTTTGCAAGCCAGTTTTGGCCTCTGAAACTTTACCTTAGTCACCGAAGTGTGCCACAAGGGTATACGTCTTTTCGTTGCGGTCGTTTTGGCAGGTTGTGGAGCTCAAACGGAGTTCGTATGACCAGATTACGCCCGTTCTACGGATACAACCTAAATGGATTCCAGCACCGGGGCAGACCGTGAGTCGAGCTTCCAGGGTAAGTTGATCGCGCCGGGGAGCCATCTTTCAACACTCGGAATGACCTATTATTTTTGCATGTAAACGATAAGAGCGCAGAAGAGCTGCTATGCACATCTTCGTCCAAGGATGACGCATGTTCTTCCCCAAACATGCGGCTGGCAGCGGGATGTGTGATAGAGCATGCAAAACTTCAATTTTGGGGTGTTTTGGTGCACCAAGGAGCCTCCTCCTTCTATCCAGACAGACATGTAGGCCTTGTTGGTGCACAAATGGAATCATATCCCGTTATTCTATACATTATTATCCCAACATGTGTCCATGGGTGAGCTCACGTAACGATTTTAGAGGCTAGGAGTGGACACGCCAGCGATTAAATCATCAGGAACTCAATTTTGCAAGCCAGTTTTGCCCTCCGAAACTTTACCATAGCCAACAAAGTGGGCCACCAGGGTATACGGCTTTTCGTTGCGGTCATTTTGGCAGGTTGTGGAGCCCAAACGGAGTTCGTATGACCAGATTACGCCCGTTCTACGGATACAACCTAAATGGATTCCAGCACCGGGGCAGACCGTGAGTCGAGCTTCCAAGGTAAGTTGATCGCGCCGGGGAGCCATGTTTCAACACTCGGAATGACCTATTATTTTGCATGTAAATGATAAGAGCGCAGAAGAGCTGCTATGCACATCTTCGTCCAAGGATGATGCATGTTCTTCCCCAAACAAGCGGCTGGCAGCGGGATGGGTGATAGAGCATGCAAAACTTCATTTTTGGGGTGTTTTGGTGCACCAAGGAGCCTCCTCCTTCTATCCAGACAGACATGTAGGCCTTGTTGGTGCACAAATGGAATCATATCCCGTTATTCTGTACATTATTATCCCAACATTTATCCATGGGTGAGCTCACGTAATGATTTTAGAGGCTAGGAGTGGACACGCCAGCGATCAAATCATCAGGAACACAATTTTGCAAGCCTGTTTTGGCCACCGAAACTTTACCGTAGCCAACAAAGTAGGCCACCGGGGTATACGGCTTTTCGTTGCGGTCATTTTGGCAGGTTGTGGAGCTCAAACGGAGTTCGTATGACCAGATTACGCCCGTTCTACGGATACAACCTAAATGGATTCCAGCACCGGGATAGACCGTGAGTCGAGCTTCCAAGGTAAGTTGATCGCGCCGGGGAGCCATCTTTCAACACTCGAAATGACCTATAATTTTGCGTGTAAATGATAAGAGCACAGAAGAGCTGCTATGCACATCTTCGTCCAAGGATGACGCATGTTCTTCCCCAAACATGCGGCTGGCAGCGGGATGGGTGATAGAGCATGCAAAACTTCAATTTTGGGGTGTTTTGGTGCACCAAGGAGCCTCCTCCTTCTATCCAGACAAACATGTAGGACTTGTTGGTGCACAAATGGAATCATATCCCGTTATTCTATACATTATTATCCCAACATGTGTCCATGGGTGAGCTCACGTAACGATTTTAGAGGCTAGGAGTGGACACGCCAGTGATTAAATCATCAGGAACTCAATTTTGCAAGCCAGTTTTGGCCTCCGAAACTTTAGCGCAGCCGACGAAGTGGGCCACCGGGGTATACGGCTTTTCGTTGCGGTCGTTTTGGCAGGTTGTGGAGCTCAAACGGAGTTCCTATGACCAGATTACGCCCGTTCTACGGATACAACCTAAATGGATTCCAGCACCGGGGCAGACCGTGAGTCGAGCTTCCAAGGTAAGTTGATCGCGCCGGGGAGCCATCTTTCAACACTCGTAATGACCTATTATTTTGCATGTAAATGATAGGAGCGCTGAAGAGCTGCTATGCACATCTTCATCCAAGGATGACGCATGTTCTTCCCCAAACTTGCGGCTGGCAGCGGGATGGGTGATAGAGCATGCAAAACTTCATTTTTGGGGTGTTTTGGTGCACCAAGGAGCCTCCTCCTTCTATCCAGACAGACATGTAGGCCTTGTTGGTGCACAAATGGAATCATATCCCGTTATTCTGTACATTATTATCCCAACATTTATCCATGGGTGAGCCCACGTAACGATTTTAGAGGCTAGGAGTGGACACGCCAGCGATTAAATCATCAGGAACACAATTTTGCAAGCCTGTTTTGGCCACCGAAACTTTACCGTAGCCAACAAAGTGGGCCACCGGGGTATACGGCTTTTCGTTGCGGTCATTTTGGCAGGTTATGGAGCTCAAACGGAGTTCGTATGACCAGATTACGCCCGTTCTACGGATACAACCTAAATGGATTCCAGCACCGGGGCAGACCGTGAGTCGAGCTTCCAAGGTAAGTTGATCGCGCCAGGGAGCCATCTTTCAACACTCGGAATGACCTATAATTTTGCGTGTAAATGATAAGAGCGCAGAAGAGCTGCTATGTACATCTTCGTCCAAGGATGATGCATGTTCTTCCCCAAACATGCGGCTGGCAGCGGGATGGGTGATAGAGCATGCAAAACTTCAATTTTGGGGTGTTTTGGTGCACCAAGGAGCCTCCTCCTTCTATCCAGACAAACATGTAGGCCTTGTTGGTGCACAAATGGAATCATATCCCGTTATTCTGTACATTATTATCCCAACATGTGTCCATGGGTGAGCTCACGTAACGATTTTAGAGGCTAGGAGTGGACACACCAGCGATTAAATCATCAGGAACTCAATTTTGCAAGCCAGTTTTGGCCTCCGAAACTTTACCGTAGCCGACGAAGTGGGCCACCGGGGTATACGGCTTTTCGTTGCGGTCGTTTTGGCAGGTTGTGGAGCTCAAACGGAGTTCCTATGACCAGATTACGCCCGTTCTACGGATACAACCTAAATGGATTCCAGTACCGGGGCAGACCGTGAGTCGAGCTTCCAAGGTAAGTTGATCGCGCCGGGGAGCCATCTTTCAACACTCGGAATGACCTATTATTTTTCATGTAAATGATAAGAGCGCAGAAGAGCTACTATGCACATCTTCGTCCAAGGATGACGCATGTTCTTCCCCAATCATGCGGCTGGCAGCGGGATGTGTGATAGAGCATGCAAAACTTCAATTTTGGGGTGTTTTGGTGCACCAAGGAGCCTCCTCCTTCTATCAGGAAAGACATGTAGGCCTTGTTGGTGCACAAATGGAATCATATCCCGTTATTCTATACATTATTATCCCAACGTGTGTCCGTGGGTGAGCTCACGTAACGATTTTAGAGGCTAGGAGTGGACACGACAGCGATTAAATCATCAGGAACTCAATTTTGCAAGCCAGTTTTGGCCTCCGAAACTTTAGCGTAGCTGACAAAGTGGGCCACCGGGGTATACTGCTTTTCGTTGCGGTCGTTTTGGCAGGTTGTGGAGCTCAAACGGAGTTCCTATGACCAGATTACGCCCATTCTACGGATACAACCTAAATGGATTCCAGCACCGGGGCAGACCGTGAGTCGAGCTTCGAAGGTAAGTTGATCGCGCCGGGGAGCCATCTTTCAACACTCGGAATGACCTATTATTTTGCATGTAAATGATAAGAGCACAGAAGAGCTGCTATGCACATCTTTGTCCAAGGATGACGCACGTTCTTCCCCAAACATGCGGCTGGCAGCGGGATGGGTGATAGAGCATGCAAAACTTCAATTTTGGGGTGTTTTGGTGCACCAAGGAGCCTCCTCCTTCTATCCAGACAGACATGTAGGCCTTGTTGGTGCACAAATGGAATCATACCCCGTTATTCTGTACATTATTATCCCAACATTTGTCCATGGGTGAGCTCACGTAATGATTTTAGAGGCTAGGAGTGGACACGCCAGCGATTAAATCATCAGGAACTCAATTTTGCAAGCCAGTTTTGGCCTCCGAAACTTTATCGTAGCCAACAAAGTGGGCCACCGGGGTATACGGTTTTCGTTGCGGTCGTTTTGGCATGTTGTGGAGCTCAAACGGAGTTTGTATGACCAGATTACGCCCGTTCTACGGATACAACCTAAATGGATTCCAGCACCGGGGCAGACCGTGAGTCGAGCTTCCAAGGTAAGTTGATCGCGCCGGGAAGCCATCTTTCAACACTCGGAATGACCTATTATTTTGCGTGTAAATGATAAGAGCACAGAAGAGCTGCTATGCACATCTTCGTCCAAGGATGATGCATGTTCTTCCCCAAACATGCGGCTGGCAGCGGGATGGGTGATAGAGCATGCAAACCTTCATTTTTTGGGTGTTTTGGTGCACCAAGGAGCCTCCTCCTTCTATCCAGACAGACATGTAGGCCTTGTTGGTGCACAAATGGAATCATATCCCATTATTCTGTACATTATTATCCCAACATATGTCCATGGGTGAGCTCACGTAACAATTTTAGAGGCCAGGAGTGGACACGCCAGCGATTAAATCATCAGGAACTCAATTTTCCCAGCCAGTTTTGGCCTCCGAAACTTTACCTTAGCCGACGAAGTGGGCCACCAGGGTATACGGCTTTTCGTTGCGGTCGTTTTGGCAGGTTGTGGATCTCGTACGAAGTTCGTATGACCAGATTACGCCCATTCTACGGATACAACCTAAATGGATTCCAGCACCGGGGCAGACCGTGAGTCGAGCTTCCAAGGTAAGTTGATCACGCCGGGGAGCCATCTTTCAACACTCGGAATGACCTATTATTTTTCATGTAAATGATAAGAGCGCAGAAGAGCTGCTATGCACATCTTCATCCAAGGATGACGCATGTTCTTCCCCAAACATGCGGCTGGCAGCAGGATGGGTGATAGAGCATGCAAAACTTCATCATCTTCTCCAAGGAGACGCATGTTCTTCCCAAACATGCGGCTGGCAGGGGATGGGTGATAGAGCAATGCAAACTTCATTTTGGGGTGTTTTTGGTGCACCAAGGAGCCTCCTCCTTCTTCCAGACAGACATGTAGGCCTTGTTGGTGCACAAATGGAATCATACGTTATTCTGTACATTTTATCCCAACATTGTCCATGGAGCCACGTAACGATTTAGAGGCTAGGAGTGACACGCCAGCGATTAAATCATCAGGAACTCAATTTGTGCAAGCCGTTTTGGCCCTCCGAAACTTTACCGTAGCACAAAGTGGGCCACCGGTTATAAGGCTTTTCGTTGCGGTCTTTTGGCAGGTTGTGAGCTCAAAGAGTTCTATGACCAGATTACGCCCGTTTACGGATACAACCTAAATGGATTACCGTAGCGAGAAGTGGGCCACCGGGTATAACGGCTTTTCGTTGCGGTCGTTTTGGCAGGTTGTGGAGCTCAAACGGAGTTCTATGACCAGATTCCGCCCGTTCTACGGATACAACCAAAATGGATTCCAGCAACGGGGCAGACCTGAGTGAGCTTCCAAGGTAAGTTGATCGCGCCGGGGAGCCATCTTTCAAACACTCGGAATGACCTATTATTTGCTGTAAATGATAAGAGCGCAGAAGAGGATGCTATGCACATCTTCGTCCAAGGATGACTGTTCTTCCCCAACATGCGGCTGGCGCGGGAGGGTGTATAGAGCATGCAAAACTTCATTTTTGGGGTGTTTTGGTGCACCAAGGAGCCTCCTCCTTCATACAGACGACATGGGCCTGTTGGGTGCACAAATGGAATCATATCCGTTATTCTGTACATTATTATCCAACATTGTGTCCATGGGTGAGCTCACGTAAGATTTTAGAGGGCTAGGAGTGGACACGCAGCGATTAAATCATCAGGAACTCAATTTTGCAAGCCAGTTTTGGCCTCCGAAACTTTACGTAGCCAAAAGTGGCCACCGGGGTATACGGCTTTCGTTTTGCGGTCGTTTTGGCAGGTTGTGGAGCTCAAACGGAGCTTCTATGACCAGATTAGCCCGTTCTACGGGATACAACCTAAATGGATTCCAAGCACCGGGGAGACCGTTGAGTCGAGCTTCCAAGTAAGTTGATCGCGCCGGGAGCCATCTTTCAACACTCGGAATGACCTATTATTTGCATGTAATGATAAGAGGCAGAAGAGCTGCTATGCACATCTTCGTCCAAGGAGACGCATGTTCTCCCCAAACATGCGGCTGGCAAGGGATGGGTGATAGAGCATGCAAAACTTCATTTTGGGTGTTTTGGTGCACCAAGGAGCCTCCTCCTTCTATCCAGACGACATGTAGGCCTTGTTGGTGCACAAATGGATCATATCCCGTTATTCTATACATATTATCCCAACATGTGTCCATGGGTGAGCTCACGTAACGATTTTAGAGGCTAGGAGTGGACACGCCAGCGATTAAATCATCAGGAACTCAATTTTGCAAGCCAGTTTTGGCCTCCGAAACTTTACCGTAGCCGACAAGTGGGCCAGGGGTATACGGCTTTTCGTTGCGGTCGTTTTGGCAGGTTGTGGAGCTCAAACGGAGTTTGATGACCAGATACGCCGTTCTACGGATACAACCTAAATGGATTCCAGCACCGGGGCAGACCGTGAGTCGAGCTTCCAAGGTAAGTTGATCGCGCCGGGAGCCATCTTTCAACACTCGAAATGACCTATATTTTGCTGTAAATGATAAGAGCCAGAAGAGCTGCTATGCACATCTTCTCCAAGGATGAGCGCATGTTCTTCCCCAAACATGCGGCTGGCAGCGGGATGGGTGATAAGCATGCAAAACTTCATTTTGGGGTTGTTTTGGTGCACCAAGGAGCCTCCTCCTTCTATCCAGACAGACATGTAGGCCTTGTTGGTGCACAAAGAATCATATCCGTTATTCTGTACATTATTATCCAACATTGTCCATGGGTGAGCTCACGTAACAGATTTTAGAGGCTAGGAGTGGACACGCCAGCGATTAAATCATCAGGAACTCAATTTGCAAGCCAGTTTTGGCCCCGAAACTTTACCGTAGCCACAAGTGGCACCGGGTATACGGCTTTTCGTTGCGGTCGTTTTGGCAGGTGGGAGCTCAAACGAGTTGTATGACCAGTTACCCCGTTCTACGGATACAACCAAATGATTCCAGCACCGGGGCAGACCGTGAGTCGAGCTTCCAGGTAAGTTGATCGCGCCGGGAGCCATCTTTCAACACTCGGAATGACCTATATTTTGCGTGTAAATGATAAGAGCGCAGAAGAGCTGCTATGCACATCTTCGTCCAAGGATGACGCATGTTCTTCCCCAAACATCGGCTGCAGCGGGATGGGTGATAGAGCATGCAAAACTTCAATTTGGGGTGTTTTGGTGCACCAAGGAGCCTCCTCCTTCTATCCAGAAAGACTGTAGGCCTTGTGGTGCACAAATGGAATCATATCCCGTTATTCTATACATTATTATCCCAACATGTGTCCATGGTGAGCTCACGTAACGATTTTAGAGGCTAGGAGTGGACACGCCAGCGATTAAATCATCAGGAACTCAATTTGCAAGCCAGTTTTGGCTCCGAACTTTACCGTAGCCGACAAGTGGGCCACCGGGTAACGGCTTTTCGTGCGGTCGTTTTGGCAGGTTGTGGAGCTCAAACGGAGTTGTATGACCAGATTACGCCCGTCTACGGATACAACCTAAATGGATTCCAGCACCGGGGCAGACCGTGAGTCGAGCTTCCAAGGTAAGTTGATCGCGCGGGGAGCCATCTTTCAACTCGGAATGACCTATTATTTTTGCATGTAAATGATAAGAGGCAGAAGAGCTGCTATGCACATCTTCGTCCAAGGATGACGCATGTTCTTCCCAAACATGCGGCTGGCAGCGGGATGGGTGATAGAGCATGCAAAACTTCATTTTTGGGGTGTTTTGGTGCACCAAGAGCCTCCTCCTTCTATCAGACAGAACATGTAGGCCTTGTTGGTGCACAAATGGATAATTCCCGTTATTCTGTACATATTATCCAACATGTGTCCATGGGTGAGTCACGTAACGATTTTAGAGGCTAGGAGTGGACACGCAGCGATTAATCATCAGGAACTCAATTTTGCAAGCCAGTTTTGGCCTCCGAACTTTACACTAGCCAACAAAGTGGGCCACCGGGGTATACGGCTTTCGTTGCGGTCGTTTTGGCAGGTTGTGGAGCTCAAACGGAGTTCGCTATGACCAGATTACGCCGTATACGGATACAACCAAATGGATTCCAGCACCGGGGCAGACCGTGAGTCGAGCTTCCAAGGTAATTGATCGCGCGGGGAGCCATCTTTCAACACTCGGAATGACCTATAATTTTGAGTGTAAATGATAAGAGCCAGAAGAGCTGCTATGCACATCTTCGTCCAAGGATGACGCATGTCTTCCCCAAACATGCGGCTGGCAGCGGATGGGTGATAGAGCATGCAAAAACTCAATTTTGGGGTGTTTTGGTGCACAAGGAGCCTCCTCCTTCTATCCAGACAGACTGTAGGCCTTGTTGGTGCACAAATGGAATATATCCGTTATTCTTACATTATTATCCCAACATGTGTCCATGGGTGAGCTCACGTAACGATTTTAGAGGCTAGGAGTGGACACGCCAGCGATTAAATCATCAGGAACTCAATTTTGCAAGCCAGTTTTGGCCTCGAACTTTACGTAGCCGAAGAAGTGGGCCACCGGGGTATACGGCTTTTTCTTGCGGTCGTTTTTTGGCAGGTGTGGAGCTCAAACGAGTTCTATGACAGATTACGCCCGTTTACGGATACAACCTAAATGGATTCCAGCACGGGGCAGACCGTGAGTCGAGCTTCCAAGGTAAGTTGATCGCGCCGGGGAGCCATCTTTCAACATCGGAATGACCTATTATTTTGCATGTAAATGAAAGAGCGCAGAAGAGCTGCTATGCACATCTTCTCCAAGGATGACGCATGTTCTTCCCCAAACATGCGGCTGGCCGCGGGATGGTGATAGAGCATGCAAAACTTCATTTTGGGGTGTTTTGGTGCACCAAGGAGCCTCCTCCTTCTATCCAGACGACATGTAGGCCTGTTGGTGCACAAATGGAATCATATCCTTATTCTGTACATTATTATCCCAACATGTTTCCATGGGTGAGCTCACGTAACTGATTTTAGAGGCTAGGAGTGGAACACAGCGATTAATCATCAGGAACTCAATTTTGCAAGCCAGTTTTGGCCTCCGAAACTTTACCGTAGCCAACAAAAGTGGGCCACCAGGGTATCGCTTTCGTTGCGGTCGTTTTGGCAGGTTGTGGAGCTCAAACGGAGTTCGTATGACCACAGATTACGCCATTTAACGGTACAACCAAATGGATTCCAGCACGGGGCAGACCGTTTGTCACATTATTATCCCAACATTTGTCCATGGGTGAGCTCACGTAATGATTTTAGAGGCTAGGAGTGGACACGCCAGCGATTAAATCATCAGGAACTCAATTTTGCAAGCCAGTTTTGGCCTCCGAAACTTTATCGTAGCCAACAAAGTGGGCCACCGGGGTATACGGTTTTCGTTGCGGTCGTTTTGGCACGTTGTGGAGCTCAAACGGAGTTTGTATGACCAGATTACGCCCGTTCTACGGATACAACCTAAATGGATTCCAGCACCGGGGCAGACCGTGAGTCGAGCTTCCAAGGTAAGTTGATCGCGCCGGGAAGCCATCTTTCAACACTCGGAATGACCTATTATTTTGCGTGTAAATGATAAGAGCACAGAAGAGCTGCTATGCACATCTTCGTCCAAGGATGATGCATGTTCTTCCCCAAACATGCGGCTGGCAGCGGGATGGGTGATAGAGCATGCAAAACTTCATTTTTTGGGTGTTTTGGTGCACCAAGGAGCCTCCTCCTTCTATCCAGACAGACATGTAGGCCTTGTTGGTGCACAAATGGAATCATATCCCATTATTCTGTACATTATTATCCCAACATGTGTCCATGGGTGAGCTCACGTAACAATTTTAGAGGCCAGGAGTGGACACGCCAGCGATTAAATCATCAGGAACTCAATTTTCCCAGCCAGTTTTGGCCTCCGAAACTTTACCTTAGCCGACGAAGTGGGCCACCATGGTATACGGCTTTTCGTTGCGGTCGTTTTGGCAGGTTGTGGATCTCGAACGGAGTTCGTATGACCAGATTACGCCCATTCTACGGATACAACCTAAATGGATTCCAGCACCGGGGCAGACCGTGAGTCGAGCTTCCAAGGTAAGTTGATCACGCCGGGGAGCCATCTTTCAACACTCGGAATGACCTATTATTTTTCATGTAAATGATAAGAGCGCAGAAGAGCTGCTATGCACATCTTCATCCAAGGATGACACATGTTCTTCCCCAAACATGCGGCTGGCAGCAGGATGGGTGATAGAGCATGCAAAACTTCATTCTTGGGGTGTTTTGGTGCACCAAGGAGCCTCCTCCTTCTATCCAGACAGACATGTAGGCCTTTTTGTTGCACAAATGGAATCATATCCCGTTATTCTGTACATTATTATCCCAACATGTGTCCATGGGTGAGCTCACGTAACGATTTTAGAGGCTAGGAGTGGACACGCCAGCGATTAAATCATCAGGAACTCAATTTTACAAGCCATTTTTGGCCTCCGAAACTTTACCGTAGCCGATGAAGTGGGCCACCGGGGTATACGGCTTTTCGTTGCGGTCGTTTTGGCAGGTTGTGGAGCTCAAACGGAGTTCGTATGACCAGATTACGCCCGTTCTACGGATACAACCAAAATGGATTCCAGCACCGGGGCAGACCATGAGTCGAGCTTCCAAGGTAAGTTGATCGCGCCGGGGAGCCATCTTTCAACACTCGGAATGACCTATTATTTTGCGTGTAAATGATAAGAGCTCATTCAGAAGTGATTGAAAGATGGCTCCCCGGCGGGATCAACTTACCTTGGAAGCTCGATTCACGGTCTGCCCCGGTGCTGGAATCCATTTAGGTTGTATCGGTAGAATGGCGTAATCTGGTCATACGAACTCCGTTCGAGTCACAACCTGCCAAAACGACCGCAACGAAAAAGCCGTTATACCATGGTGGCCCACTTGTCGGCTAAGGTAAAGTTTCGGAGGCCAAAATGGCTGGAAAATTGAGTATGATGATTTAATCGCTGGGTGTCCACTTGGCCTCTAAAATGTTACGTGAGCTCACCCATGGACACATGTTGGGATAATAATGTACAGAAAATGGGATATGATTCCATTTGTGCACCAACAAGGCCACATGTCTGTCTGGATAGAAGGAGGAGGCTCCTTGGTGCACAAAACACCCAAAAATGAAGTTTTGCATGCTCTATCACCCATCCCGCTGCCAGCCGCATGTTTGGGGAAGAACATGCATCATCCTTGGACGAAGATGTGCATAGCAGCTTTGGCTCTTATCATTTACACGCAAAATAATAGGTCATTCCGAGTGTTGAAAGATGGCTTCCCGGCGCGATCAACTTACCTTGGAAGCTCGACTCACGGTCGCCCCGGTGCTGTGAATCCATTTAGGTTGTATCCTGTAGAACGGCGCGTTAATTGGTCATACAACTCCGTTTAGCCCACAACGTGCCAAAACGACCGCCACGAAAAAACAGTATACCCGGTGGCCCACTTGTTGGCTACGGATAAAGTTTCGAGGCCAAAACTGGCTTGCAAAATGAGTTCCTGATGATTTAATCGTGGCGTGTCCACTCCTAGCCTCTAAAATCATTACGTGAGCTCCACCATGGACCAAAGTTGGGATAATAATGTACAGAATAACGGATATGATTCCATTGTGCACCAACAAGCCTACATGTTGTCTGGATAGAAGGAGGAGGCTCCTTGGTGCACCAAAACACCCCAAAATTGAAGTTTTGCATGCTCTATCACCCATCCCGCTGCAGCCGCATGTTTGGGGAGAACATGCGTCATTCCTTGGACGAAGATGTGCATAGCAGCCTCTTTACGCTCTTATCATTTACATGCAAAATAATAGGTCATTCCGAGTGTTGAAAGATGGCTCCCCGGCGCGATCAACTTACCTTCGAAGCTCGACTCACGGTCTGCCCCGGTGCTGGAATCCATTAGGTTGTATCCGTAGAACGGGCAGTAATCTGGTCATACGACTAGTTTGAGCTCCACAACCTGCCAAAACGACCGCAACGAAAAGCCGTTTACCCCGGTGGCCCACTCATCGGCTACGGTAAGTTTCGGAGGCCAAAACTGGCTGTAAAATTTAGTTCCTGTGATTTAATCGCTGGCGTGTCACTCTAGCCTCTAAAATCGTTACGTGAGCTCACCATGACACATGTTGGGATAATAATGTACAGAATAACGGGGATATGATTCCATTTGTGCACCAACAAGGCCTACATGTCTGTCTGGATAGAAGGAGGAGGTCCTTGGTGCACCAAAAACACCCCAAAAATGAATTTTGCATTCTCTATCGCCCATCCCGCTGCCAGCCGCATGTTTGGGAAGAACATGGTCATCCTTGGACGAATATGTGCATAGCAGCTCTTCTATGCGCTATTGATTTACACGCAAAATAATGGTCATTCCGAGTGTTGAAAGATGGCTCCGGCGCGATCAACTACCTTGGAAGCTCGACTCACGGTCTGCCCGTGCTGGAATCCATTTAGGTTGTATCCGTAGAACGGGCGTAATCTGGTCATACGAACTCCGTTTGAGCTCCACAGCCTGCCAAAACGACCGCAAGAAAAGCCATATACCCTGGTGGCACAATTGTCGGCTTCGGGTAAAGTTCGGAGGCCAAAACTGTCTGCAAAATTGAGTTCCTGATGATTTAACACTGGCGTGTCCACTCTCCTCTAAAATGTACGTGAGCTACACCATGGACCCATGTTGGGATAATAATGTACAGAATAACGGGATATGATTCCATTTGGGACCAACAGGCCTACATGTCTGTCTGGATAGAAGGAGGAGGCTCCTTGGTGCACCAAACAAAACACCCCCAAAACGAAGTTTTGCATGCTTATCACCCATCCCGCTGCCAGCCGCATGTTGGGGAAGAACATGGTCATCCTTGGACGAAATGTGCATAGCAGCTCTCTTTGCGCTCTTATCATTTACACGACAAATAATAGGTCATTCCGAGTGTTGAAAGATGGCTCCCGGCGCGATCAACTTACCTTGAAGCTGACTCATGGTCTGCCCCGGTGCTGGAATCCATTTAGGTGTATCCGTAGAAGGGCGTAATCTGGTCATACGAACTCCGTTTGAGCTCCACAACCTGCCAAAACGACCGAACGAAAAGCCGTATACCCCGGTGGCCCACTTCTCGGCTACGTAAAGTTTCGGAGGCCAAAATGGCTTGTAAAATTGAGTTCCTGATGATTTAATCGCTGGCGTGTCCACTCCTAGCCTCTAAAATCGTTACGTGAGCTCACCCATGGACAACATGTTGGATAATAATGTACAGAATACGGGATATGATTCCATTGTGCAACAAAAGGCCTACATGTCTGTCTGGATAGAAGGAGGAGGCTCCTTGGTGCACCAAAACACCCCAAAATGAAGTTTTGCATGCTCTATCACCACCGCTGCCAGCCGCATGTTTGGGGAAGAACATGTGTCATCCTTGGAGAAGATGTGCATAGCAGCTCTTCTGCGCTCTTATCATTTACATGAAAAATAATAGGTCATTCGAGTGTTGAAGAGTGGCTCCCCGGCGGATCACTTACCTTGGAAGCTCGACTACGGTCTGCCCGGTGCGGAATCCATTTAGGTTGTGATCCGTAGAATGGGCTAATCTGGTCATACGAACTCCGTGAGATCCACAACCTGCCAAAACGACCCGCAACGAAAGCCGTATACCTGGTGGCCCACTTCGTCGGCTAAGGTAAAGTTTCGGAGGCCAAAAGCTGGGGGAAAATTGAGTTCCTGATGATTTAATCGCTGGCGTGTCCACTCCTGCCTCTAAAATGTTACGTGAGCTCACCCATGGACACATGTTGGGATAATAATGTACAGAATATGGGATATGATTCCATTTGTGCACCAACAAGGCTACATGTCTGTCTGGATTAGAAGGAGGAGGCTCCTTGGTGCACCAAAACACCCAAAAAATGAAGTTTTGCATGCTCATCACCCATCCCGCTGCCAGCCGCATGTTTGGGGAAGAACAGCATCATCCTTGGACGAAGATGTGCATAGCAGCTCTTCTGTGCTCTTATCATTACAGCAAAATAATAGGTCATTCGAGTGTGAGTGTTGAAGATGGCTTCCCGGCGCGATCAACTTACCTTGGAAGCTCGACTCACGGTCTGCCCCGGTGCTGGGAATCCATTTAGGTTGTATCCGGTAGAACGGGCGTAAATCTGGTATACAAAACTCCGTTTGAGTCCACAACGTGCCAAAACGACCGCAACGAAAACGTTAACCCCGGTGGCCCACTTGTTGGCTACGATAAAGTTTCGGAGGCCAAAACTGGCTTGCAAAATTGGTTCCTGATGATTAATCGCTGGCGTGTCCACTCCTAGCCTCTAAAATCATTACGGGGCTCACCCATGGACAATGTTGGGATAATAATGTACAGAATAATAACGGGATATGATTCCATTTGTGACACAACAAGGCCTACATGTCTGTCTGGATAGAAGGAGGAGGCTCCTGGTGCACCAAAACACCCACAAATGAAGTTTTGCATGTCTATCACCCATCCCGCTGCCAGCCGCAGTTTGGGGAAGAACATGCGTCATCCTTGGACGAAGATGTGCATAGCAGCTCTTCTGCGCTTATCATTTACATGAAAATAATAGGTCATTCCGAGTGTTGAAAGATGGCTCCCCGGCCGATCAACTTACCTGAAGCTCGACCACGGTCTGCCCCGGTGCTGGAATCCATTTAGGTTGTATCGTTAGAACGGGATAATCTGGTCATACGGACTACGTTTGAGCTCCCACAACCTGCCAAACGACCGCAACGAAAAGCCGTATACCCCGGTGGCCCACTTCATCGGCTACGGTAAAGTTTCGGAGGCCAAAACTGGCTTGAAAATTTAGTTCCTGATGATTTAATCGCTGGCGTGTCCACTCTAGCCTCTAAAATCGTTACGTGAGCTCACCCATGGACACATGTTGGGATAATAATGTACAGAATAACGGGATATGTTATTCCATTTGTGCACCAACAAGGCCTACAGTCTGTCTGGATAGAAGGAGGAGGCTCCTTGGTGCACCAAAACACCCCAAAAATGAATTTTTGCATTCTCTATCCCCATCCCGTGCGCCAGCCGCATGTTTGGGGAAGAACATGCGTCATCCTTGGACGAATATGTGCATAGCAGTCTTCTCGCTCTTATTTACACGCAAAATAATAGGTCATTCGAGTGTTGAAAGAGGGCTCCCCGGCGCGATCAACTTACCTTGGAAGCTCGACTCACGGTCTGCCCGGTGCTGGAATCCATTTAGGTTGTATCCGTTAGAACGGGCGTAATCTGGTCATACGAACTCCGTTTGAGCTCCACAAGCCTGCAAAACGACCGCAATGAAAAGCCATATACCCTGGTGGCACACTTCGTCGGCTAGGGTAAAGTTTCGGAGGCCAAAACTGCTTGCAAAATTGAGTTCTGATGATTTAATCGCTGGTGTCCACTCCTAGCCCTAAAATCGTTACGTGAGCTCACCCATGGACACATGTTGGGATAATAATGTACAGAATAACGGGATATGATTCCATTGTGCACCAAAAAGGCCTACATGTCTGTTTGGATAAGAAGGAGGAGGCTCCTTGGTGCACCAAAACACCCCAAAAATGAAGTTTTGCATGCTCTATCACCCATCCTGCTGCCAGCCGCAGTTTGGGGAAGAACATGCGTCATCCTTGGATGAAGATGTGCATAGCAGCTCTTCTGACGCTCTTATCATTTACATGAAAAATAATAGGTCATTCCGAGTGTTGAAAGATGGCTCCCCGGGTGATCAACTTACCTTGGAAGCTCGACTCACGGTCTGCCCCGGTGCGGAATCATTTAGGTTGTATCCGTTTAGAAGGGCGTACTAATCTGGTCATACGAACTTCGTGAGATCCACAACCTGCCAAAACGACCGCAACGAAAGCCGTAACCCTGGTGGCCCACTTCGTCGGCTAAGGTAAGTTTCGGAGGCCAAAACTGGCTGGAAAATTGAGTTCCTGATGATTTAATCGCTGGCGTGTCCACTCCTGGCCTCTAAAATTGTTACGTGAGCTCACCCATGGACACATGTTGGGATAATAATGTACAGAATAAGGATATGATTCCATTTGTGCACCAACAAGGCCTACATGTCTGTCTGGATAGAAGGAGGAGGCTCCTTGGTGCACCAAAACACCCAAAAAATGAAGTTTGCAGCTCTATCACCCATCCCGCTGCCAGCCGCATGTTTGGGGAAGAACAGCTCATCCTTGGAAGAAGATGTGCATAGCAGCTCTTTCTGTGCTCTTATCATTTACACGCAAAATAATAGGTCATTCCGAGTGTTGAAAGATGGCTTCCCGGCGGCGATCAACTACCTTGGAAGCTCGACTCACGGTCTGCCCCGGTGCTGGAATCCATTTAGGTTGTATCCGTAGAAGGGCGTAATCTGGTCATACAAACTCCGTTTGAGCTCCACAACACATGCCCAAAACGACCGCAACGAAAAGCCGTATACCCCGGTGGCCACTTTGTTGGCTACGATAAAGTTCGGAGGCCAAAACTGGCTTGCAAATTGAGTTCCTGATGATTAATCGCTGGCGTGTCCACTCCTAGCCTCTAAAATCATTACGTGAGCTCACCCATGGACAAATGTTGGGATAATAAGTACAGAATAACGGGGTAGATTCCATTTGTGCACCAACAAGGCCTACAGTCTGTCTGGATAGAAGGAGGAGGCTCCTTGGTGCACCCAAAACACCCCAAAATGAAGTTTTGCATGTCTCTATCACCCATCCCGCTGCCAGCCGCATGTTTGGGGAAGAACGTGCGTCATCCTTGGACAAAGATGTGCATAGCAGCTCTTCTGTGCTCTTATCATTTACATGCAAAATAATAGGTCAATCCGAGTGTTGAAAGATGGCTCCCCGGCGCGATCAATTACCTTGAAGCTCGACTCACGGGTCTGCCCCGGTGCTGGAATCCATTTAGGTTGTATCCGTGTAGAATGGGCGTAATCTGGTCAAGGAACTCCGTTTGAGCTCCACAACCTGCCAAAACGACCGCAACGAAAAGCAGTATACCCCGTGGCCCCACTTTGCGCTACGCAAAGTTTCGGAGGCCAAAACTGGCTTGCAAAATTGAGTTCCTGATGAATTTAATCGCTGTCGTGTCCACTCCTAGCCTTAAAATCGTTACGTGAGCTCACCCAGGACAACATGTTGGATAATAATGTATAGAATAACGGGATATGATTCCATTTGTGCACCAACAAGGCCTACATGTCTTCTGATAGAAGGAGGAGGCTCTTGGTGCACCAAAACACCCCAAAATTGAAGTTTTGCATGCTCTATCACACATCCCGCTGCCAGCCGCATGTTGGGGAAGAACATGCGTCATCCTTGGACGAAGATGTGCATAGTAGCTCTTCTGCGCTTTATCTTTACATGAAAAATAATAGGTCATTCCGAGTGTTGAAAGATGGCTTCCCGGCGCGATCAACTTACCTTGGAAACTCGACTCACGGTCTGCCCCGGTACTGGAATCATTTAGGTTGTATCCGTAGAACGGGCGTAATCTGGTCATAGGAACTCCGTTTGAGCTCCACAACCTGCCAAAACGACCCGCAACGAAAAGCCGTATACCCGGTGGCCCACTTCGTCGGCTACGGTAAAGTTTCGGAGGCCAAAACTGGCTTGCAAATTGAGTTCCTGATGATTTAATCGCTGGTGTGTCCACTCCTAGCCTCTAAAATCGTTACGTGAGCCACCATGGACACATGTTGGGATAATAATGTACAGAATAACGGATGATATGATTCCATTTGTGCACCAACAAGGCCTACATGTTGTCTGGATAGAAGGAGGAGGCTCCTTGGTGCACCAAAACACCCCAAAATTGAAGTTTGCATGCTCTATCACCCATCCGCTGCCAGCCGCATGTTTGGGGAAGAACATGCAGTCATCCTTGGACGAAGATGTCATAGCAGCTCTTCGCGCTTTATCATTTACACGCAAAATTATAGGTCATCCGAGTGTTGAAAGATGGCCCCTGGCGCGATCAACTACCTTGGAAGCTCGACTCACGGTCTGCCCCGGTGCTGGAATCCATTTTAGGTTGTATCCGTTTAGAACGGGTAATCTGGTCATACGAACTCGTTTGAGCTCAAACCTGCCAAAAGACCGCAACGAAAAGCCGTATACCCCGGTGGCCCACTTGTTGGCTACGGTAAAGTTTCGGTGGCCAAAACGGCTTGCAAAATTGAGTTCCTGATGATTTAATCGCTGGCGTGTCCACTCCTAGCCTCTAAAATCGTTACGTGGGCTCACCATGGATAACATGTTGGGATAATAATGTACAGAATAACGGGATATGATTCCATTTGTGCACCAACAAGGCCTACATGTCTGTCTGGATAGAAGGAGGAGGCTCCTTGGTGCACCAAAAACACCCAAAAATGAAGTTTGCATGCTCTATCACCCATCCCGCTGCCAGCCGCATGTTTGGGGAAGAACATGCGTCATCTTGGAGAAGATGTGCATAGCAGCTCTTCAGCGCTCTATCATTTACATGCAAATATAGGTCATACGAGTGTTGAAAGATGGCTCCCCGGCGCGATCAACTTACCTTGGAAGCTCGACTCACGGTCTGCCCCGGTGCTGGAATCCATTTAGGTTGTATCCGTAGAACGGGGCGTAATCTGGTCATAGGAACTCCGTTTGAGCTCCACAACCTGCCAAAACGACCGCAACGAAAAGCCGTATACCCCGGTGGCCCACTTCGTCGGCGGCCTAAAGTTTCGGAGGCCAAAACTGGCTTGCAAAATTGAGTTCCTGATGATTTAATCACTGGCGTGTCCACTCCTAGCCTTAAAATCGTTACGTGAGCTCCACCATGGACACATGTTGGGATAATAATGTATGAAATAACGGGATATGATTCCATTTGTGCACAAACAAGTGCTACATGTTCTTCTGGATAGAAGGAGGAGGGCTCCTTGGTGCACCAAAACACCCCAAAATGAAAGTTTTGCATGCTCTATCACCCATCCCTCGGCAGCCGATGTTTGGGGAAGAACATGCTCATCCTGGACGAAGATGTGCATAGCAGCTCTTCTGTGCTCTTATCATTTACACGCAAAATTATAGGTCATTTCGCAGTGTTGAAAGATGGCTCCCCGGCGCGATCAACTTACCTTGGAAGCTCGACTCGGTCTTGCCCCGTGCTGGAATCCATTTAGGTGTGTATCCGAGTTAGAACGGGCGTAATCTGGTATACGAACTCCGTTGAGCTCCACAAACTGCAAAATGACCGCAACGAAAAGCCGTTATACCCCGGTGGCTATTTGTGGCTACGGTAAAGTTTCGGTGGCCAAAACAGGCTTGCAAAATTGGTTCCTGAATGATTTGATCGCTGGCGTGTCCACTCCTAGCCTCTAAAATTTACGTGAGCTCACCCATGGATAAATGTTGGGATAATAAGTACAGAATAACGGGATATGATTCCATTGTGCACCAACAAGGCCTACATGTCTGTCGATAGAAGGAGGAGGCTCCTTGGTGCACCAAAAACACCCCAAAAATGAAGTTTTGATGCTCTATCACCCCATCCCGCTGCCAGCCGCATGTTTGGGGAAGAACATGGCTCATCCTTGGACGAAGATGTGCATAGCAGCTCTTCTGCGCTCTTATCATTTAAATGCAAAAAATAGGTCATTCCGAGGTGTTGAAAATGGCTCCCCGGCGCGATCAACTTACCTTGGAAGCTCGACTCACGGTCTGCCCCGGTGCTGGATCCATTTAGGTTGTATCCGTAGAACGGGGTTAATCTGGTCATACGAACTCCGTTTGGGCTCCAACCTGCCAAAAATGACCGCAACGAAAAGCCGTATACCCGGTGGCCCACTTTGTTGGCTATGTAAAGTTCGGAGGGCAAAACTGGCTTGCAAAATTGAGTTCCTGATGATTTAATCGCGCGTGTCCACTCCTAGACTTCTAAAATCGTTACGTTGAGCTCACCATGGACACAATGGTTGGGCATAAGAATGTAAGAATAACGGGGATATGATTCCCATTT